>OZ020567.1:44657033-45116889 GCA_963971475.1 Chrysops caecutiens | reverse complement strand
TTGATTGGTATATTCTAACAATATTGCTACAAAATACCATTTCGTAAAGGACCTTCTAGAGAAAGGAGTGATAGAGCTGAATTATTGTCCAACTGAGACAATGGTAGACATGATGACAAAACCTATCGGGCCGAAGAAATTAGAGACATTCAGAAAAAGTGCCAATCTATTCAATTGTTGAGAGGAAGTGTTGGAATACAACAATTTAAAATTAGCGCTATATTAATATACGCAGTACGCAACCACTTTGATTTCAATTGTGAGTCGAACCCAACTTCACTTTTTGTGTCACGTTAGTAGTAAAAACTAAAGTAAAGTGTCACGTCATAACTAAAGTTGAACTGATTATTTATATATTAATTACCAAAAAAAAATCGACTGTAACTATATACATCCTGGTTTCCTTAAATTAATCCACTGAAACAACAGCAACTAAGTGGAAAGCAGGAGGTTTGGGACGTGGACCTGGAGGTGTTGGAGGAAGACAAGGAGAAGTCGAAGGAAGAAGGTCAAATAACGCTAGGGGAAGTACAAAAAGCGATAAAGAACCTAAAGGAAAGAAAGGCAGCTGGGCCAGACGGGATTCCAAATGAGGCGTACATTTATGGCGGGCAAGATCTGGCGAAAGCTGTTTTTAGGACCCTGAATGGACTATTTTTGAAGAGGGACTTCCCTAAACAATGGAGAGTTAAAATAGTGAAGCCGGTATTCGGAAGGGGATGCAAAACAAGGACAGAAAACTACAGACCAATTACGCTCATGGATTCGGGATATAAACTTTATGGGGAAATTGTGTGGGCAAGAAGAGAAGGGATACTATAAATCGAAAGAAAGTTTGGCGAGACGCAAATGGGCTTAAGAAAAGGAAGAAGCACAATGGACGCAGTATACCTACGGCAGGCAGTGATCGAAAACAACTTGAAGAAGGTCAAGAGGTCTTTGGTGAACGAGTAAGGGGTGGTATACGTCTATTTTGCGGATCTAAAAGCGGCATTTGATAGGGTCAGGTAAGGCTGCCCTCTTAGCCCGCTGCTTTTCAATATAGCGTTTGCTGACCTAGAGCAAAAGATGGGGAGGCATCAAGAAGCTGGCCTGGTGCTAGGGAGAAGAAAAATATGGTCCATAACATACGCGGACGATGCTGCTTTGGTGGCAGCAACAAGGGAAGGACGGAGGGGAAAGGGTTTAAATTAACGTGGAGAAGTCTAAGGTAATGAGGTTCAGGAAAGGGAGGGGAAGATTGAAGGAAGTGAGCATTAAATGGAGAGGGAAAATAATAGAGGAAGTGAAAGAACTCCTTTACTTAGGGTATATGATGCAAACGAATAATCGCGAGGAGGCACACATTCGGTTCTTAGGGAAAAAGGCGAGGGGGTTACTGGGCAATGTTTGGAGTTCGGGGGAAAGGAGGTTAGGGGAAAACTGGGAAGGGAAAGTGAGGCTCCTTGACGATCTTGTTGGAAATCCATTGTCCTATGGCTCGGAGATTTGGGGGAGGAGAGAAAGACAGGAGGCGGAAAGAGTGCATGAGAGGTACCTTAGATGGTGCACATACTGCTGGCAGGAACAGAAAGGGAGAAAATGGCGGTGAAAATTGCCTCAAGAGCAATCACGTTTGAGGAGAAGTGGAGAAACTTGGGGGAATGGGACCTAGGAATGGAGTATATCAGACTCTTGGACGGAAAGCTGATAGGCTCAGAATTGGTGCATGACAGAAGCTGAGAAGCTTACTGACGGTGGTCAGACGAAGAGTGGGCGCGTAGGAGAAGAGAAGATAGGGAGACCTGGAGGGAGTTAGAAAGGGTGGGGAGGGACAAAGGACGGATAAAAAGCAAGGAAGAAATAAGGGATTCGAGATACGCGGAAGAGATAGGGGCTTTGTTGCTAGAAGAGGAGAAACCTATATACTTATGGAGGGCCAGGAATAAAAGATGGATGAAGATGGCTAGTACAGTATTATAGTACGAATCTTTCAGGCATGTTTTCGAAGAATGTGAGCTAACGGGAGCTAATGGAATGAGGTGGAAGGATGTTTTAGGGAAAGGGGTGAGGGAGAGATTATCGGCTCTGCATCAAGTAGCTTGTAAAAGAAGACTCCATTTATCAAACATCAATTCTTGAAGTCTTCTTTTAGGGTTTTAGTCATGATCCAGTATATACCCCCCTTCTGATTACTAGGTTACAATAAGATAATATAATATAATAATAATATGTATAAACCCCCTATAGCTATAGTTATTAGATAATTTTGTTTAAGTTGGTGAACCCCTATACAGTGATTAGTTAATTTTGAATAATTTCATATATCATTTGAGTTAGTATATAGTTTTGTTTGATTGTGAAAACCCCTCGATAGTTATTAGAAAATTTTGTAAATAATTTGATCATTATACTCAATATGCAATGCTGTGCATAGCAAAGCGCGAGCGCAGGACTATGGTAGGTGATCTACAACCTTAAAATCACAGGACGAGTAAAGGAAATCCATCTCAGCAATCAACCACAAAACTGGGAAGAAGCAAGGCGCCTTTTCAAACAACACTTCAGACCAGTAGTTAACTACAAGGATATCGCACTCAAAATAGTTTCGATTAAAGTAAGTTCCACTTCCAATCTTTATCATAAGATAGAAAACAGTATTTTTGAAATAGACTCATACTTAGTAGACAATCAATCAAATCCAGATAATGGAAACAACACACTTTAAACACTGTTGATTTGTCAGATAAAACAAATAGTGGCAGGAAATCTGCTACGAGAAGCTTACGACATGTTTGATCTTCATAACATTGAAGCAAAATTATATTCTTATGCCGGTTTTGACCATAATAACATACATAAATATTTTTTGAGCTATGACATTCCAAAATTCTTTCCAGCCCTAAACCACAACTAACATTAGAATAATCACCAAAAGCAGAACCTGAATCCGTCCCATTATAATCACCATAGACAAAGTTCAAACTATTCGAGACGTAAGACTATTAACCTTTCTGGTCAGCTTAGAAATGTGTACCAACATCCCGAACCAATCGACTCTGAGTTTCTTCCAAACTAGACGTCGGAAGTAAAATTTTTATGGATGTAACGTAAAATTATAAAAAATATGAAAGTTTGGTGGAAAGGCTCCGCCATGAGCGTCAAGCTGACTGTAGCTACTTCAAAATATACGAAAAAGTAAAATTGAAACTGCCAACTCCTAATACTGTTACGCCCGAAACTGTTGATGAAATCGTTACTTTTATACCAGAAGAGCTAAACTATGATCCCAAAGGTGGAATGAGATGTGTATAAGAGAGACGTAAAAAATAAGAGAGACCTAGAAGACTTAATAATTGGAGAGACTTGTTCTCATAGGAATAGATCTCCTTCGAAACATTACAAAAAAATTGAACCCCCGATGCTCAATAATGATAAAAAAAATCCCTTTTTACTCGCAGGATCAAAATGCTACCCTAGATTGCGAAGAAAAATCATTTTCTACATGACGTCATAAATATCTATCAACTTTTATTAAATGCATATATAACGGGCTTTTTCTAGTTTTTAAATAAATTCGAAACTCTCATTTATAGAGACGGGTTCAGTTCACAAACACAAACTCTATTACTCACGCAATTAAAACTACTACGGAACAACCAATAAACGCAAATTTATTTCTTTTATATCAAAAAATGTAAATAAAAACCCCAAATGTGAGGTTATGATACAGGTATTTATTTTTCGATTTTCTTGAAAATAAAATCAAATTTAACATTAAAAATATGATTTTTGTTGTTTTTTGGGCTATTTATAGACAATGGCATCACTCAATGTTGGCGCATTCAAATGGATAATGGTGCCACGATTTGCACAGGATAGAACTTTAACCAACTTAAGTTGACATTCACATGAATTTTCTTCGACTTTTGTACATTTTGTTAGGCTTGCACGTGGTTGCACTAAATCTACATATTTTATTCAATTTCAAATTTTCGGCAGCATCACCAACTTTGTGGTAAATTATGGGACAAGTGTCAGCTCCATATATTGAACTGTAACTCGGGTACATTTGTAAGGTTGCCATGCAACTTAACTATGTTATTCACAAAATAAGATAATTTTAGTAATTATTATATCTATTATTAAATATATGCGGTGATTTTCGTTTTATTACCTCTGAGCTATTTTGTGAATAGCTGACAAAATAAAGTACGTCAGGAGAGGAGAATCCCACAGATTTATTGAGTGATTCAACCTAAAAAATAATAGCCGAAAGTATCCAAGAAAAACATACAAGTTACCACGACGACGCCATGCTCGGCGACGTTTTGGACGCAGTCCATCTCAAAGCTGAAAATGTGTTATTGCGACAATTAGTTGGCGAACAAGAGGATCAAAATAATATTCTTTTAAGAACTCTATCTTTAACGGAACAAGCAAACCAGCCCAAATTCTATGCGAGAGTCGCTATGCAAAAAAAAACTAACAATAAAAATACATATACCTAGCCTTGTTGTGAGTACACAACGAGAGCAAGTTAAGCGAGATGCCTATGAAATAGTCTTAATCAATTTCAGGCTGATTTGATTGTGCCGATAAATAATACTTCTACAAGAAAAGACGGTTGAATTGAAATAAAATGCCAAAATCTAGACGACGTTGAAACCACAAAACAACTTCTAGAAGAAAAACTAGTGATCGATTTTGAGGTTAATACACAAGAACTACACAACCCGCGCATCGAAGTTGTTGGTATCCACAACAACATGAGCTTAAAAAATTTAGAAGAATACATTCACATGACGGCAATACACTCATACCAAAATTACTCTAACAATGGGCAGAACATCATAATGGAGGTCCCCTCCGAGATCTATTCACACATCAAAAATAACAATAGTAGAAGCGTTGGACACGAAAAGTGTACGGTCTTCAACGATCTCATCATTTCCCAATGTCCTAGATGCTGTAGATTTGGGCACAGCGGGAGAAAATGCCAGAATGAAAAAACATGCATTTTGTGTTCAGGGCCCCATCAACAACATGAATGCACAATGAAAGACAAGCTAAAATGCGCAAGTTGCTCTTTTCTCAACACAAAATTTAACAAACAATTGAATGTCAACCACAGCGCCGATGATACCGGAAATTGTGATTACTTAAAAGCTAAACTGAGAAAAATGATCAATGAAACAGATTATCCTATGAAACCTTCTATACCGGCATTTTTATATAGGTCAAAAATGACTACCAACGATAAGAGAAATCAAGTTTTTGAAAGGGGAGATAAACAAACAGCACAGCAAAAGACAAAAAAGCAACCAAGTGCGTCTCGGACACGCATAAGCTCAGGGTCCCGTAGCATGACGGTATGGAATTGAGTTAAAATTCATTTTACGAAGAGCAATGATTATACAACGATCTAATATACTCGTGTAAACATTTTGCTCAAAATCACCCTCTTTGATTTGTTTGTTTATTTATAGAGCTGGATCACCTCCATTATCTCGAGCTCCGTGCGCAACTAGATATTTTGAAATTGTAGTATTTATTACGCAACGCAACATACAATTACATGATTTTACATAAATTACGAATTTTATCAATGTACTCGTGCCCATATAGGTTTGTGATAACTAAACAACTGCAATTATAATTAATATTATATTGGGTCAAAATTACCTAACCATCAAATTGGGACATAAGATATTAACCCAGTATTTTAAATATCTGTCCGGGAACTAGGACGGTGAATTCTGAGTATAGACAAACAAAGGTAGCCATATTATTCGTAATTCAAATATAGTTACTCGATCTACATTTAAACAAAAAACAGAAAATTGTCCAAGCGCAACACAAGTGACAATCTGCCCTTTCAGGTCGGCGCACTCGACGTTCTTACCCCTACACGCGTCTGCAGGGTATTTGTGGTATCTTCACCCCGCGGCACGTAAAAACACCGGTGTTTCCGACCTGATTAAGGCTACAGAATAATTACTAGAAGTAATAATCTTTCTAGTTTTAGGGTATTTTCGCTCGCTTTCGATGGTCAGATTGAATTATTGGATATTTCATATACCTGTTCACGTTCTGTATTGTTCAACAATATTTCATAATATTTGTCAACTACACTATGAAAACCCATGTTTATTCTGCTGTCGCTGAATCAAACTACGGAACCATAATAGCGTGCGTTCCTTAATGTTATTACATACTCATTTAGTAAAATAAACCGAAAGGCGTAGTCAAGTTCCGCGCCGTAGATTTTCAGTGAAATCTTCGGGATAAAATTATAGTATAATAAGTGTTTCGTACTAATATGTTCTCTAATTATTAATCTCTTAAATACAATAATTATATATAGCAATAGGGTTACAGAATAGATAAATCACAAGTTTATTATTTAACGCCGTTTTTTCATTTCTTTTTCGATGCTGCCGTAGCTCTGACACATGATCGGCACTGGCAATTTTAGGTTTCTAAAATACGTTTCGATGCAAGTATTCTCTGATTTGAGTTTTTTAGAATTCGGTGCATATTCACGAATCATATGAGACGATATCCTTTTTCATTTTCAAATTCATACCAATTTTTATTTATCTTTCGGCCAATATTTTGATTGTTTCACTTTGAGTCCTGGTATTTCCTTTCAAGTCCTTTACAATGACGTCCAAATCAGCGTTTTGGCTTAACGCGTTCTCGCGCCACACACATAAATAACTTTACGCAAAGCTCAAAACAACAATCACGCTTAGGCGCTTACACTAGCTCCATGACGTTACTGGCAAAACAACATCCACTGTGACCTTAACCGTTGTTATCGCATTATTAGTCTCGTATGTATTATAAATTAATGTTAACGGTGTTTTGTAACACAAGAATGTTAGACTGGCAACCAATGTACATACTCAACGAGAAGAAAAACGTTTTCACGCCAAAAAATTGTTTGAATGTTCATGCTGATTAGTCATCAACGCCTTAAGAATTTTTAGTAAGGGTATTGAATCCAAAACAACCATTCCCTTTTGACACCATTCTGTCAAGCGTTCGTCTTGCGGTAACTCATTGTAAAAGAGCTTTGCATTCAATATTCATTATACTGCGTGTGAACTCTAAGATATTCAATTCATTGAAATTCGCAGTAATATCCAGGATGTGACTCAAGAAAATATTGTAGTATAAATATAAAAATTTTCAACAATAAATTATTTTGAATATAAATTAAATTTAATAGTAAAACAAGATTTTTTTATTCACAACGAAATTCTTTGGTATCCAGAAGCATATTTTCTGGAAAATTTGCGTGTGATATATAAACATATCAATTCATGGCAATGCTTGGAACTAAATCAAAACCAAATGAAAGTTTGATAAGTGAAAGTTTCAATTCTCTGGCTAATGGGTCTCACTCCCAAAAAAAAGAAGACACATTCCGCGAAGTTTCTGCCCTAAGGTGAGGAACGAATTTTCCTCGCTATTAGATATTGACTCCATTGAACAATAAAATTCACTAAAAAACCAAAGAGAAATTCAGTTTTTGCCAGATCTCCCTGAAACGCTATTGACCGTGGGGTAGTGAATGAATTTTTTTGCTTTCAGGAAGTGGATTATTAAGGAGGGGAAGTGCTAATGCGAGTAATTTTCTCACAATTTTATTCTATTTTCCGTTCCGTGCGGGAACGCAAAAGTTTCAAGTTCAGTAAATATCAGTATGGTTTTCGTGAATTGGAAAAGACCAAACATAAAAAATATATGAAAATGTTCACACAAATATACAAAAATCAATAACTTAATAGTTACTTATGTTAAATTTTCTAATAATTTAACAAAATACCTATAAATAAACAAATTTGAAGTCAAATAATCAAATGTCCAATGCATGCATTTGACAGTTTTCAGATTTCTACTGAACCAAATTTGTTTTAAGTAAAAATCAGTAAGGAGGGGAATTGCTTGTGCGAGTAATTTTCTCATAATTTTCCCTATTTTTCTTTCCTTGCGGACATGCAAAACTCTCAAGCTCAGTTAATACAGTCGTGAAGGGCTTGGATAAATCAACAAACGAGTGTGTAAATATACGCCCTCATTAAAAGGCTCCTCGACCGAGACTCTCGACTAGAGGCTCTCAGCGAGTGTGTATAGCCGGCATGAGACAAGTTCTAACTCGTATCATCGCTGCAGGAGCATTTTTTTGTAGGGATTAGTTCCACACTTCCGCACTAGTTTGGTTAGTTTAGCTTCAGTTACTCTTTCGTTGGTTGTAGAGATTAAAATATTGTGTTAGTTATGAGTCTTAAAAAGTATAAATGCTTGACGATTGCTGAAAAGAAGGAGTTAGTCGAAAAAGTGGGCGGAGGTGGGAAGAAAAGTGATATTGTATTTCTTACTCACATCTATTTTCATCATGTTTTTTATTTAATTGATGTGAGTATTGTGTCAATTTGTAGGTAAAAATGGTTG
This sequence comes from Chrysops caecutiens, assembly GCA_963971475.1. Taxonomy (NCBI): domain Eukaryota; kingdom Metazoa; phylum Arthropoda; class Insecta; order Diptera; family Tabanidae; genus Chrysops; species Chrysops caecutiens. The sequence continues at coordinate 45,108,447 of OZ020567.1, read as the reverse complement.
TCTTATATCCGCCTTAAAGTTGTAGGAACATTAAAAATGTACATAGAACAATTGTGGGTAAAAATTTGTCTCTCTAATTTTTCAATAAAAAAATCAGTCTCGGCTGTCTGACCGACTGGGCGGCCTGAAAACCTAATTTTTTTTGTAAAATTTCGAAAAAAAATTCCTTGTAGACGATTTTTCTTCAAAGGGAAACAGAAAGAACAAATGTTTTTGAATGGCAAATACTTGGCTCACCTTTAGGAATTAATTAAGCTACAACTCATTGATTTCCTATCATGGACTCCTGGAAAAATACCAAAAACCACTGCAGGGTCAAAAATGTTTTGATAGCGTGTAACTCGGTAACCGTTGAGTTTTAACCCCCCCCCCCCCCCCCCAGATAATTTTTTGCTTGTCATGGCTCCAGGAATCACCCCCTGAAATATTTGACACCAGTTACAAAACACCTATAAGTTTGTTGGTAGCATATAACTTCAAATATCTAATTAACGGTAAGACTTTTATTGTTCAAACCAAAAATTGCTTACGGTTTTTATATAGTTCTACTACCTTAAATTTTTCCAGATTTTTTTGGCCCGTCGTCAAAAAGTTAGAAGTGGGGGGGGGACACTTTTGATGTCTTTAGAAGCGTATATTACCTGAACGATTAGCTTAAACGCAAAAAGTTTCTGACAACATCATTGTCATTTTTAAAGACCTATGCAAAAATACCCCACATGGACTAAACTTGGAGTATGAGATATATGCTATATACATATAAGTCCCCATGTATAAATATTTCAGATTTCAATGAGCACCTAGCAAATTTTCTACACGCGAGAAACAAGAAAAATCAAGTTGAGCAAATACTCCTTGGAGACCTCAACATAAACATACTTGAAAACACGGCCACTTCAAATAAATACCTTAACATTCTAGCAGCATACGGATTCATCCCGGTCAGAAATATTCCAACGAGAGTGACTAACACATCCACCACTTGCGTTGACCACTGCCTTAATAAGTCACAAGAATCACTGGAAAAGCAAGACATGAATACTACATTCAAAAGCTGAAAAAGGATAGAACCGACCAGAAAAATATTTTGAACGTCATGAATGATTACATGCAGAGAAAATATAACAAAAAACTTGAAAATTTGGAACTATGTAATTAAAGAAGATGGGACGAAAACAAGAAACAGAGAAGGCAGAGTCAATTACTTTAACAATTACTTCACAAATATTGGAAAAAACCTAGCAAAAAAAATTAAAAACAAAAAATTGCGAGGAAATGGCATCGACAAAATCGCTGACAGTTTTTATCTCCATTTATTCTGACAGTTAAATAAGCGAAATTGAAATCTTCAGAGAAATAATGAACCTCAAAGATTTCAAAATCCCCAGGTCATGATAACATAAACTCTAAATGCTTGAAAACTGTTACTGAAATAATAGCAAAACCTCTAGTCTATGTAATCAATATAAGTTTTGGCTCTGGAAAATTCCCAAAAATCTACAAAAAAGCGTCAATCAAACCTGTCTATAAAGCTGGAAAGAAAAATCAAGAGGGAAACTATCTACAGGAGAGAGAACAAATAGTTAAAATTTAAAACATCATGAGCCAAACAGAAATTATGGGATATGGAATGCTTCAAGTCACAGTGATTGGCCCTCTCCTTTTCATACTATACATGAATGATCTCTTCACTCTATGCACAACATGTAACGTTTTCTCGTTTGCTGATGATTCTTCCATTGTCTTGCTGATTGCTGCTGATGATTCTTCCATTCAAGAGCAAAGTTGGGATAAACTTAACGATTAGGTCAAAAATTAAATGCCAAAAATCTACGACTAGTCGAAATTATTCAAAAAAGAGTACTCAAAATTATTCACAACAAACCACGAAGATACTCCACAGAACTACTTTTCAACGAAACGGAACACCATTCAGTAAACGAAACCTCCGCCCTGAAGGCAACCCTCTATTTAAGCAACCAGGGCATAGAAGGAGAAACTGAAACAGACATCAATAGGAAAACAAGACATATTACAAATTGTGATGATCCTTTCCGTAGAAATCCTAAAAAGGGATAAAACATTATTTAAGAACAGTCAAAAATACTTACGACAGGTCGATCTCCCTAGCTGTCGATATCTGTCAAAACACAACGTGGCGACACTGTTATGGCAGTGATACTGCAGTGTGAATTATGGCGTCGATACTGCAGAAACGTTCATGTAAGCGCAAGTTACTCGCGGCCACCAGCAACCACTAGATGGCGCCACCAGAGTGGAAACGCAAACCGGCAACACGGCAAACAAAACGATCAATGACCATCAATTGAACATTGATCGGAAAATTTTGCACATTCAACGGAAAATTTCCCGATAAATATCGAGAAAATGGCCACAGAAAGTCAGTCTGAGGAATCGACTACCATTGGTGTGACCGTGGTAGGACGCAACATAACTTTAAATAGGCGGCTTGGCTGAATTAGACGAACCCGGAACGAGTGGCAGAGAACCAGTTAACTCTCTTGGACTTCTACAGAAAATACCTTAGGTGGGAAAAACTTAATAACTGAAAAAGCGGATGAATCTAACATTCACCATTGAGGTGCCAAACATTTTTCGAAAGAACCCAATGGGCATTAAACTTAATTGAATAGATACGTTGAAGAATGGGAGACCGCCAACTGCAAGAGGCGTTACCACGGAATCCACACGCATGTCCACGACCTATCACTATAGAAGAATACCGGGCCAGACAGACGGGTCATCTAGAAAAGGGCAAAGGGGAACGCCAGAGGGGAACTGAGGTTTATATTAAAAGGGAAACACCTGGTGTAGAAGCAAGGTTCAGGCGATCGATCGAGAAGGCCACACGGGATCTCATGTTGGCTGTGGGAATCCAACAAAAAGCATCTGTAAGTAGGGAGTTGCAGAGACTCCACAATGAACGCATACGCTATAGGAAGGAGAAGCGTTTAGCAAAAGGGATCCGGAAGCCACAAGAACCAGACAGCACACAGTCGACATCCAATAGCCACTAGATTACGTAGTTGTAAGCGAGCAACTTGTAGCTAATGTAGCGAGATTAAAATTGGAACTGTATAAATAAATGTTTAATAAATAAAAGTAACCTGTATCCAATAGTCATTAGTTGACGTAGTTGCAAGCGAGAAATTTGTAGCTATTGTAGCGAGAATAAAATTGTAACTGGTCATGCTGAGAGAAATTAACATAAAACTGCTCAACTACGAAGAATACAAGAAATCATCAATAACAAGACAAATAAGAAATTGGTTCAAAACTGTCAACATTTGCTAATGAAAAATTAAAAATCAAGTATTACGAATAGCCTCACCTTAACACCAGAATGAACTTATATTTTCCAAATGAAATTGTTTTAGATTATTTGAATTAATTTTATTTGTATTATATTTTAATTTCTGTTATATTTTGTTATATGTATATATATATTTTTTTTTCATATGCACGATTCAGAAGCAGACGACGATTCAGTGCCTCAGGCTAACATGTAACTTGTTTGCTTGTATACTGAATAAATAAAACAAAACAAAGCAAACAACCTATTTTATGTTATTTGTCATGTTCCACTTACACTAGCAAAATTCTTGGCTGGTGGCAATCTACCTTTGCTCATGTACGCGAGTTGATTGCGAGTGGTAGTTACGCGTCAGTTTTCCACTAGGTGGATTTTGTTTATTTTGATATTTTAGGTTTATTAAGAATTTTTTAGAAAAGTTTTAAGTCAATTCAATCGACTCAGTCGAAATTTTATCCTTTAGAAAACAATTTAACACAAATAAAATCGAAAAACTGAGACAATTTCGGTTAGGTTTTACCATTTTACCTTACTTTGTAACAAAAATTGCGTTCCATTTTCCAAGTACTCGCAAGTACTTTGGATCGAAATTTTCAGTTGAATGGAACACAGCAATTAACACTAGCCCAGAAAATTATATCAAACTTCAAGAAAATGAGAAGTACTTGGCCAAAAAAGGCAAGATACTACCACCTACTGTTTTATACATTGACTATGCACATCGGTTGTTTTATTACAAATGTTTCCAGAAATGAAATCGACTTAAAGCCTAAACATCTTGGAAAGAATTTTGTAAAAAATATATTGAAACCCATTAACAGAGATAATAAAACCATGCTGATTGGTACATCTTCTCAACTGTGGTTGAACAGAATCAGAAAATTGAAAAAGTGTTTTGGAAACATTTTACTTATTCCCAAGACTGACTATGATATATATAAATTATTTCCTATGAAAAATGGTATTGTCCAAGCATGAAGTTGAACGTAATTTTGAGTTTTCACATCTGACTACAATAACAAGGGGATTTCCGTTTTCAATCATATATAACAATTTTCCCAGAGTCCAATGAAGTTGGTGTTGGGTCCTTTTCTTTAGCTTAGGAGTTTAATTTTGACGTGAAAACGTCTTCCTTGTCGTTGAGTATGTACATTGGTAGCCAGTCTAGCATTCTTATGTTACAAAACACCGTCATTTTTCAATCGCTAATAACTATGAAACTAATAACGCGATTACAACGGTTCATGTCACAGAATAAGGAGCACATTTGTAGGTATTGATTGTATGTCGCCGGTTTTGCCAGTGACGTCATCGGGCTAGTGTAAGCTCCTACGTGTGATTGTTCTTTTTAACGTTGCGTGAAGATATTGATGAGCGCAGCGTGAGAGCACATTAAGCTTGGACGTTGATTGGGGTATCATTGCAAAAAGCATGAAAAAAGCTACCAGGACCTTAGGCGAAGCAATAAAATTACTCACCGAAATATAAGCAAAAATCGGTATGAATTTTAAAATCGAAAATATATTGAAGATATCGTCTCATATGAGGCGTAAATATGCACCGAATTGTAAAAAACTCAAATCGGAGAAAACCCGCATCAAACCGAATTTAAAAAACCAAAAATGTTCAGTGCTTAGCAGGTGTGAAAGCTACGGCGGCATCGAAGAAGCAGTAAAAAAACGGCGGAAAAAAATAAACTTGTGAATTATCCATTCTGTAACCGTACTACTCTCCATAAGCATTGTTATTAATAGTTTGATAATTAAAGTAAATATTAGTACCAAAATTTTGCTGTAGTTTTTTTGACGTTAAAATGTCTTGTCGCTCGTTAAGTACACTGACAGCCAGTCAAACTTTCTTCCGGTACAATATACTGTCAGATTTTACTCGCAAAAAGCTTCGAGGCTAATAATGCGATAACAACCGCTGAGGTCACAATGAATAGAGAATTTCTGTACGTGTTTATCGTGTGGTATTGGTTTTGCGCGTGACGTCATTGGGGTTAGTTCACTTACGCATGATTGTTGTTTATAAGCGTTGCGTAAAATTATAAATCAGAGTAGCGTGAGAACGCGATCATGTAGAACGTTCGTTCGGATGTCATTGTAAGGAGTTTGAGAAAATCTATCAGGATCTAAAGTGAAACAATAAAAAGATTCGCTGAAGTATAAGTAATAAGCGGTATTATATTGAAAATTTAAAAAAAAAAATTAAAAGTATCTGCTCATATGAGTCGTATATATGCGCCGAATTGAATAAAACGCAAACCCAAGACAGCTCACATCAGATTGAATTAAAAAATAAAATTAAGTGTCCAGTGCCGAGTAAATGCCAGAGCTACGGCAGCATTAAAGAGGAAATGCAAATAGGCGCGAAAAATAAACTTGTGATTTATCTGTTCTGTCACTGTATTTCTCTATATAACCATTGTATCAGAGACATTGATTTAAGTACATACTAGTAAGAAACGCTTCTTATAATTTTATCCCCAAGTTTATTACTTACCAAGTTAATATACTTACGTGAGGATGACACGCGCCACAATCTGACAGTAAACAATCTGACAGACAGCGATCGACACGCGAAATATATCTGTAACGCGAAGAGAACTGCATGACCGACACATGCAGTACAATTGTGGCCGGTAGATGACCAGCACAAATGCAAAACACAATTCGGCGAAAGCAAAAACATCGATGCATATTGCATTTCAGCGGATGGCATCAGCTAAGCACCAAAACACAACGGAAATGCAACTTACCGCAATTCGGAAAAATGAATTGGGAGCAGCCAATGAACCAAAAGAAAAATGCAATTGGTAAATATTGCAAATATTGGAAATGCAATTGGGTCAATATTGCAAATATTGAAATATTGTAAAATGACGACAGGAAATTGAGAACCAATAACCTCATGGGAACGGAAACCCCCATCAAGTCATAAATAAGCTGGACGCTAGCAATATTTAAATATAAATAGACGAGGAAAAATACACTAAGAAGCAGAGGAATTCGTGCACCCAAGTGAAGGAGACGACTGGATCTACTAGCAGCATCAATCACCATTTAGGAAACTGAACGAGAACTGGAGAAGATTTACCATCAAACTAGGAGAGTCGGACTTTTCCAAACAGACGCAGTCAGTAACGTGGATAACTAGTAGCAGCTTGGGACGTTGGAGCAGGGAATTTCCTGACCTTCTTTGAAGTAATACCATAGGTGAGGAAATAAAAAGTAACCAATACAAAAGCGGATGAATTAACTATTCACCGTTGAGGTCCCAAACACAGTTCGAAAGAACCCAATGGGCATTAAAATAAATTATAGTTAGACGGTAAAGGTATGGAGGATCGCCAGCTTCACGAAGCGTTAAAACGAGACCCAAAAGCGGGACCATGGCCTATCACCATCGAAGAATACCGGGCTAGACCTACGGGCAATCACAAGAAAAGCGAAGTGAAGCACCAGGAAGGAACAGAGACACCTACGAAATAGAGGATACCGGGTATAGAGGTTTCGTCGACAAACAGAAGAGGCTAGGAGGAACCTCATGTTGGCTGTGGGTAGCCAACAAAGAGCAGCTTTAAGCAGGGAGCTGCAGAGACTCCACAACGAGCGTTTACGTTACCAGGCGGAGAAGCGACGGGCAAAAAGGGAACCGGAAGTATAAAGTAGGAAAGATCATCTGTTGTATTAGTAATAGTAATTGAAATAAATCTGAGTATCGATTCGATGTAATAGATTAAGGAAAAGGAATGTAGAAAAAATATAATAAAATTAATTACGGAGACGCCTCACATTCGTCTTTTTGACTAAAAAATATACTTGGGAGATTGTAAGGTTTTGCCCTGCGACGGTGAAAGAGTACAACATAACATTTGCAACATAATACATTCTAGATGTTTATCGGCCGTAGCATTTTTGAGTCACAACATAAAAAGCTACCAGTTTGACGATATATTTATATCATTGTTTAAGACAAATAATTGGTTTGCCAAAAAAGGCATAATTAAATGCAAGCAATTCAAGAGCAAAAATCCAAGAAAAAACAAATGAAAATATACAATTTTTCCTAGTATTGTCGACTCCATTAGTGGAATAATTGAACATGATAATAACATGAGGAATAGATTCCTTATTTCTAGATAAAAATCAAATTAAAGACTAATGTTATTTTAATTAAAACAGGTTAAATTTTGTTAGCCCACTCAAATTACACTTCTATATCATTTTCAAACTTTTCTAAAACTGTTTTTATATTTTTCGTCCTAATTAGTCTCTCCAAATTAACTTTGGATAAATATACTTAATCTAAATTCATTTGAAAAGAGGACTGACTACGCGAAGCAAATTTATCTGGAATTTTTGATCTGAGAACCGATCTACTGAAGCTCTATAAGAACATCAATATGCGATTGATTAATTTTTTTATTTATTTGTATTACCTTGCAGCATTTCGAATCACACCTTTCTGTTCTTTAGTCTTCTATAGAATGTTTAAAATAGCATTGGCGTAATCAATTGCATCTACGGCAAAAAAAAAGTTTAACTTCCTTCTGATGGCTGAATTATGTCCAGCAGAGGACCACCAGATCTGTTTGCAATCATAAGCAAACCTGCTGCCATACACTCAACAATTCCTATCCCGAAATGTTCATTCCACAAAGTGTGTATCCTATTTCAGCTTGTTAAAATAATTGTATCAATTCCTGGTATGAAACATTCACTTTAAATTCAACAGCATTTTCTAAAGACAAGTGCTTCCTTAAGTCTTGATTATTTTCCAAACGTTAATTCTCTTCTTCCTTTCTACATGATGAACCAACAATTAAGTTCGTACATGGCTTATACATGTATGATGATGGATGATCCTTTTCAGGGCGAAATTGGCCAACAGACATAACATGCTTTTGTTATCATTTCCAGTGAATTGCAAGTTCGTTAAATTATTCACTTCACATAGTGTATAAATGCGGTGAGTCTTAAATATTATTTTAAGTCCACGACAAGTTGACCATAACTATTTGAAAACAACATCCAACTGACTTGTATAGGTAACTAGAAACTACAATTTGTTAACCATTTTCAATGCATTACGATTGCTACGGACCTTAGCAAACATTGTAGCCGTGTTCTTGAGGTCATCGCTATAAAATCAAAGTAGCAAAGGAACGCACCGGACTTGTTCTCGATAGATTACAAACCTTTACCAACTTCATTTCACATTTATATGAACTTCCTTAGATTTTTTTCCATTTTGTTAGCCCTTGGTTGCATAAATTCCTCACATATTACTTGAATTTAAAGTTTCATATGAAATTTACTGAAAGTTTTGAAGAAATTGTAATTTTGTGGCATTTAAAGAAAAATTTGGGTCAAGAAAAATGAACCATGTCGCCATCTGGATAATTCTAGCTCGGCTTCACGGCTTCTGTAGTAAGCAATTTTAAGGCAAAAAATTTGTTTCTTTCAACAAAGTTGCTCTTATTATGGGCACAGGACATGCATTGTTAAATAGTGGACGAAAGAACCCACTTTTCATTCTCCTTAAAAATCTATATAGAGGAAAAGTCAACGCGTAGCCGATTGTATCCATATAAATATCGGGTGGGTATTTGAGAATAGCTTCCAATCCTAGATTCAGCGATCCCTTGCTTTGACCAAGTAGCGAGAAATATGAATACCATATTGCTTCAACCCAATGTCTCTTTGTTAAGTGCACAAGCGATGTATTTTCCTCATTGAAGGAAAAATTGAAAATTCCTTTGGCTTTGTTGAATATCGTTCTTGGCGAAGCATCCATTTCTTACGTGCATTGGATGGATGAAATCTAACCACTGTGATGTTCTTGTAATTTTCATGAAGTTTCTTGTTCTTGAATAATACATATTTACGATCTTAAAGAATATATGACAACCAACAGCAGACAAACATCGAGCTGCAAAATCATGTTAAACAGTTGACCCTGCAAAACTTTTGAAAAACTTTTAAACATTTCTTGAATTCGCAAACATGTTAATCCGTACTAGTAATGTGGAGAGAACATACAGTCCCGGAAAACAGGATACGTTCAGGTGTTTTTTTTATATTTTAATGATTGGGCAAAAGTAGTGGGCAGAAAGGTATCATCCCATGATCCTTAAACTAAAATCAATTAGTAAGTTGAAAAATTTCAAATTACTTTTTCAAGGTTTCTGACGAGGTTTTTCTGAAAATTGCACAAATATGCTGATGAATCGATTCACCACGTCTTCACTCCTACCTATACTTTTCCCTATAGCTGTATTGGAGTAGCCCTCTTCCTTCAGAAGCCGTATTTGCGCCATTTCCGCTAAATCCAAACTGTTTTCTTTGTCCATTCTGCAATTAAAATGTTTTAAATATTGTCACGTGTACTCAAAAAAATTAGCTGAGTATTATAATACGTGATGGTATTTAATTTTGCCAAGTAATCCTTTATAAATGCACAACCATACTAATGAACGAAACTTATATATTTATTATCTTCCGATAATAAAACACTTGTTCTAATTTTGATAAAGCTTTATTTTTCACTTTTTAAAACTATTACAAAAATTTATTAGAGTGAATCTTAAGACTAATTTGCAATTGACGAAACGATAACTTTTATTTTATCAAATTGCTGATTGGTACTTATTATTTGTGGGAACTTTCGTTCAGATTTTGGGAAAACAAAAATTATGGGTAACGGTTTTATTTTCATGGACGGGAAATTGCATGACAAACAGGAAATGACATGTGGACGGGAAATGGCATGTGTATGGTTCGTTCGAGTTCAAGTTCATCGAACTTCATTCTTAGACATTTGAATCGAAATTCAGTCGAGTTTGAATAATTTTCGATTATTTTATTAATGGTTTCGTTAGACGAATATCTAACATATCCCTCCTTAGTCTTTGGATTCTCCTGAATCCTGTTTTTTTATTTTACATTAACGCTTTTCATACAATATATAAGAATAACATATATAATTACTATCGTTACAATGACAATTGAACTTGAGCTATCATATACAATGTAATGAGATTTTAATAACTTTAGTTCTTCAAACTCCTTGACTTTGTTTAATATAATATTTTCAAATTCTAGATTTTTATTTTCAATTGTAACATTATCGTTCTTAGGAATAACAAATTTTTGGGTGAAAACGTTGAGTTTATTGCTGAATTGCTTGTTATTAATTTTAGTGGTACATTTACTGAAACTTACGAAGTAATTTCCATTAAGTTCTAGAACTCATCCATCACAAGTACTTTTGAGTTTCCCGTTTTATCATATTAATAATGATTATCATATTATTTTCAATTAAAAGGATATGTTCCTTTTCACTATCAACCAACTTGTAGTTTTTCAGACATATGAGACTCAGACTTTATAAAAGAATTAAAAAGTAGTATTATCAAGACTGACGTAGCGATGGATATTACGAAATTAACACATTTGGTGGCAAGTCTAATTCGGACTTTTTCGGGTACATCAGGTGGGTTCCTGTGAACGGGTATTTGATTGTTTATCGGAAGATGAACAGAGCATTTTTAATAGATTAGTTATGACGTGTTTCCGAGGGGACGCGTACGCGTTAGTCAGCTCACACAATATTACAAATTGTGAAGAGCTTAAAACTATTTGAAGAAATATAATTACCTGCCGCGAAAAACATATATTCAACAAACCAACGAGTTGCGTCAGGCCAAGCAAAGGCCCGGCGAAACTCTAGGGGAATTCGGGGTAAGAATCCAGCAACTTCTTAAAACATGTAAGGCTTTTTCTAAAAGCGAATATCCAACGGGTTGTACGGAAATCGTAAAAGATTTAGAAAATGCAGCCTTATTTTCATTTAGAACAGGGGTTGCTAATCCACATATTCGTCAAGTATTACTCAGTAGTGATGAAAAATCACTAAATGAAATGATAAAAAGTGCGGTAAAATACGAGGTTATGGAATCATATGCCAACTGTCAGTCCCCCACACCATCAGCATCGGTAACTGAATCGATTAGTTCTTTGAAATCTGCTACACACACACACATCTCCCCAATACCCTATCCACATCCACAAGATACTATGACACTGTCATCACAAAACCATACCGGCCAACCAATATATTCGGCCCCAGTACCTTTCAGAAGAAAAGTGGTTTGCAGTTTTTGCAACAAACCAAATCACACCTACGATATCTGTCTAACGAGGAAAAACACCCCTTTCTGCACCAAATGTAAAATCTATGGCCACGAGTATAACACTTGCAGACAAAATAATGATTACACTAACAGAACTCCAGTACACAACGTACGATACATAAACCATAAAACTGAAAGGAATAACGAAAGCAATCACCCACCTTTTCGAAATAAAAAGAACCAAGTAAAATGTGATTTCTGTCTACGAGTAGGACATGACATAAAAGAATGCTATACGAAACGAAGATGGGAAAGTAAAAACCAACAGACCCCATCGGAAAACTAGCTTCGGGCTCTATAAAACACCGTACTAGAGACCAGAAGGAAGAACGGTGTAACTATAAACAAGAACAAAGACAAATTCACACTCTAAAAATGACTAATGGCCATGTTAAACTCCCGATTAACATAACCACGAAACCCCACACAACGTTCTTGCTCGATGCAGGAGCTGATGTAAGCCTCTTAAAACAAAATGTTATAAAACCATCCATAAAAATAGAAAACGAAAATAAACATGTTTTAAGTGGATTATATCAGCAAAAAGAATCGGAAGGTTCGACTACTGCAAAAATCCTGTTTCCAACTCCAATTCCCTTACAATTCCAAGTTATAGATTCTTCCCTCAATTTCGAAGCAGACGGTCTATGAGGACAAGACGTTCTGTCGAAACATGGAACTATAGATGGCCCCTGAAAGCTGGTTCATTTCGAAAATGAAGTAAATCTCCCTATCCAAAATAACACTGAACAAGACCAATACAAAATAACTTTCAAAAATAAATCAAACGAAAAAACTAATAAGCGATCCCCATTGTCAGATGGCGTAGGGAAAAATCTTCGAACAGATAGTAACACATATGCCATAAATAGCGAACTTCCGCCAACGGAAAAAAGGGCTCCACAAAAACAACAACGTCAAGTATGTGGTCAAACTACCTCAACGAAGGAGGAAAAGAGTACTTCCTTGTCCAGCAAAGGGCTTCTTCGCACAGAAGCTCCACGCGAAACAACATCTAATGAAGACCATATTCAAAACGAAATACTAATACCTGCTCGCACGGAGGTAATAGTCAAGCTGTTCGTTGATACGCCTGCTCAGGATGTAGTCTGTTTCTCGCAATAAGCCCTGGAGTATACCACGCTAACTCACTATGCTCAGTAGAAAACAAACATATCAAAACAAGTATAATTAACTCAACTACAAGAGATGTGACGCTTAAACATTTTACGCCAAGGGTCGCCCCCTTCGAAGAATTCTACCACATAAATAACAATTCAATTTCTGGAAAAAGTTTTAACACAACCTCAAATAGAATCTTTTCAATACGTTCAATTAATAATCGTTTAGAGCGACTAGACAAAGAAATTATACTAGATCCCTCACTTAATAATGAGGAAAGGCAAACCATAACCAACCTTTATCGAGATTATAATGACATTTTTTATTTGGATAGGGATGCACTGACTTTCTCAGACGTCATAAAACATAAAATTCCTGTACAGCCGGAAATTGCCCCCGTACGCCAAAGAATGTACAGAATGCATGCCATAAGGAGATAATAAAAGATTAATTAAACGATTACAAAAGACAAAGTGGTTCCAAGCAAAAGCCCCTGGAACGCCCCAATCCTTCTAATACCAAAAAAATCAGCACCAGATGGCTACAAGAAATGGAAGCTATTAATAGATTACCGTAAATTGAACAAAATTACGACAGGTGACGCTTTCCCCCTGCCACGAATAGAGGACATCCTGGATCAACTAGGTCATGCTCGATATGACTCGAAGTTAGATTTAGCAAGTGGCTACCATTTAGGTTAGGTTCCAAGACGAATCAGTTCTTTTAGCAACGTTATCCAAAGCAGAAGAACTAGCACAAACCTCTTGTCAGCAACTACTAAGTAAACCCGGAGATAACTCCTGTTCTCTTCTAATGGAAAAAATCAAGGAGTTAACCGAGACGAGTAGACGGCATAACCGAATATTGCGAAGAATATTCCACAAGATTCGAAGAACACGATCGCTATTCGATGGTATAGGGAAAGGTTTAAAATCTCTATTCGGAAGAAATTTACACGAAGCTCAAAGAATTAAGTAACAACAACCACAAGTCACTAGAACTCCTACAACACCAGACTACCGTGCTAAATTCCTCAATTGACATGCTCCAGAAACCAGTGACGGACATCCTGGAAAACCACAAAGATTAAGCTAAAAAACTGAGGGATATTACACAAAACGAGATGAAAATGTATAATAAAATGTATAATAAATCTTTTCTTCAACTTTTTCCAAACTGTAGCTAATTGCCAGCAGAGCGTCATTTCCTATCAGAACGACTATCTGATGAAGATAGAAGCAAGGAACACCTGGCTTTTCCTTGCAAAACAGTCACACCCACTCCACATCGTTTGTCCAGAAAAAACCCTCACCCAGAAGATCCAAGGTTTCGGGATCGTTCAACTATTTTCACAGTGCGACGCTGAGCTGGATCTCCACGCTACGACATCTAGGAATTATATGATATGTCTTTAACTTAAAGTATTTCTATACACCATAAAAAGGATGAATGTAATTACTTGTAGAGTTACTTCAAGAAAAATTGTAAATTGTAAAAATTGTCCCACAGGATTCAGAGAATGTCTTAAAAAAAAAATCTTAACAAAACACATAATTTATTTAGTTTGCAAATATTCTTACTTTTAACAAAACTTGTATACTGAATAATAAAATCACGTGTACCATATACTAGCCGTAATATAAAGATGTCAGATTACGGAACGACTCTCCAGGAAGGGGAGGACAATTAAACAACTTAACAATAACCTAACCTACTTAATGTGAAAATGATATTAACCTAATTAAGCAAAAACTTAACCTACTGAACTAGAGCGCTGACTCAACAATTGAGGTGTTTTCGCTGCGCGCACCTCAATTGTTGTATCAGCGAAAACCAACTTGTGAATAATTTCCGCCGGTAATGTGGGTTACTCGGAAGAAATTATTCACATTACACAACAAGAAGGTTTTTATTTGCTATAATATTATGTGTTGGAATTTTTATTGGCCAAAACTATTGATTCGTCAACATGTTTCGCAATAGCCAATCGAATCTGGGATAATTTATTAAAATCAGTATTATAATGATTTATTTTCTCATCAGTCAAGATACTTGGATGTAAAAGTCCGAGTCTTGCAGAAGCAATGTTAACCTGTAAATGTTCGATTTGTTTTTCGATGTGATCTATTTTGAACATTTATTCCAAGGAGAGATTTTCTGACAGAATTTTTGTTTCTGTGAAGTTCAGGTTGTTTAATTTTTTGAGTACTTTTTTTCTGTCCGATTCGATTATGTTTTTTATTTGTTTAAAGGTATTATTGGCGTTTTCATTAATTTTAATTTGTTGGTTTAGGCTTTCCATAAGTTTTTCGTTATTTTGATCGATTGCTTCCAAGTGGTTTTCAATACCTTCCCGATCATCATGGTCCATTGTACCAAAGATCCATTTCATAGTAGTTCCACCTATGTTAACCAACTCTCTCTTGAGTCTTCGTGACAAAAGAGTTTTTGACGTGATAACGTCTTATAAATCAATGGCCGGCTGCACACATGAAAAATCATGACTCATTGTCACGTTTTGCCTGAGCTGATCGTGCAAGCGAGAGCGCCGAACAGGCAGTGAATAGAAGAGAGACAAAGAGACTCGTAGAGATTCGTATATACGCGCATTAGTTTTGATTCACGAGTCTCTCATCAATCATTACATTGGATTCATGAGAGATTCGTTCATACGCTTATTAGTGTGGATTCAAGAATCTCTCATGAATCCAAACTAATACGCGTATGAGATTGGATTCATGAGAGATTCGTTTATAAATGAATTAGTGGGGATTCAAGAATCTCTCATGAATCTAAACTAATACGCGTATAAGATTGGATTCATGAGAGCTTCGTTCATACGCGTATTAGTGTGGATTCAAGAATCTCTCGTGAATCTAAACTAATATGCGTATGAAATTGGATTCATGAGGGCAAAACCCGCTGGATGTAGTGGTCTTGACAAACCATGAAGCAGATTTTACATATGTGTGTGTACAGGCCCTAGTCTCTCGATATTCGCGTAGCGAAGTACGAGAAATTCATCGCGTTGCTTGTTTTGTCCGCGAATTTAACGAAATTTAAGTGTTAAAAATGCGTATTTTGTATCAAGATTTATAATGAGTGTTAGTATTAAAGTATTTTTAATTAATAAAAGAGAGTGCAGAGCTAAGAGAGTAGGACTGGTCTGGTCTAGGTAAGATAGTGCAGGAGCGAGGAAGAGGATGGAGCAATGAGGACTTGTTCGAGGCAGTCGAAGACGAGAAGTAAAACGACGAAGACCGATTTCGGGAATTGAATAGAAAACGACGACTAAAGTGTTTAATACATTTTTTACATTTATTACATTTATTATACGACGAATAAACTTGTGAATATAGTGTTTACATTTGTTATATTTATTACCCTTATGACATAAATTCTAAATCAGAAAATCCGCGAAAATTGTATAAAAGTGAATTTTGTCAGCGGTATGAATTTTGACGTTTGTTTGTTTTGGTGTAAAACAATCGCAAATATTCATTATATGTTCATGAAATAAATATTGTGAAAAAATATTATTATTAGTAATAACATTACAACAATTAATAAAATAATAATTTATTGTGATGATTTGAAGATAAAGTAAATTATAGCAATATGTAAATTGCTAATAAGAAATTCTTTTTATGTTTTTAAATTGTGAAAACATGTAACATTTTAAATAAAATGTTTATAAATGTAAAATGTTAAAAATAATTTATGTAAGTTTTAATTTGGGATAATAAAGAAAACTTGAAAAGTATTAAAAAAAGTTTTTTATTATATTTTCCAGGTAAAATTTTATTCAAATTTTATTTTTATACCTTACCTTCATTCTCAGTTTTTTATTATTTTTTGTTAATTTCTCATTGAATTGTTTTATATTTCATATATTTGGTTGCTTTTTGTTGTTAGTTTGTTAATAACGCACTTTTCTTATTCAATTTTTGTAATGTGTGAATTTATTTTCCTATATAATTTAATATTATTCCACTTTTCTGTATATAAACATATAGTAAAGCTTATCTCTATATAAATGTTATCATTTTCTTATATAATAAGATTCAATAAAATGAATAAAAAAGTGATTTTTATTATAAAATTTTTGCGTTTTTCAAAACTCCCGCGATGAAAATTTCATTTTTCGTATGAGATTTTATATTCTTCGATGTGGCAGCCGGCCAACATATGCTAAGGGTGTGGTAGTAAACAAGTCTGGTTCATGGCTTGTATGACTACCACATACAGGGGGTTTTGATGAGAGATTCGTTCATACGCGTATTAGTTTGGATCCAGGAATCTCTCATGAATCCAAACTAATTCGCATATGTACGAATCTCTCATTTGTCCATACGCGCATTAGTGTGGACTCATGAATCTCTCGTGAGACGTGTGTTAGTTGCGATTCAAGAATTTCTCACAGCGTTGCCAGTCCGTACGATAATTATCGAATTGTACGATAATACAATGCACGATATCGTACTTCAAATGTACGATGATTTTCAAATTTCATTGCATTTTCTTTTCATTTTGCGTTTGCCTTTAGCAAAGCGGTTTTCAAATTGTTGTTGTTTTAATGGTATTCGTGTGCGTGTGCGAAACAGCAAACTATGAAGCTTTGTTTATGGCTTATCAGAGCGAGAGCGCGTCAATACCTTTTATATAAATTAGCATGTTCATGAAAATATTATTGATATAATAACAATTTGAAATGGGAGATTTAACTATTTTTTATAGTAAGGTCGAATTTAGTCTTCAAAGCAAAGTTGTTTTAATCGCATTCACTTCAGAAAATTTCCCTATACCGGATTAAATTTAGCCGGTTTAACTACAATTTTTTCATCAATGTGTTCTTATGACTTTATCACGTCAAATTATCGTCTAAAGTCGTAAACCGACTTTACAGACAACCAAATTTTTATTTTATTTTTAAAATTCGTTATTCTACTGTTTATAAACTCCCTATGATTATCTATGTCTAATATGTTTAAGAGTGATTCTAAGCTAGTTTTTAAACTTCAAATTTCGGCTGGATACTCCATGTGTAGAATGATGTCGAACTTGTCCGGTATTTCTACGATGCCGGTTTTTATTTGAGCGTATCCTAGTTCAGTTTCTATTCGTTCTATTACCATTGTCTGAATGGTCATCATTGGTAATAGAAGAAGGGTTGTCCATAGTAGGAGTGTCTTTTGTGACGTGACCTGCAAGTTTAAATGATCGTTGTATACTGTTTTCCTGAACATTGTCTAATTCAAATTTCCTAAATTTAAGCTCGTCCTTATGTCAAGGTGATTTATAATTTTTGATAAACACTTCTTGCCTACTTTGTTCTACTGAGCCTATCATAAATGATTTTGGAGTCTATTTCCCTATTTCGCACCGAGAGGGGTGTGGCGTTAATTGAAGAATGAAATGATTAATTGTAAAATTCTAGAGCCTTAAGAATTTGTGACCTGATTGGCTGCTTGTCTCCCAAATTCAGAACTCTGATTCTTTCGGTAAGAGTACAATTTAGCCGTTCGACATCTGCATTACCGGTATGGTTATTAGGTTTTGGGACATGGAACTCGATATTTTCTTGTTTGCAGAAATTCCAAATAAGTTTCGAATCGAATTCATTGTCAAAAATTGGTTTTTTCATTTTACCTCTAATTGCTATCATTTGTTTTATTTTTTCTAAGAAAGTGATGTGAGTATTACCTTCTAGAAACAGACTAACAGCATGTTTAGAGAATTTATCTATTAAATTTAAAAAATTACGTTTATTATTCGCATAGATGTCTGAAATGTGAACTATTTCATTAATTGCTCCAGGAGTCTCCGTGATTGCAAATTTTTTCTTAATGGGATTGATATCATATTTTGCTCCTGTAAAAATATCGCAGTTATTCAATATACTAAATATGAATAAAGAGTTTTAATTTTGGGTGGTAAATTTTTGACTTTAGTCCTTCGTAGGTAGCAACAATGACAGAATGCCCTGTTTCTTCCTTATGACATACTGTGATCTGTTTTCTCAACTCATTTTCACTTTCGATGTTTCTTGAAAAATGGCTACACTTAACAAATTTGATATTTCGATTTGGGACTAACTCTTTTAACTTTTTCTGGAGTTTATTATAGTCACTATCGCTTAGTTCAGTGTGAATAGCTGCCTTGCCGTTTTGTATATACCTTCTAAATATATTTGTGTCTTCTTCTATATCTCTTTTTCCTACAACTATCCTGCTATTGTTAAAAACTTTACCGAACTCTTTATCTTTCTTTTCGACAAAAATAATTTGTAATTTAAATCTATCAAAAATGGTTTCAAGTAGAGGGACGTGGTCATTAAGATCCTGTTCTTGGGAATGGAAAACTCTTATTTCTACTGATTCCTGAGGGGCAGTGCTGAGATTATCGGGTTCAGGCTCATTTTCTGAATCTATTTCCATATGGTTTATATTATGAGAAGTGTCAGAAGTTACTTGGTATCTAGTATCTTATGAATTGATTTCATTTGTTTCGGCGTTAATACGACTGAGGAAATCAGCTACTTTGTTCTCTTTACCCTTTATGTAATGGATTTTCATGTCGTATTCCCCCAACTGAATCAACCACCTCTGTAAGCAAGGGTTGAAGTCTCTCGAAGCATGTTTTGCATGCAACCACTTGATTGGCTGGTGATTGGTTTGCAAATCGAACTGTGTTCCAAAAATGTATGGTCGAAAGTATTTTGTACCCCACACTATCACCAACAATTCTTTCTTCATAGTATGATAGTTTTTTCCATGGTCATTCAAAGTCCGAGATGCATAGCAAATGGGATGCCCTTCTTGAGTAAGAACGGCTCCAATTGCGGTGTTACTTGCATCTGTAGCAAGTTTAAACCGGTTGTTGAAATTTGGGTATCTTAAAATTGGGCAACTGGTAATTAATTCTCTCAGCTTCTCAAAAGCGGCAATATAAGTGGGACCATTTAAATTGATCTTCATACCTATCTTAATGTCATTTACTACAAGGGTTGCTATTTTTGTTTAGTCTTTTGTTGTAGTTTAATTTTTCAGTTGTTAAACTTCACTTTAACAACAAGTTCTTGAATTCACTACAGTTAAATGTCGAAGGTTGACAACTCATTTGATAAATCAAAGTCCTACTTTCTCTTTTGGAAGTTGTTATTTAATTAAACCTTATTCTAAGTTCCTTACATATGCCAAATTATTACAAACTCTCTATATAAACCAACTTTACATTGTCTCTATATATACTCAAATCCATGATAACTCCTAAAACCTACTTGCAAAGTCTCTATACAATCCAAACTTACAAGATCTCTATATAAACCAAATTCGTGATAGCTCGTTAAACCTTATTGCAAAATCTCTGTATAATCCAAATTTACAAGATCTCTATATAAACCAAATTCGTGATAGCTCCTTAAACCTTATTGCAAAATCTCTATATAATCCAAATTTACAAGATCTCTATATAAACCAAATTCGTGATAGCTCCTTAAACCTTATTGCAAAATCTCTATATAATCCAAATTTATAAGATCTCTATATAAACCAAATTCGTGATAGCTCCTTAAACCTTATTGCAAAATCTCTATATAATCCAAATTTCTTTTCGTACGCTCATGACTTTAAACCTATTTTACGGGGTAATTCTTACAACTGTACTTAGCCAAAATTGCCGGCTGTTTCGGTAAGAGTACAATTTAGCCGTTCGACATCTGCATTACCGGTATGGTTATTAGGTTTTGGGACATGGAACTCGATATTTTCTTGTTTGCAGAAATTCCAAATAAGTTTCGAATCGAATTCATTGTCAAAAATTGGTTTTTTCATTTTACCTCTAATTGCTATCATTTGTTTTATTTTTTCTAAGAAAGTGATGTGAGTATTACCTTCTAGAAACAGACTAACAGCATGTTTAGAGAATTTATCTATTAAATTTAAAAAATTACGTTTATTATTCGCATAGATGTCTGAAATGTGAACTATTTCATTAATTGCTCCAGGAGTCTCCGTGATTGCAAATTTTTTCTTAATGGGATTGATATCATATTTTGCTCCTGTAAAAATATCGCAGTTATTCAATATACTAAATATGAATAAAGAGTTTTAATTTTGGGTGGTAAATTTTTGACTTTAGTCCTTCGTAGGTAGCAACAATGACAGAATGCCCTGTTTCTTCCTTATGACATACTGTGATCTGTTTTCTCAACTCATTTTCACTTTCGATGTTTCTTGAAAAATGGCTACACTTAACAAATTTGATATTTCGATTTGGGACTAACTCTTTTAACTTTTTCTGGAGTTTATTATAGTCACTATCGCTTAGTTCAGTGTGAATAGCTGCCTTGCCGTTTTGTATATACCTTCTAAATATATTTGTGTCTTCTTCTATATCTCTTTTTCCTACAACTATCCTGCTATTGTTAAAAACTTTACCGAACTCTTTATCTTTCTTTTCGACAAAAATAATTTGTAATTTAAATCTATCAAAAATGGTTTCAAGTAGAGGGACGTGGTCATTAAGATCCTGTTCTTGGGAATGGAAAACTCTTATTTCTACTGATTCCTGAGGGGCAGTGCTGAGATTATCGGGTTCAGGCTCATTTTCTGAATCTATTTCCATATGGTTTATATTATGAGAAGTGTCAGAAGTTACTTGGTATCTAGTATCTTATGAATTGATTTCATTTGTTTCGGCGTTAATACGACTGAGGAAATCAGCTACTTTGTTCTCTTTACCCTTTATGTAATGGATTTTCATGTCGTATTCCCCCAACTGAATCAACCACCTCTGTAAGCAAGGGTTGAAGTCTCTCGAAGCATGTTTTGCATGCAACCACTTGATTGGCTGGTGATTGGTTTGCAAATCGAACTGTGTTCCAAAAATGTATGGTCGAAAGTATTTTGTACCCCACACTATCACCAACAATTCTTTCTTCATAGTATGATAGTTTTTTCCATGGTCATTCAAAGTCCGAGATGCATAGCAAATGGGATGCCCTTCTTGAGTAAGAACGGCTCCAATTGCGGTGTTACTTGCATCTGTAGCAAGTTTAAACCGGTTGTTGAAATTTGGGTATCTTAAAATTGGGCAACTGGTAATTAATTCTCTCAGCTTCTCAAAAGCGGCAATATAAGTGGGACCATTTAAATTGATCTTCATACCTATCTTAATGTCATTTACTACAAGGGTTGCTATTTTTGTTTAGTCTTTTGTTGTAGTTTAATTTTTCAGTTGTTAAACTTCACTTTAACAACAAGTTCTTGAATTCACTACAGTTAAATGTCGAAGGTTGACAACTCATTTGATAAATCAAAGTCCTACTTTCTCTTTTGGAAGTTGTTATTTAATTAAACCTTATTCTAAGTTCCTTACATATGCCAAATTATTACAAACTCTCTATATAAACCAACTTTACATTGTCTCTATATATACTCAAATCCATGATAACTCCTAAAACCTACTTGCAAAGTCTCTATACAATCCAAACTTACAAGATCTCTATATAAACCAAATTCGTGATAGCTCGTTAAACCTTATTGCAAAATCTCTGTATAATCCAAATTTACAAGATCTCTATATAAACCAAATTCGTGATAGCTCCTTAAACCTTATTGCAAAATCTCTATATAATCCAAATTTACAAGATCTCTATATAAACCAAATTCGTGATAGCTCCTTAAACCTTATTGCAAAATCTCTATATAATCCAAATTTATAAGATCTCTATATAAACCAAATTCGTGATAGCTCCTTAAACCTTATTGCAAAATCTCTATATAATCCAAATTTCTTTTCGTACGCTCATGACTTTAAACCTATTTTACGGGGTAATTCTTACAACTGTACTTAGCCAAAATTGCCGGCTGTTGGGCGAATTCGAATTCGCGTTCTCCAGAGTATCTCTATCTTTTCGTTCTTATTTATTTATTTATTTTTTTTTTCTAATTCTCCTCTTTTCTTTTATTATTGTTTTTCTTTTGTCTTTTATAACTTATTTATTTTTCTTTTCTTTATTTTTATCAACTCTCTTTTCTTTTCGGTACCTGAGCCGCTCGTTATGCAGCTTCTGCAACTCCTGGCTGATTTGCAGACGTTGTTCCTGCCCCACGGCCAACAGCAGGCGACGACGGACCTCCTCTATAGCCCGGCGGAAGTTAGCTTCCTTTCCTGTACGGCGTTTCGGGACACGGACGTTGGGCAGGGGGGATGGCTGTGTGGTCTCCCGTCTGGCTGAGTTCCGGGCGCGGTACTCCTCTAGAGTGATGGACCTAGGACCGGCCCCCGAGTCACGCAGAGTCTCCGTCAACGACTTTCTGGGTGATGCTGGCACTACGAATGGACCAACTCATTAGTTTGGTTGATTAGGAATCTAGTTGATGGGTTTTATCAACCGCTTTCAACTTGGGGATTCCCCAGAAACCGATAGGTTCCAGGAACCGTGTTCGGTTGGCTGGTTTGGACGTTAAACGATGGGTTTATACAACCACTTTCGCTTAGGCGCCCCCAAAAGACCGATAGGTTGCTGGAACCGTGTTCGGTAGAGAAATTTGAAATTGGGATGATGGGCTTTTCATCCCCTTTCAACCACAATTCCTGGTTACCGATGGGCTTACAGACCGCTTTCGGCGCTAGTTGCACTCACTTGCAATCAATATCCTTCCTTGGATATTCTCCTTGTCAGGTCGAGCTTTGACAACTGATGCTTTCCCTAGATTTCGCCGGCTTTTTATATTTTGAAACCGGGAATTTCGTCCGTTATTGCGATGTTGTCATGTGTTGCTGAATTCCTCTTATTGTACGGTGGCTCCATCATGTAGTGACTAGTTGAGTTTTTTAGAACTCACTTTTCCTCATGTGGTTGGCTTTGACAAATGACAGTCGGTTTTGGCAAGTGACAGTGCGCAGTTGTTTATGTTTGTTTTATGTACGTTTATGTGTTTCTATGCAGATTTATGTGGACGGCGATGCTCAGGTAAGTTTTATGGAACCAGCTGATGTCTGATGTTTGATTTCTTCTAGGTGTGTTTTGTTTTGAACCACTTCGGTGACTGTTTGATGGTGACCATGGTGACATGTGACATTATGCTTTGCTATGTTTATATGCTGAACTGTTGCGCATTACCATTGTCAACGTGAAAATAAACATCACTTCTCTTGGTGAGTGAAATGGTGATTATGATTATATGTGTTTTTTGTGTACTTTGTTTTTTAGGTTATCCGGTGTTATGGGTATGGTAGGTGCTTCGTGTTTGCATTATTATGCTGTTTTAACCCCTTTTGTTTTTAGGTGATGCGGCGTCTTACAACACTTTTACAAAGTTTCTATAATGACGAGTAAGGCCTAAGAAAGATGTAATTTGTTTTGCAGTAGTAGGCAACTGAAGTTGTTGAATTACCCTTATTTTGTCTGGGTTTGGTTTAATCTCTTGTGGAGTTAATATATGACCAAGGAACTCCGTTTCCTTGCTCAGAAAATGACATTTGTCGATCTGAATTTTAAGTCCAGCCGACCTTAATTTGTTAAATATTTTGCGTAAGCTTTCTATATGTTCTTTTAAAGAAGTGCTTAAAACTAAAATATCCACAAGATAAACGACGCACAATTTATTAATAAATTCCCTAAGAACTGCATTCATCAGCCTTTGAAAGGTTGGTGGTGCATTCTTTAAGCCGGAGGGCATTCGCAAGTACTCATAGTGACCGAAAGCAGTTGAAAATGCTGTCTTTTCCCTACCAGATTCTTTCATTTGAGTCTGATGGGATCCTTTGGCCAGGTCCAATGTCGTAAAATATTGTGCTCTCCCGAGTTTACTTAAAATATTATGGGATGTTTGGGATGGGGAATTTGTCGTCTACAGTAATTTCATTCAGTTTCCTGTAGTCGATCACAATTCTCCACTTTTTGTGTCTTTTGTTTTGTTTTTTTTCATACAAAGGGGTAATCGCTATCTTCAAAAAAAATTTATTGTTATTACATCAATGTATTTACCTTCAAGGTTCAATTTGGCTTTGAAAGGGACAAGAAAATTCTGACCCATAATAGCGTCATACTTATTACCTTTTAAGTCAATTATTCTCCAAGTGATTGTGCCTTGGATTTTGGATTCCTTCGGCATTGGAGTAACTATCTTATGAATAATTTTATTTGAACCAGTAATCGTTGAATAGTACACTGATTTATTTTACATTTCGGGGTGTAATTCGCGAAGAATATCGAATTTTATGATACTGGTGGCAGAACCAGTGTCAATAAGGCATCTTATTTTTTGATTGCCTAGGGTGATGATTGTTATATGTATTCTTGGCTCCGAGGCTCGTTTTGAAAATTTACGTCTGAGCACTCGTTTAAGTTACCAAGTTCCACGGGCTCTGGCATAGGGTTATTCTGGACTTGGTCAGAATTATGCCTATGCGGATTACTTGCCCAATTGTGATTTTGGTTTTCATGACCTGAATTACTACTGAATCTATTTGTTTTTTGCTGTTGTTGGTTAGGTTTGAAATTTCTATTAGAAAAATTGTTTCTGTTTTGGTTATGAAATGCATTTTTGTTAGGCATATTATTATTGTGGCTATAGTTGTTATTGTTATGTGGATTGGTCGGTGTTTGTTTGTCTGATTTATTTGTTGTCGGATTATCAAATTTAGATTTGTTATAATTATTTTTGTTCCTTGGACTGCGAAAATCAACTGCATCTTCAGTATCTAATAGTTTAAGTTTATCGAACTTATTGTAAGTTTCAATAATTGTTGCATTTTCAGGGATACTACTCCGCAAAAAGTCATGTATCTTACTACTAAAGATATCTGTATGGTACCTTTCGTTATTAGTGGGGTGATATGTTACTGGTTTATCGTCATCGAATTCATATAATTCATTAAGTTTATTCTCCTAAATTGCTTACTCTGAGCGATCTACATCTGTCGAGGAGGTGAGCATAGTCTTTCCTTGGCCGGAAATGTAACTTTAACTAATATTTGACGTGGACCCATTGGTCGGCAAGATTCCGTCCGAGGCGTTGGATGCACCGTTTCGCTTCTCCGTGTATTTTGTCGTGTATGATAATGCCCATAGCGTAGCTTTGAAGTTCGGAGTTGTTTTGACATAATTGGAGCGTCCTTTCTACAGAGCTGATATTCGTCCCGACCGTTGAACTTACGAAGTTTGTTCACATAATTCAGAAATTGCTCCGTAGACAGAGAAAAACTTCGTGGTTGTACAACTGGATGCTGCTGTTCTGCTTGTTCTTGTTGAGCCAATTGCATCTCTGAAGTGCAGCGATCTGAGATTCCTGTTGCTCAATAACATTTCTTAAACGTTCGTCTTCCATCGCGAACCGATTATTATCGAAAACAATATTTCTTCGATTTTTCATACATTGTAGACTTTCTTTCGCTTATTGTCTTTTATACCACAATTTTAGGTTTGATTATTTGATAATACGTTTTTTTTCAAAAAGGTTGCCTTTGAAATCAACAGTTTTATGTTTTATTTACAAATTACAATTTATCAACAGTTTCACAGTTTCTCAAAACTCGGTTAATAGTTATGTATTTTATTTCTTACTTTCACCCTTCACATCAACTTGTTTTATTTCTTATTGCACAGTTTATTTAAAAAAAAATTGACAGTTTTCTATTCTATTCTGAATTTTATAGGTCTCAAAAGCTTTCTGCAACAACTGATTTAACTTGCACTTTAAAACTTTTTCGAAAAGTTCTCGAACAAAAATTTCATCAAAATTCAACTCTTTAAACTTTTTGTTTGAAATAAATAAACAAAATTCACCATTTACTTTGAATGTAATAAAGATTAACTTCCAAAAATGTATCTTTATTAAAACCCGTCAAAATTCGTTTCTACGTACCAAAAAATTTTTATTTGAATACCTTATGACCCTTTTATACCTGTTGATTATTCGGGCAAAATTTGACTTCCCCGGCAGATGATTGCCTTGTGGTTCAATGGCCATATTCATCGATCGTTCAAATCGATGAAAGTGTGGCAGTCCAAGTTCAATTGCGAGTCAGTGACATCATGTGCGGCGATTGGGATAAAATCATTTCGTTCAAGAGAAGTTTCTCCTGTTTTATCAACCATTACCTTACCAATAAAAATCAAATCATCAATTTCTCATTACGTTGGTGTTATTATTTCATCCACTTTTCAACATTTGGTCCTTCGAGCCGGATAGTGATCTCAAGGAAATACGTCAACATAAACCACGTGCAAACAGACATCAAGTTCGAGCTATGAGCGACGAAGAGGGACATCAAAGTGACGCTTCGAGCAAGTCGGCGTTATCTCAACGGACGGTCGTACCCAAAACACAAACTATTACGGTCACAAACACATGTAGCGGAATCACCACACGGGCAGCATCACCTATAAATCAACTTCCGGCGGAATTAATGTTCAAGGTCGCATCACAAAAATCAAGGTTAAACTCCATGCGGGATTTATTAAAGCAACTTCCCGACACGACTGGCGATGTCACGTTGAGTGATACACAAGTTTGGAGTTCCCAACTCGAGGAATGGCACAAAGCATTTTTGAAAGAGCATTCACTGTTGGAAATTACATGGCCAGCAGCACTGGCTGATCATGACTACTTTGAATCATGTTATCAAACCATGAAAAGTAAATCTTATATGTCAGCCAAGCTAAAGATTGGACGGTTGAGGGAGGCGCTTACACCAACAGCGGTCCCAACCAACACAAGATCAAGTCCGGAACAATCACGCACCTCCAAACAACCGGACATAGAATTGATGAAGTTCCACGGGGAATATGCGAAATGGCCACAATTCAAGGGACATTTTCACAGCATCATCAGATCGGACTCGCGCCTAAGGGAACAAGATAAACTGCATTACCTCAAACATTGTTGTACTGGTCCTGCGGCTCAGCTCATCATCTCGTTACCATACACGGACAACTCAATGGCGGTGGCTTGGGAACTCCTCAGCGATCGGTATGAAAACAAGCGGCATATCATCCAAGAATATTTGGACAAACTCCATAATTTGCAACCAGCCATTCCAAAGAATGCGGCATCACTCAACACGGTTTTGGTTACGGTAGCCGAAGTGAAAAACGCTCTACAATTATTGGGTACAGGGGATTACATGTGGGAGTGTTTCCTAGTGGATTTGGTGCAACGCAACCTCGACCGGATGTCAAGAGAAGGTTGGGAGAGTTTACTTGGGGCATCGACCACCTACCCAAGTCTTCGAGACATAGAATCATATCTCACGGCGAGAGTGCGAACTCTTGAACGAGTTGAAGCAGCGACGAAGCCATCACCGGCTCCCAAGTCAAAGGCAGTGCCAGCGACTCATCAGGTGACGCAGCAACCACCTCAGCGACAACAACGGTCTTGTGACCTGTGTAATGGAGGTCACTTCATTGTCATTTGCCCAAAATTCTGGGACTTGGACAAATCAGCAAGGCGCCAATTAGTCATCTCGAAATCTCTGTGCTTCAACTGTCTTGTACCGCACTCGGTCAGATCATGTAGAGCAAATCAACTATGCAAGGACTGCAACGGAAGGCATCACACCATGTTACATGACCCATCACGACCATTACCATCAACAGCTTCAACATACGGACAATCAGCACAATGAAATCGTCAAGTCATCAAATAGTCATCTCACATCTATAAGTTTAAATCCAGTCAAATCTGCGGTCTGCTCAGCGGTTTATCCATTTTCAGAATCAAACAATGATAAACTCGAAAATACACCAAACAATACATCAATTAGACAGCGGCTCAACTCATCAACACGGAAGGAATCAACGGTTTCACGAAATCAATGTACGTTGCTCGCAACAGCATAAGCGAATTTAACAATATCAACATCAACACATCCAGTTAGGCTACTCATTGACACGGGCTCTCAACTTTCATGCATCACTGAACAAGTTGCAAGGTACCTGCATATTCCAAGGCATCAATCACGCATCACTATGTTGGGAGTAGGAGGCCAAAAGGCTATGAAAACCAAAGGAAGAGTCACCATCATCCTCTCATCAATGTACGGCACTGAATAAGTTGAAGTCAACGCTCATGTTACAAAAACAATCACTCAACCATTACCCTCCTCTAACGTGCCAAACATACAATGGCCTCACCTTACTGATTTACAACTAGCTGATCCTGACTTCAGACTTACGCGAGCCATTGAAATCATCATTGGAGCGGATCACTACGGACAAATCATCAACCCAATAGAATCAACTATTCATCATCAACTCCAATGGCACAGTTATCAATTTTTGGGTGGTTGGTACTTGGTCCCGTCACAACCACGGGCCTCAACTTATTGAAGACTCATCAACTGGCGGCAACTTATGACAATGACAACCTTCAAGAGCTAATCACTAAATTTTGGGTGCAGGAAGAAATCCCAGTCGACTCTCCTCATCAAGTCACACCAGAAGAAGATGAATGTGAAGCACACTTCAAGGCAACACACTCACGAGACACACATGGAAGATATATCGTCAGACTTCCTCTAAAAGGTCCAGCATCAAATCTAAGCCAATCATACCAAACAGCTCAACAGTGCCTGCAACGAATCCTACGAAAGTTTCAACGGGATGATAAGTACAAACAACTTTATAACCAATTCATGGGTGAATATCAACAGCTTGGTCACATGGTGCGAGCTCCAAGCACCCTAACACCCGAGTCACCACACTACTATTTGCCCCATCACGGTGTGCTAAAACCTGACAGTACGACCACAAAGTTGAGAGTGGTATTTAATGGCTCAAGTCCATCGTCATCAGGAACCTCACTCAACGACATTACGCATACTGGACCAAACCTGCTTCTCAACATTACGGACATTATCAACTGGATACGGCTGCATCGTTATTTTTTTGCGACCGATATCACCAAGATGTACAGACAAATCAAAGTACATCAAGATGATTGGGATCTTCAACGAATTTTATGGAAAAATGAAAATCAGGAAGAAGTAGCCTATCAAATCACGACAGTGACGTATGGCACAATGGCAGCACCATTCTTGGCGGTTCGCACTCTTCTTCAACTCATTGAGGATGAAGGACGGAAGTTTCCACTGGCTGTTCCATCAATCACGCACGGTCGATATGTTGATGACATTTTTGGTGGTGCTGACACCGTTTCGGAGTTAAAGGAAAAGGCACATCAACTAACAGGATTATGCTACGCGGGCGGATTCCCACTAGCTAAGTGTCATTCAAACACAACTGAACTATTGCAAGCGGTCCTCGCAACTGAAGAGTCATTCTCGTCGGTAATAATTGACGATTGTGCAACAAAGATACTCGGCTTAAGGTGGCTACCTCAAAAAGACACATTCAATTTTTCAAGTCACCCTACATCACAGACAAAAGCAATAACGAAGAGACATATTCTATCGGAAGTGGCAAAGATATTCGACCCACTCGGCCTTATCTCACCAGTAATCATCAAAGCCAAAGTGCTATTGCAAGAATTATGGCTACACAAGGTCGGTTGGGATGAGATTTTACCATCCCAGGTTATATCAAGCTGGTTGAAGCTCAGAGAAGAATTCAGCAGTCTTGAAAGCATATTAATTCCTCGGTGGCTTCATACGCATTTCGGTTCATCGGTCAGCATTCACGGCTTCTCTGATGCTTCTCAATTAGCTATGGCGGCTGCAGTGTATATAACCGTCGACTCACCGTTCACAGACAAAGTGACGTCTCTACTTTGTGCAAAAACCAAAGTCTCACCACTCAAACGGCTGACCAATCCCAGACTGGAGCTAACGGCAGCACTTATGCTCACCAAACTGACAAAATATGTCCAAGGCACGATTCAACTGGGCATAGCGGAAATTCATTTGTGGACGGATTCCAAGGTGACACTTACATGGATTAATGCTCATCCTTCACGTTGGAAGGATTTTGTAAGAAACAGAGTCGCTCAAATTCAAGAATTATTACCAAATGCACATTGGCGGCATGTTCCCGGCTCACAAAATTCAGCGGACTGCGCATCACGGGAGATCACCACTGATCAATTATCTGCTCACAAACTTTGGTGGACAGGGCCACCGTGGTTGCATCAAGACATCTCTTCATGGCCTTCGCAACCGACTGAACCAGATCAAGCGAGCATTCTAGAGGCTCGTCCTGGAATATTATTGATGGTCGTCACTCCAAAAATCGACTATCACTGGGACTGAATTTATAAATACTCATCAATTAATCATCTCTTTCGCATCACAGCCTTGTGCATCAGAATTCACCGGCGATTAACACGAAAACTTGACATTCCCCCAGCAATCATCCTCACCGCATCAGATCTGGTGCAGGCAAAATTATATTGGATTCGAGCTACCCAAGCAGTATACTTTTCATCGGAGTTGAAGATACTCAAAACCAACGCTACACTCAAAGGCAATCTTCTATTCAACCGGCTCATCGCATTTGTGGACGCTGAAGGTATCATCAGAGTGGGGGGCAGACTCGGAAATGCTCCTATTACCTACTACGAAAAACACCCTGCAATTCTTCCTCGATATTCACGGTTATCATGCCTCATCATTGATCACTCCCACCAACGTACTCTTCACGGTGGTACTCAACTCACTTTAAGCCATCTCAGACAACAGTACGGGATAATTGGCGGACGTGCTCCAGTAAAATCTCATGTGCTGCGTTGTGTTGTATGTGCACGTCAAAGAGGAATTCGTGCACAGCATTTGATGGGCCAATTACCTCATTTAAGGATCAACCCCTTCTCGCGCCTTTACACATACAGGAGTGGATTACGCCGGACCTGTCAGCATCAAAAGTTGGAAGGGAAGAGGATCAAAATCCTATAAAAGTTGGATATGTGTGTATGTTTGTTTCGCAACTTCAGCGACTCATCTTGAGGCAGCTACAGACTACTCATCAGATGGTGTCATCGCAGCGTTTAGACGATTTTCAGCACGAAGGGGTATACCAAACTGCATATATTCGGATTGTGCAACAAACTTTATTGGTGCAGACAAAGAAATTAGAACACTATTCACAGAAGGGACAAAGGAACAGCAGCATATCCAGGCAATTCTTTCAAAGGACTTCACACAATGGGTCTTCAATCCCCCTGCAGCACCCCATATGGGGGGAAAGTGGGAAGCCATGGTCAAACTTATGAAATTCCACCTCAAGCGGACCATTGGCGATACTGTACTCACTTTTGAAGAGCTCAACACATTATTCACTCAAGTAGAGGCAATTCTAAATTCGAGACCTCTGGAGGCCATTAGTGATGACCCTGAAGATATGTCCGTACTCACCCCCGGACATTTTCTCACTGACAATGCACTAACTGCGTTACCTGAACCGTCACTCACTCACCTTTCAACACCAAGACTTCAACGATGGCAGTTGGTACAACAAAAAATGCAAAATTTCTGGTCTCAGTGGTCTACCCACTACCTCCAGCGTCTTCAATCCATCTCAAAATGGTACCATCCCAATAATGAGGTCAAAATCGGATCAATAGTATTGCTGACGGACGAACGACTACCTCCTTGCAAGTGGCCACTGGCTAGAGTGGTAGATCTACATCGTGGACAGGACAATCACATTCGGATAGTCACCATCAAGACGGCAACCACCACGCTGACACGGCCAATCACCAAATTAGCACTGCTCCCAGTTCATGTCGAGGAAGACCACACATCAGTACAGCACCACAGCGGTAGTGCTGGCGGGCGGAAATGTTGATTATTAAGGCAAAATTTGAATTGCCCGGCAGATGATTGCCTTATGGTTCAATGGCCATATTCATCGATCGTTCAAATCGATGAAAGTGTCGCAGTCCAAGTGCAATTGCGAGTCAGTGACATCAAGTGCGGCGATTGGGATAAAATCATTTCGTTCAAGAGAAGTTTCTCCTTTTTGACGTGATAATGTCTTATAAATCGATGGCCGGCTGCACAAATGAAAAATCGTGACTCATTGTCACGTTCCGCCTGAGCTGAGCGGACGAATGAGAGATTCGTACAATACGTTCAAACTAATACGCGTATGAGATTGGATTCATGAGAGATTCGTTCATACGCATATTATTGTGGATTCAAGAATCTCTCATGAATCCAAACTAATACGCGTATGAGATTGGATTCATGAGAGATTCGTTCATACGCGTATTAACGTGGATTCAAGAATCTCTCATGAATCCAAACTAATACGCGTATGTGCGAATAAATAAATTGTTAATACATAGCATATTGTTAATTTTAATTAATCTGCATAATTTAAGTAAAAAAATGTATTGAATAAATTTACATTTTCAATTAGCTCCTTCTTTGTATTATTTAAAATAATGATAATTCAGTGAAAATAATTCAATTCAATTCATAAAAGTAGGCAATTTTTCATCAGTGTTTTCTTATGACGTTTTCACGTAAAATTATCATCCGTAAACCGACTTTACAGACAACCAATGTTTTTTTATCAACCATTACGTAACCAATAAAAATCAAATCATCAATTTCTCATTACGCTGGTGTTATTATTTCATCCACATTTCAACAATACCGAAAAAAACTATCCCTGGATTCCAATCTTCAGCCACTTATATTTTTATTATCTTCCGATAGTAAAACACTTGTTTTAATTTTCATAAAACCTTATTTTTCACTTTTTAAAACTATTACAAAAATTTATTACCTCTACTCTCCAGAGTGAATCTTAAGACTAATTTGCAACTGTTGAAATGATAAATTTAATTTTATCAAATTACTGATTTGTACTTATTAGTTGTGGGAACTTTATTTCAGATTTTGGGAAAACAAAAGTGATGAGTAAGGGTCTTATTTTCATGGACGGGAAATGACATGTGGAAGGTTCGTTCGAGTTTAAGTTCATCGAACTTTATTCTTAGACATTTGGATCCAAAAATATGCAGTCTAGTTTCAATACTATTCGATTATATTATTAAATGTTTACTAAAACGTATCCTGATTTCCGTCTATTTTTGTAAGATTTTTTGGAAATTCCCGTTAGAATCGTTAAAAAAGTAATTTGTGATGGAAATTTATCCACTTGCTAATTGGTTTTTACATTAACGATCTGAGCCATTTCTGCCCACTATTTTCGCCGAATTCCGAAAATATCATACAAAACCACCTGAGCGTATGCTGATTTCCAGGAATGTATTTTCCAGTTTTTCTAATAACACTTGCACTCCCGTAAATATTCTTCTTTAAGTTTTTCGTAAATACCATCTTCGGGAAACTGTTTACAATTTTCATCTGCAAAGTCAATTGACGACAAGGGGAATATCCTGGAATGAATGTGGCCAAACACTAAGAAAAACAAATCTCAAAATATATATATAACATTTTCGTTTAATTTTACATAAACATAAAGATAATTTCCAAAATAAGGAAGAGAATATGTTAAGTTACTAATATTATCTTATTTAATAAATTATATATTTAAGTTGCGCGGCAACCTTACAAATGTCTTATGAACAAAATACCTACAAGCGACCTGTTTAGCGCAGACTCTTTTGCCTGTGCTTTAATGCAATTAGTTAAGGTGTTACACCTCTAACTAACCCTTCATGACTCCTTTTCAAAAGGGGGAAGGTTTGACAAAGCAAATCAAGGTGTTACACCAAGACTTGTATTGAAGTGTGCAAAGGTCTTAGACCGATACACGATCGATGAGAAAGGAGTGAAAGGCTTCGGTTCTAATTAACAACTGAACATTTATTTAATTTGGCGAGATTTTTATACATAAAAAATGCTTACCTGGGCAAATTGGCTCCTTGGATACTGAGAATATTTTGTTTGTACGCAATTTGCCACAGGTAAGAAGTAACTAGAGTAGGAACTGATTTCATCGTCGAAATAGTTGAATTTTAATGATAAGCAAAATAGACTCAGCTATTTGGACGATGAATGAAAGCATGCTCGGTTCATTTTTCTTTCTGGAAGACGCTGACGAGGCTTGGTCGATGGCACCTGTAGTAAAACGATCCCATCGGTCAAGGTGTGATGACGAAGGTAAGTGCGGTACACTGCGGTAAAATATTTATTTGATCATCAGGTACAGTAACGTAAGGCATTTGTGAACATCCTCCCCGGCGTTGAATGAGAAACATTCAATGAACGTTTACGGTGAACAGCTCGGTGGTTGCTTCTGCATCTTGACTGTCTGGACTGTCCTCAGAAGTTGCGACTGAGGGCGGTAGTGATGTCCGGTATGCGCGATACATCCTCAATGCCATCAAAATTACCCCAATGATGATTATGATTACGACGCATAGGGTTCCGTAGGACCAAGCATGATGATGATTGGAGTGACCTTGTATTAAGGCCGGGATTTGGCTGTCCATTTCTGAAAGCTTGCGCTTAACTGTTTCCAATTCCTGAATGTGTGGTGCGAAGTGGTGTTGATAGTGCAATGCTGATGTCATGTTGAGCGGGTCAATGAGGTCAGTCAAGTTAAAGGCCGGAACGTAGGAAGCGTGCCTCACTGTGGAGTAGCTCTTGTGCCCTCGAATTGTGATGAGAGGCTGCTTAATGACGCAATTGCTATCAAGCGTTAAGATACCCGTCCATTGGAGAGTCAGCTGTGACATGTCATCTCCACAAACAATGTTGATTGTGGTTTTTTCTGGCAAGGAGAAGATCCACTGGTTTGGTGTGTGAAGTTGAGTCCAACTGGAATGGGCGTCTACTCTCATCAACTGGCAATGGTGTGGAGTTAACTGATTCAGGAGGCTGATTTCACAGGCAGCGATGGATGACCCAATTTTGTACAATGGGTAATGTTGATTGCATAAATGCCTCCCGTTCATCGTATTGCAGATGCGCAGTAGAGACTCCGTTAGCGGATAGTAGTGGTCCCGATGTAAGTTAACCATTAGGTAGGGAAAGGATGGTCTAATAGCCACGAAACTATCGTTGATCTTGTCTGGAACTGGAACCACTCGAAAGAGGTCGAAGTCTTCAACCGAGATTAACGGCACTCTGAGCTTGAAAATGAAATGCTTATCCGTCATTCTACCTTCAAGTGTAATTAGGTTGTAAAAATGGAGTATATCATCCTGATTGAGTGGTAGTCTTAAACTTGAAGGAAGATTAGCCCGAATGGTGTGTAGAACGGTTCTTAGCTGCTCTGGCGATAAAAGATGTCTGCTGACTCTTCCTCGATGTATATTGACTAATGCGTCCAAAATCAAGCCTTGAGTCCTTTGGAAGTTGGTAGCGAGCAATGTAGCTTGTAGCGACAATAGGATGAAGGACCGAGATCGAGCTTCTTGTTGTGCGTCGTTGTGTATTGCGTTTATCTGTGTGGATAAATCATTTAAATCAGACTCAACTCTCTGAAACTCCATGTCAA
The DNA here is from genome assembly GCA_963971475.1 of Chrysops caecutiens. Classification (NCBI taxonomy): domain Eukaryota; kingdom Metazoa; phylum Arthropoda; class Insecta; order Diptera; family Tabanidae; genus Chrysops; species Chrysops caecutiens. The sequence continues at coordinate 45,072,408 of OZ020567.1, read as the reverse complement.
TAGCCTGGTGATCCTTTTTCATAATGTTGACCGTAGCGTCTAGAATGGAGGTTTGGTTACGCAACAGATTTGCTAAATGTCCTTCGTTGTTCTTTATAGAGTCAATGGTCATGGACATTTCTTCAGCGTATTTAGAATCGAGGACACCAAACATAAAGTTTGCTGCGTTGCCAACGATGTTGAGCAGTCCTCGTTTTGCTCGACCTGATGGAGGACTTCTTAAAAGTTGGTTTGGCTAAGCTCATCCACTACACGGTTAATTTGCTTGGCTATTTTGTGATGAGATTCCGGATTGGGCATGGTAGATGATAAGTTACATAAAGATGCACTAAACGTTTGTAGAAGTTCGAACTCCCTCCAAAATGATTGCATGTCATAATATGTTATAACATTCCAATCACTGGTAATAATGCTTGCTCTGCCTAAGTTTTCGAAATAGACGCCTGGGTTTGTAGTGAATGGAGTTATAGTTGCCCGAGATGCCGTGACTGGGGACAGGAAGAGACATACCAGTAACACGGTGAAAAGAGCGGAGCGAGCGTGTTTGACTGGCGTGGGGCCTTGGTCCCCTGATGGTTGAGGCATCGTTCTCTTTTTTGGTTGCTCGGTTGGTTCCATGTCGTTCACGTCTTCATTTTCGATGGGGAGTGGTGCCAATCGGTGTATTGGTCGGCGCAAGATGTTATTTGCTGTTTTTACATCGACAACTCGAACGAGTCCGTCCTCTCCCTTAACGACGTTAGTTAAGCGTCCCAATGGCCACTTCAACGGTGCAAGGTTATCTTCCTTCATGATGACCATTGTGCCGGGTGAGACGTTTTGAGCCGTATGTTTCCATTTGACTCGATGTGTCGACGAGCGCTGTTAGTGGCTCACCAATTAAGAAGTGTGCTGGCGTGAGGGCTGCGAGATCATTGGCGTAATGGGGCGAGAATTCAAAATAGCTTCAACTCCCACGATGACTGTCTCCATTTCTTCATACGTCAATGAAGCCGAAGCAACACTATGCTGTATTAGATTCTTTGCAGATTTGACGGCGGCTTCCCACAGCCCACCGAAATGAGGAGCTCGAGGAGGGATAAAATGAAAGTCAATACCTCGAGAGCTGCATTCCTTGAGTAGTTTCTCTTTGGAAGCATTCTTGCTGAAGACATCATTGAGCTCTTGTAATTGATTTCGAGCACCGACAAAGTTGGTGGCGTTGTCGCAATAAATTTTCCGGCAATGTCCTCGCCGTGATATGAATCGACGCAAGGCACCAAGAAAGCCATCCGTTGATAAATCGCTCACTAATTCCAAATGAACGGCCTTCGTAGCGAAGCAGCAAAAGACGACAATGTAAGCCTTTTGTGGCTGTTTACCCCGGATCTTGAAATGAACGTATATCGGGCCGCAAAAGTCTACTCCGGAATTTATGAATGGTCGTGCAGGCTGAACGCGGTCCGGTGGCAAATTCCCCATCAGTTGTGTCAATAGTTTGGGCTTGGCCTTGGCACAACGAACGCAGTGTTGTTCGACGGCGCGAGCTAGGTTCTTTCCGCCGAGTGGCCAGAACTGTTGTCGTGCGATGGCGAGTAGAGCCTGAGGACCCGCATGCATATTTTCTGTGTGTAGCGCATTGAATAGCATCTTGGTGATTGGATGACAATACGGAAGAAGCGCAGGATGCTTGGTTCGATACTCGAGATTTGATGACTCGAGGCGTCCGCCTACACGAAGGATTCCATCATGGTCCAAAAGAGGGGTCAAGGAGCTGATTGAGCTACCCTTTGAAACTTCGCCATATTTGATTATATGCTGGAGATCGTCCTTGAATCCTTGTTGCTGGACAAGTTTGATTATCAGAGTTTCTGCATCGTCTATCTCTATCACTGATGGAACGGGTGAATTGTTCTCTCTGGAGCACCGTTTCATGGCCTTGGTGAAGCGTAGAATATAGGCGATTATGCGCTGAAGACGTCTGAAGGAATTTTGATGATTAATGTTGAGTAGGAAGTCGTCGTCTTTTGTGAATCCGAGACATGTGGATTGAATCTTAGTCCGTTGCTCCAGAGTGCATTCGTCTGGGTTTGGATTAAGATTGGGCCATGCGTCTTCTCTACCATGAAGGAACATTGGACCGTAGAACCACAGAGTGTTGTTGGCCAATTTTTCGGGGGGGACGCCTCTTGATAATAAGTCCACCGGATTATCCAAAGATGACACGTGTCTCCATTGTTCACGAATGCTAGCACGCTGTATGGCCGAGATGCGATTGGCAACGAAAGTGTGGAAGTTTGATGACACAGCCTTAATCCAACCGAGGACTATTGTTGAATCAGTCCAAAGGAAGATTTGATTATTATTCAACTGTAGATCGTTTTTGATGCGTTGTTTGAGTTGGGTTGCCAGTTTAGCAGCGCATAACTCGAGCCGAGGTAATGTAATTTGCTTAATTGGTGCAACCTTAGACTTGGCACATAGCAATCGTACGATGACAACTCTGTCTTGACCCATGGAACTGATATAAGCGGCAGCACCATATGCCTTCTCTGAGGCATCAGCGAAGATAAGCAACTGTATCTGGGATGTGATTTTGTGAGCAAAAACATGTCTGGGGAACGTTTTGTGATTTAGCGCACTTAAGCCATCTCTAAAGTTGTTCCACTTGGTGTGTAATTCTTGAGGGAGTGCAGCATCCCAATCGAGTTTTAACTCCCACAATTTCTGCAAAACAGTTTAGCTGTTATGACCACTGGCGACAGTATGCCTAGTGGGTCGAAGATGTGTGCAATGTCCGATGATGCAGTTCGCTTCGTGACCCTTTGTGAAGGAATTAAAGTGCTCCGAATGGCGAAAGAATCGGATTTTGGTTGCCAGGTTAACCCCATCGTTTTGATGCTATCGTCGGAATGGTTACTAAAGTTGCTTGATTCTCGGCCGGTATTTCTTTGAGTAAGTGAGGATGGTTTGCGCACCACTTCCAAAGCTTTATGCCCGCGGTTCGCAGAGATGATAACAATTCGGTTTGCTTTAGCAGGCAGCTGGGCAAGTGGTCTGAACCAGACAAAACGTCATCCACATAAAAGTCGTTTTTGAGCGATTGAGCGGCAAGGGGGTACTGGTCCTTCACATTGTCGGCCAGCATATGTAAAGTGCGCGTGGCGAAATAAGAAGCTGGAGCAGTACCATACGTGACAGTGCAAAGCTGATAGCACTTCAAAGGTTTATTAACTTCGCCCTCCACCATATCAACTGGTATTTTTGGTCAGCTGGGTCAACTTGGTTTTGCCGGTACATTTTTTCGATGTCCGCGGTGAAGACGTATCGAGGAAGGCGGAAGCGTAGTAATATTGTGAAGACGTCGCCCTGAATGGCTGGCCCGACTGTCAAGACATTGTTCAGTGACAGATTGCTGGTTGTTTTCGCTGATCCATCGAAGACCACTCGTAATCTAGTCGTTGTGCTTTCAGGTCTGAGGACGCAATGATGTGGAAGGAAATAGTAGGGCTCTTCTACCATAGTGAAACAGACTTCCTTCATATGACCCAACTCTATGTATTCCCTCATGAACGCGTTGTACTGCTGCCTTAAGGTTTGATCCTTAGCTAGTCTCCTTTCCAAGGAGTGGAAGCGTCGAAGTGCCGTGTCACTGGACTCACCCAATCCATGTGGATCGCATCGGAACGGAAGTAGGGCGACGAACCGGCCGTGGTTGTCCCTTTTCGTAGTCTGGATGAAGAATTCCTCACATTTGTTTTCAGCAGCGGTATAATTATTTGAGACATGTTCAGTTTCCTCAAGCTGCCAGAATTTTTGCATGTGGGAGTCCAAAGTTTCATCTTCGCTGCATATTCCGCAGTGCGCGAGGTAAGTTACTGAGCTGGGCGTGGCGATTCGGCCTGACACGGTCCAACCGAAAACCGTGTTCTGGAGTATAGGAAGTTGCTCTCCCAAATTTATTTGGCCAACAGAGAGAACTGAATAGAACAGCTCGGCTCCGATAAGAATGTCAATGGGACCAGGACGATGAAATTGTGGATCGGCCAACCTTATGTTGCCAGGAATAGGCCAGGACGTCTTCTCGATATATTGCGAGGGTTGCGGTGCTATTATTCTTGGTAAAACATGAACGTCTATGCTTGCGCTGAAGTCAGTTATGTTGGAATGTATTTCGATGTTGGCTCTTGAGCGTGTGTTCTGTGCTATCGAACCGATCCCACCAATGGTAACTGAATGTCGCGTTTCTTGGAGGCCCAATCTTTTTAAAAGTCTTTCTGAAATGAAGTTGAATGAAGGGAACCGGAGTCTAACAAGGCTCTTGCCTGAATTTGGTTTGCCCAGCTATCCGTGACCTTGATGAGGACCGTACTTAACAGAGTATAAGCGCCGACCGTTGAGGGAGTGCTGGAACTGAGCGATGCAGCTTCCTTAGTGCTTGAATCTGGGTGTGCTTGTATTTGCTGGTTGTTGACTGCGGGAGGTGACTGGATGCCCGAAGCTTGAGATCTTGGGCTGTTGTCTTCCAAATGAAGCAATGTATTGTGTTTCTTGGAGCACTTGTGGCAATTACCAGATGGACATTGATTGGAGCGATGTCCCTTCTTGAGGCAATCAACGCAGCGACCAGCGCGTTGTATGAGTTTAAGGCGCTTGTCAGGACTGTGATTGAGGAAACTGGAGCAGGAAAAGATTGGATGATCTCCTTTACACACGAAACACGGCGTCCTTGAGGATACGATAGCTAATGCCCTTGGGGGTCGTCCTTTGCCGAAGTTAATGTCGTTAGAGGCGTTTCTTGAGTTTTTGTAAGGAAGGGATTCTAGTGACTGGAATCGCCTTTCCAGGAACGTGAGGAAATGCTCCATAGATTGCAATTTCCTAGGATGTTCCAGGCCTTGCTCGTAAAGCGTGTGCGAAACTCCGTCTTGTTTTTTGATGAGGATGTGGAGCAACAGAGGATCCCAGTTTTTGATGTCAATTTTGAGATTCGTTAAACTGAGCAGGCACTCTCGAGTTGTGTCATGGAGTGACTTGATGGCTGTGGCTGATTCGGTGTGAATGACAGATTGGTTCAATAATTTGTTAATGAGGGCTGCTACCAACAATCTGTCATTGTCATATCTGTCCTTGGGAAGGTTCCAAGCAGACAGATAGTTCGCGTCGGAGATTGTTAGGTGGCTAATACATCGCTCTGCTTCACCAGTCAAACTCGTCTTGAGGTACCACATTTTCTGCGCATTGCCCAGATTTTGTTCGTGTACCACTTTCAAGAACAGGTCGTGGAACTGCTTCCAGCAAAGATAATTGCCTTCAAATTTTGGCAATGTGATGGTTGGAAGCTTAACCTTGGGCGAAACATCACTTGTGACTGGATGTGTGGATGGTGTAGAATGTTGTTGTAAGTCTATTATTGTAGACTCTACTTCGTCGGACAGCAAAAGATAAGCTTCTTGATCAAATCCAGGAGCAATGGGGTCGTCTGTCATTCCCCAGATGGCATCATGCAGGGTCTCCAGGTTTGCCCACAGGCGTTCAATGTAACGGCACTTTACGTCGTACACGACAGCGTTTTGTTGAGGGGGAAGGTTTTGGACTGAGTCCAAGGCGCGCCTTAATGAGACGATTGCAGCGTTCAAACTCCGTAGCATGACCTGAAGTGGAGAACTTTCGGCATTAGATGGCTTGGCATCTTCAGGCTTGTGACTGCTTGATGCATTCTCCGTGGATTGAGTGCTTGTTTGACTGCTTAAGCGTACTTTGACGTCCTCGATAAACCACTTGTACAGCTCCTCTATGTTGGCAAAGTATTGTTTCTGGAAATATGGGTGACTGGTTTCGAGGTCATATTTAGCCCGAATACCGTAGTCCACAGATTGGAACGTCTCCCAGAGTTCCCTTATGGCCTTGGACTTGTTGATGAGGTATTCGTCGTCTTTGCGTGTCGGAGAATCCTTCTTGTAGTTCCTTATATGCCTTTCGATTTTTCCTCCTGTCTCGTTCTGTTGTTTTGCAAGTTCTTCCAAAGAGGACATTCTTGTTATTACTGAAGTTTAACGAAGTGGAACGACAAGAGCAAACAGCGGCTTGAGTAAGTTGAGTGCCACAAATGAGGTAATGTTGTCTCGAAATGTTGGGAGGGACGCCGATAAGATGGAAACTTCAGCTGCTTCTTCTTCAGGATGCTCGGGATGAAACGATCTTGACGGTATTCGCGGTTTGACGAGTTGTCGCGACGGTGAACGGTTTAAAATTCGCGTAAACTTGAATGGTTTGGAGTTCGCGTTACGTAAATCACGTCGGGGTCACCAAATGTTGAGCGCAGACTCTTTTGCCTGTGCTTTAATGCAATTAGTTAAGGTGTTACACCTCTAACTAACCCTTTATGACTCCTTTTCAAAAGGGGGAAGGTTTGACAAAGCAAATCAAGGTGTTACACCAAGACTTGTATTGAAGTGTGCAAAGGTCTTAGACCCATACACGATCGATGAGGAAGGAGTGAAATGCTTCGGTTCTAATTAACAACTGAACATTTATTTAATTTGGCGAGATTTTTATACATAAAAAATGCTTACCTGGGCAAATTGGCTCCTTGGATACTGAGAATATTTTGTTTGTACGCAATTTGCCACAGGTAAGAAGTAACTAGAGTAGGAACTGATTTCATCGTCGAAATAGTTGAATTTTAATGATAAGCAAAATTGACTCAGCTATTTCGAGGATGAATGAAAGCATGCTCGATTCATTTTTCTTTCTGGAAGACGCTGACGAGGCTTGGTCGATGGCACCTGTAATAAAACGATCCCATCGGTCAAGGTGTGATGACGAAGGTAAGTGCGGTACACTGCGGTAAAATATTTATTTGGTCATCAGGTACAGTAACGTAAGGCATTTGTGAACACGACCTGTAGATATAGCATCCTGCACAAAAGCCCAGACGTATTTACCATAATAATTTAAACATTTTAAGTTCTCAAACACATTTGATATTCATATGTTCCGTGTTTTTTGCCTCCAGTGATTGATCTCTAGTCATGGGATTAGAATTTGTGAATTTTTTTTTTAATATACATATTTCCTAAGTTTAATGATGTTCTAGCTCAAAAGTGCATTCTTTCGTATTATTTTTTTATTTTCTTTGGATGTATGTACATGCTCTTGATATCATTTGGTTCCCTAATTTTGGCGCCATACAGTCGATGATCTTACCAAATTTTCAGATGAAATTAGCTCAAAGTTTTGAAGAAGTTCTAATTTAATGGAATTAGAGATAATTAAAACTGGCGGCAAGAAAAATGAGCCATCTGGATATCTTTAGCATAACTATTTATCGAGTGGAGTAATTTAAACCCAGTTATTATCGAGCGATAATTTGCACTGGATAAATTTATGGGATTAAACAGTTCTGCCTTACTATATTGACCAAAACAAGACGGCTAATATGGTTTTGGTCATGGATTCCAGGAGAGAGTTTTTTGAGGTTCGGTTATGCCCCCGAAATTTACTCAAGCAATTAAAGCAATTATGTCTGAGATTTGGTTGAAACATTCAAACGATGATCACATTTATTTGCATACAAAATACTTTTGCTTTCACATTGGCGACAATACGCATCCAAATCACATTTTGCTTACAGTTGTTTACATTGGAGCTAACGGCACACAATCAGTTGTATACCATATCGATGGTGTGAACTGAATCGGTCGGTGCCGATTCTTGGAGTTTGTGACTCGAGAAGTTTTTTTTCTGAAAGGCGACAACATGGAGTGGCGTTATAAACTGTTACAGTTATTTTTGGAAATTTGTTGGCATTCAATCAAATTCTATTGTACTATCTACATTATATTGTGACAAATTAAAATTGGAATACATTTAAATATATTCTACGGCGATTTTATTTCTTATGGTGAAATTGAATTTTACAGACTTGGAAAAATATCATAAGCCGCGTGTATAAGTACTTTTGTGTTAAGTTAAACTTATACACCTTATACCCACAATTCATTTAATTTTTCTTTTTTTTTCTTGAGAATTATGATCATTAGGTCATCGTAAATGGAATAAATATATTTCCATTTATATATATTCAATATATCTTTTTAAAATTGTGAAATGGAATCAGAATTCAAAAACTAAATTTTCCTTCGACACACTACTAGGGAATTCTCAATATACACAATTCTGCAAAATCTCAACGTGCGATCGAATATCGGTTGTATATAATAATTTTGTTTTGTACAAGAGAATTCTGAACGTTGCAATCTTGTTTCACACATATCTCCCAATAGGGAAATAATGATTGGAAAAATGGGATGTTTCCGTGTATAAATATAATGGAAATATATTAAGAAATATATTAATATATGCACAGATACGTTTTCTGGAAAGTGATTTGGTCTTTATATTATGTCAATTGTGGACAATACAGAACAACTTCAAATAGTTGCACTTTTTGTCAAAGAAACATTTGTGTATTTCACGTGGTCTAGGTGGACACGTCAGCAAAATTGAGAGCGGTTGACATTCTTGTGATAAGAACGAGCCTATTTACGAAATACTTTTGACTCGGGTACATTCTAATTTGAAAAACTAGAGGGCGCCTTCACTCATTTAAAAAGTTATCAACTCATATTTTCTCCTTCTCGTGTTACATTTATTGTTCCCGTGACAACATCTTTCCTTCCTTCTCCTTAGCTAAGGTTTGTGTTAGAGTTAAGGACGGTAGACGATAAAATCGGAGAGTACCAAGTAGGAGTCGAGCGTCATGAAACTCTAAACTGCTGCAAAGCTGTCATGTTCTGCCTGGATCTTATTGACATGACCGACGAAGAAATAAAGGAAGGGCTAGCCCTATTCCACCCAGTGAAAGATGTTTACATCCCGAAAAGGATTCCAAGAAATATACACAATGGAAACGCAAACGCAAACTGGCAATGTGGTGAGCCTAATCTTCAAGGTCATAACTGCAATGGAACCAAATGTGTCAACTGTAATACAGTAGATCACTGTTCTACGGATAGCAAGTGCCCAAAATGGAACATGGCAAAATAAATTGAATCCATCATGGCCATTGACAAAAAAACAAAATACGAAGCCATAAAATTGTTTTATGAACGCTATGGAGACGAACTAAGCTTTATGCGGTTGAAAGACATGAGTCTGGAGGAAAGACTCAAAACAGCAGTCAATAATATTTCAACTAAATCAACAATATCAAGGAACACCAACGCTATATCAACGACGTCTAACGACACAACAACAACCCCCAAGATGTCAACAACTTGCAACATCAAGGAAACAACCTCATCGCCAATTGACCAAAAACAAAAAACCGAAAATAAAAAACAAAATGGTAAGAACTCTAGTAGACTTAAGTTAATTAGCTGGGACGAGTGAAAGGATGATACTTCCTTTTATCTGAAAAACCTTACATAGGAGGAACGTGCACCGACCTTAGACCTGCTTAGCTTCCAAAACCCTTCTGATAAAGAAATAAACTTTATAGAAGTAGTCCAGGAAATATTCAAACTTCGCAAAGCCGACATAAGAAATACACTAGAAACCAATCCAAAGTGTACATATATAGAACAAAATTCAAAACAACGCCTTTCGACAATCAGACCCATATTTAACAAAATACCAGACCCACAGGATATTGAAAGTACAATCATTCCAGAGAAAGGATCAGATGTGGATATCGGCTAGGAATGAATTTCAAATCTGAATCATTGTCCCAACCAGCCAAGAACACCCCCAATCGCTTAAACCTATGAATAAACCACATCTATTAACCTTAATCTCCCATTATCCATGCCATTTTCGCAAACAAATTTTAGCATTCTCCAGTGGAACATTAGGGGATATTATAATAACAAAGCAGCGTTAAGATATCTCACATGCAAGTATAACCCGGATGTCATGTTACTACAAGAGACTAAATTACTCGACAAATTACCCTCCTGTCAAGGTTACTAGAGCATGCACCATAATCGGAGAGATCAGAATTCCAGAAGAGGATGTATTTCAATCATGACCAACATGAATATCCCACATAAGGAACTGCCGAATAATTCTACTATAACCGCAAACGCCATCCAGTTCCTAGGAAACCAAAGTATTTCTATTTGTAATGTGTATATAGAATACGATCATTTATAGCATGAGAGGGACTTAGACCTCCTGGAAGCACAACTACCAGGAAAGAATGTCATTGGAGGTGACTTCAATGCGCATTCCACTGTCTGGGGTAACTCAAAAACAGATAGGAGAAATATAACAATACTCAATGATGGATCCCCCAGTCTTATCTCTTCAAGGGGCACATATACAGCTATTGATCTTACCATCGCATCTCCCTCTCTTGCAACATCACTCGAATGGCACATACACCCATCAACAGAAGGCAGTGACCACTTTCCAATAGTCATATCTAGCCATATAGGGTTAGCTGAAACCAGAAGTACAGCAAAATATGTGGAATCTCGAGCAGAATGGGAGAAATTCCGTAACCAACGTTAACCACGTGCAAATCCCCCAAAAATACCATCAATGCTGAAGCGGCAAACCTGAGGAGAATTATCCGAAAGGCAGCTGAATCAGCTATACCTGTCCCACATTGGAACAACAAGAACAAACCGTGTCGGTTTTCCGAGGAAATACGAATAGCTATGCTCGATGGAAACAACAAGCTCAGGACACATAGAAGACGTCCCAATAAGACAACATACAGACACCTACGAGAATCGAACCTAAAAGTTAAATCCCTAATAGAGATAGCTAAAAGGACATCATGGCAGAACTTCAGTCAAAGCTTAGATTTCCGCTCAGAACCTAGACAAACATAAGGGAATAATATAATACGGAAGGCATATATCTTCACTCGTGGAAGTATGCCAATATTTACCCGATTCCAAAAAAAAAGAACCAACGAATGTCACACTGTATAACACAACAGACCTATCTCATTTCTAACCTGCATGTCAAAGATCCTAGGGGGCATATTAGCCGACAGGGTAGCTGGGTTAATAGAAGACATACTGCCCAAAGAGATACACGGATTTAGACCAGGGAGAGGGACAGAATCACTCTTACTAGATCTAGAAGATGAGTGCTCAACCTGGCTTTCCACAAGAAACCACGGATTTATCCTCTCTCTAGATCTACAGAAAGCTTACGAAAGATTAACTATCTCCTCTATGGCTGACATATGAAGCGATGGGGCTTTAACCCAAATTCAATAAACCTCATTGTAAGCTTCGCGACTAAGAGAACAATCTCCACCATTGTCAACGGTCAAGCCTCCTATCCACAGAGAATGGACAACGGCACCCGCAAGGCAGCCCACTATCCCCAGTACTATTAAACATCTACATGACAGAACTGGTAAAAAGAGTCAAAAAAATACATAATACCAGAACATTTGTGTATGCAGACAATATATTCGTCATGGCAGCAGGCGTCGGATCAATACCTTGTCTTGCTAAAGCCCGCAGTACAATAAAAAGATGGTGTGGGGAAGGGAGTACTGTTATTCCTGACGGCAGTGGAGAAAAACTCCACATATGCTGGAAGAAGAGAGGCCAAATGGAACTGGTGGCAAGAAACATTCTGGAAATACAACCTTCACAACACATGAAAATTCTAGGGGTCTATTTCAACAAAACATTGAAATGGAATAGACAAGCAAAGGAAGTTTGCACGAACGTAGACAGTATTTCCAATCTGGTAAGGACGCTCTCAGCAAGAAACTCTTTTGTCCCTAACGACTGCACAAGGCACATGACCAGAACATTATTGAATGGCATCTGCGGCTTCGCAGCCCCACTCTTCGGAAATTCACCTAAAACGGCTATAGTCCAGGTCGAAAAAGCTTCACGCAGAGTACTACGTACAGCCATAGGTGCCCTCCGTATGAGTAGAAACGAAGCCTTACATATTGAGGCAGGATTTGATGTAGTTGATCTCATCGCTGATAGAACTTTCAACTTGATTGCGAAAAATATCACCAATCCGCTAAATCCTCATTTTTCTAAGGTAACAGCCTTCTCGCAACTCCGCCGAAGACCAAGAAAGCCCTCTTCGTTGTTCTTGGCATGGGCATTCTACAGGAACAGAGGAGAGCCTGCACCAGACACAAAACCGAACATCCAATGTATTCCTTACACCCGCCAGAATGTGCTAGTCAATAAGACCAAAATCATTCAGACGAACCTGAGGAAGAATACTCCTCAAGAAACCTTACAAGCTAGATTCCGTGAGTGGAACTATGAACATTGCGACTGGGGTAAGATCTTCACGTATGCATCAACCAACAAAAACAAAACATCAGCTGCTGCCGTGATATATCAACAAAATCACTATTCACGCATGTTCGAGGTGGAACTGGATGAAAACACAACAGCTTCAATAGCTGAAATGTTTGCTATCTATGAAGCGGCCAAGAGGGTGGACGGCTCGGACACCAATGTAGTTATCTTGACGGACTCACAAGCTTCCTCGAACTCTGTCTTCAACACGGAAAACCGAAGGTACATGCCGACCTACACAGGAAATATCCTGATCCGAAACAGGGGGAAAATCAGGCTAGGATGGATACCTGGTCATATTGGAATAGACGGCAATGAGAGAGCGGATGCGCTGGCGAAATCTACCGAGGAGGGAGAATCGAAAGTGATTCCACCAAGTGAGAAAGTTTGTCAGAACTTGGCTACTAGGGGTGAATGGAAGGCTAGATGGAACAAGTGGAACTCTGTTGACACCATCCTAAGGAAACACTGGCACTCCCTTAAACATATCTACCTCAACCCATCCCTTAAAGCAATACAGGCCAAAACTTTGACAAGAATGAGACTCGGATACACTAGACTCACTCATGGCCACTGGTTAGAAAAGTTAGATCCACCATAATCACATATTACAACACTGCAGGAAAACTTGGGACTTCTTGGAAAGGATCCTCCAACGCTAGTGGAATTACTTGACCCACAACAAGGAGAAGACTCTCCTCTTTTCAATCTGCTAAAACACCTCGATTATCTGCATCGCATATAAGAACTACAGTAATAACCACAATCTCTAACTGTAACCTAAATGCTAGGTATAACCTACTTGAAATCAAGATAGATATATTGATATATAAGTAACATACAAGACACAATAGGATATATAGTATGTATATAATATATTAGAATTAAAAGGAAGTATCACCATTACTCCTACCTGCAGGTCTAATATTTATTTGATAAGCACTTAAACATTATGCAAGTATCTAATAGTACTAAAAGATGTATGTAAAGCTAAAAGATCGTATCTTTGTCATTGTATTAAGACTTTATAAACCATTTATACTTACAAAAAAAAATACTAGAAACAAGAACATGTCAACCAAAAACCGGAACAACATAAGGGCTTAACCCCTCGCCGACCAAGGCATCTGCCAGTTCGGCCCTTAGATTTTAATAGTTAGATTGTAAGTTTTATTCCTAAATGTACCTACTTCTTAGGACGCAGGCTACATCTGGTAGCCACTTTTGATATGGCTTTCTTTTAGACTTAAAATCTTTCTACTGTTAGTAAGATAGTAAGATATTGATAAGACTTACTATTGTCATATAAATAAATAAATAAATAAATATATTAATATATTAAGTATATTAAATTTAAAAAGAAACTTCTTTTCTTTTGAGGGGGTCTTTTGAGTGATTGATGAAACGCTACTGCGTGACGTTCGCATTCCAGGCCCAGGTGTTTGTATATTAATATTTGTATGCATTTCGTTTTTTTTTTTTTATTTATTTATTTTATTATTACAGTTAGTACTATTACCCGTATCATTATCATATAAATATATATTTAAACAAATCCGTTCCTGACTGAATGTGCGTATCACTCAGTGCTTTATCGCATGCTAACTAAATGATATTATGGCTCAGTCCATAGAGTTCATGCTTATGAATTTAAGGTTCAGGGTGCGGTGCTCAGATCAAAAATATTTTATAATTCCGTTTTAGTTATTAGTTTTCGTTTTGTTTACTTAGGTACTTTAATATCGAAATATGCTGTATGCTTTATTAGTTTTAGTATGAAATAAATAGGTGTATGGAAAATCGAGACGACACCAAATCCTATCGATTTAGGCTTTCACCATACATAAATGTACGAAGAAACGGTTTTCTTCAAAGAGAGATGTATTAAAAAAATAATAAAATTTTAATATCGTTCCTCTTACTAAGGCCTGTCTGAAAATCAAATTGTGTTATGTTTCACTATATGGTAATTTTCGTTTACAGATCAGAAATACTGAACAAAGTAAGAACGAATATAAAGTAGGGTTTATTACAATGAAGGTAATCAGAATTGAAATGATTGAAAACTCTATAAAATTAAGTCAACTTTCAACTCATTTTACAAAATTATCGCTGATAACCAACATGAGAAGTATCGGACAAAATTATCATAGCGAAAGGCTCTTGAAGGAAGTCGGTATTTCTGATGCGGGTATAATTAATATACCTCAACAACGATCACATCTGTGCAATATGTGGTAATATCAATAAATTATCATTACCTGAACTTGCTAGAAAAGTTATAGACGCACTGATTTCCAAACTCTTGAAATCATTGACATGATTACTGGAGAGAAGAAAATGTATTATTGTGCGGACTCGATAATTACAGGAGATTCGGCCGACGAATATAACTATCCAATAGAATTTCTGCGCACGTTGAAACCCACGCGAATGTCGCCTGATAAGTCAATTCTTAGGACAGGAATAATCATAATGTTGCTACAAAACTTCAACCCAAAAAAAGCTTTATGTAACGGAAAAAAATTGATAGTTGAAAAATTGGCAGAGAAAAGGCTGTTCTTATATACAACTGGTTCAGTCAGATACGATGTTATCATATCTTGGATGCATATGTTATAACAATTAACAAATCACAGGGCCAGACTTTCTTCCAGACTATGTTGGAAGTGTACTAGACTCTTGTTTTTTCACATCGCACTGTCCAGATCAAGAAACGAACGTGAAAATTGAACTTCGGCCTCAACCCTAACAAGGAAATTTGTTGAATGACGAACGTGTTTTTACGAAAAACTTAATATTATTATAGACGCAAGGAACTGCATTTTATTTAAGCTTAAGCATTTTTGCTTTTTAATAATTGTGAGTACCTTTAATAACCCACTACACTTTAGTCTATCATTATAGTTCGTAAGTCTGAGTAAGTCTGGTTTGGTTGGGGTGTCTGTCTCAAGATATATTAATGTGTTAGGATGCTCGTCTATTTTTTCTATTAGCTTTAGTGCTTTGTCTCTTATATATTTATCTATAGTTTCTCATCTTAAATCATTGTGAAAAAAGATACCCAAACCTACCACGGAATTTTGAGAATTCGTCGTAATGCTTTGTTCTGGCAGATTTGTACTGGTTTCTGTTTGTTTTGGACGGTTTTCAATATGCTAAACTCCCATATACAAGGCTTGGCCTTATTATATGCTTGTATATGAGTAGTTTATTTTTATATTTAGTGTTTTGCTTTGTTTCAAAGGTCTTAAGAAACTTAGTTTTATTGTACAGGTTCTTCGTGTGTCCCGGATATGTGCAGACCATGTGAGACTTTTATCGAAAATAAATCCCACATATTTCGCTGTTGGTGTCCAGTTTATTGTCTCGTCGGTAACTGTGAGGTTTTCTGGCGTTTGTTTGTGTTGTCTTGTCAAATAAAAAGTCGCTTGCTTTTATTCATATATAATTTGATTTTCTTTCTCTTAAGATATTCCGTCAATCTGCTTAAGTAGTTTTGCTACGTGTAGTGCTACGTGCTAGCCTTGAAGAATAGTGAATGCTTGTGTCGTCTGCAAACAGAGTTATTTTAATTTTTGGCGTCTTTGGGATATCTGCAGCGTATGGATTGTATAGCACTGGCGAAAGTGGATCTTTGTGGAACTCCTGGTTCAGCAAGTTTTTGTGTGGATAGATGAGTGCCTATTTTGACACGGATCCTTCTACTCTGTAAGGAGTATCACCCCTATCATGTGGATGAGGGATGTTGGGATTTGATATTGATGCAGTTTAAAAATAAGTCCTGCATGCCAGACTTTGTCAAATGCCATCTAAATGTCAAACATTACGAGGCCAGTTAACTTTCGCTAATTGAAGCCCTTTCATATGTATTGGACCACATTTGATGGTTGGAGTTCCATTGAGTGAGTCGGTCTGAAGCCAAATTGTTCTTCTGGGGCTATATTTCCCGTATATATCTCCTCATGCAATTGTGGGAGTATAATACGTTCAGTTATTTTCCTAAATGTTGGAAGGGAGCTAATAGGTATTCAGTCTTAGAAAAACGTTAGGTTCTCGTTTCGTTTTGGGATGAGGGTTTTTGACGCCATTTTCCAGACTTTCTAGTATTCTCTGTGAAGGAGGATCAAGTTTATTGCTTTTGTCAGTAGCTCTAGAATGTTGTCCGGTAAGTGTGTCATGCATGTTTTTGTGATATTGTCATGCCCAGGCGCAAAACCCTGAGTAGTATTACAAGCACTGAAGCGGAAAATGCCCGACTCTCGATACTTCGACTTGTCAAGTACGGGAAATTCATAGCGTTTATTGTTTTGTCCGAGAATTTAATTTAAGATAGGTGTAAAAAGTAAATATTTTATATAAAACTTGGAATCAGTTTTATTATTAAAGTGTTTTTTATCGATGTAGTATAAATTTGTTGTAACCTAAATATCACACTTGTTTCGAAACTAAAATTCAAAAAAAGAATCGAAATTTAGAACCAATCACAAACCAATAACCGATCGATCAAACTCGTTGAAATGTAAAACCAAACATGTTGAAACCTAAAAACAAAACTCGTTTTGAAAATTAAATTCACAAAAAGAATCAAAATTAAGAACCAATCACAAATCAATAACTGATCGATCAAACTCGTTGAAACCTAAAACCAAACATGTTGAAACCTAAAAACAAAACTCGTTTTGAAAATTTAATTCACAAAAAGAACCAAAATTTAGAACCAATCACAAATCAATATTTGATCGATCAAACTCGTTCAAACCTAAGACCAAACATGTTGAAACCTAAAAACAAACCTCATTTTGAAAATTAAATTCATAAAAAGAATTGAAATTTAGAACCAATCACGAATCAATCTCTGATCGATCAAACTCGTTGAAACCTAAAATCAAACATGTTGCAACAGAAAAACTACACTTGTTGTGAAGTTAAAAATTCGTGAAGGGATCAAAAAACCAATCAATAACTAGTCGATCAAGCCATACATGTTATGAAACCAAATACCACAAACAAAAATATATAATAATATGTAAAACAAAATTTATTTTATTAAAAACGTCAAAACATCAATCCTCAAAAGCTACAATATTAACAAACAAATACACAAAACTTTAATAAATCGATCATCTAGTTGCACGAATCAAACTTAAACTCAAAACAAACTTAACAACAAAACAATTATATGATAAATAACATCAATTAACTAAAACAAAATAAACAAATCGATTGAAACACAATAAAATGATTCAACAAAATATCAAACAGACAGATACGATTGACTCAAATGAAAATATAAAATCAGAAAATCAATAATAAAGCAATAATTAGACTAAAACACCATAAGCGAATCAGCTCCTATCAATCATCATGATCGAAACCAATCACCTCAACAGTAAATAAAAACAATCAATTAATAACTATTATCGGCCGACTGTGTAAACGGTGTAAAGCACGCGACGCGCGGCAACGAACTGGCGTGATGACGCCACGCGACGACCCATTCCGACGCGAAGAATGCCACGTCAACAATGATAAACTGGCGTGAAGACGCCACACGAAGAATATTATCACGCACCCAAGAATGCGCCCGACCACCACGTAAATGCCTCGCCAGCTGCATCTTCATTGTTCGAAAGGAATTCACCGTTATCACTGGAAAATACATCGATTGAGGTAATACAGAAATCAATGCCCGGTCAGCGTTATGTGCCTGACTCTTATCTTTGAAGACCCACTAGTCTCAGGAAAGGATGCCCTGTCAGTGTATACCAACAAATTAAGTAATGAAAAAGGTACCTGCACTCGATAATAAATTCCCATGACACATTCCCATGGGTAAAAAATATCGCCCTGCCAGGATCTCCAATTTCGTCTGGTATACCTGTACTGGAATTCCAAAAATGCATGAGAAAAATGCAAAATTTCAAATTCCGTTCCCATACAAGCAAGTGAAACGAAAAACTAACTGCACGCGTGTAGCCTTGAATTAGCTGCACCTGGAGACTTAAAAGAGGGAAATTTTGAGTAATGAGGCAGTTATTGATCAGCCGCAGGACGCGTCACGAAAGACAGGAAGACATCGCCTCTTCGCTAACCAGAAGAGCTCTTTGAAGGAAGACATCGCCTCTTCACTCACCAAAAGAGCTTTTTGAAGGAAAACATCGCCTCTTCACTTACCAGAAGGCATTTTGAGGGAAGCCATCACCTCTTCGCTTGCCAGAAGACATTTTGAGGGAAGCCATCACCTCTTCGCTTGCCAGAAGACATTTTGAGGGAAGGCATCGCCTCTTCGCTTGCCACAAGACATTTTGAGGGAAAACATTGCCTTTTCGCTTGTCAGAAGACATTCTGAAGACAGACATCGTCTCTTCGCGAATCAGGAGACATTTTGAAGGAAGAGTTCGCAAGTCCAGCGACATTGAACGGAGAAATCTCATACTATCGGGTGAATTGACCACGTAGTCGACACCTAGATACTAAAGGGTCCTAGTAGACCCCTGTTCTCTCCAAGTAGAGAGAGTTATGCCCAGACACAACTCCCTATGACCTCAAGACCGCACTGGAAAACTCCACAGCTGGCCTTAGACCAATAACGATCAAAGAATACAGCCGTCATCGAGCCAGCCAACGAACAAAAGTGGCATGAAAGCAGCCAAACCATCAGCCAACAAAGAAGCAGAAGTCTGGTTCTCAAGCCTATTTCAAATGGAAATTACAGAGAATAAACGAATTGAAGATGGAACGAAAGAATTACTGCCAACAGAAAAAATCGGTGAAGCAGACAAAGAAGTAAGAGTAAAACAGTGCAGAGTTATCGCTCGAATCTAAATGCTAAACAAATTAAGGAAGCGCCTTCAAGACCTTGTAATAGTCATAAATAAATTAATAAACCGTATGTACCATAATACTTTGCGTACAACTTTTAACGTCCCAACCAACCCTAGTTTTTATGAACATTGTTAAAGTACCCACGAAAACCCCAACAAATTCTTATGTCGGAGAATCCGCGAAACGCTATGAATTTTGACGTTTGCTGTTTCGGTGGAAAACAATCGCATATATTCATTAAATTTTTTGTTTGTGATTCTAAAATAGTGAAATAATATTATTATAACTAATAACAAAATATATATTAAAACAATGATTTATTGTGATGTTTTAGAGATTAAATAAATTATAGCAATTTTAGATTAATTATACTTTTTATATTTTGATATTGTGGAAATACAGTAGACCCTATTTTATAGGTCGAGGCCACAGGCGAGGCCACAGGCGTGAGGGATAATCGAAATGACCGATAATGGAAATGTTCTAAAAGGGATGACTTGATCCTAGATTTTGAAAGCAAACTTAAAGAAAGATATGTTTAGTTAAGAATTAATAATTTTATACATATTTACATAACGACAAAATCAAAAGGAATATTCAATGTGATGGTAAAAATTTGGTTAATTTTGACAGCTGAAACTGTCCTTTACTTTCTTTTTCGATGACGGTTAACAGAGGCGACGGATAATAGAGGTTCTACTGTATGTAGCAATTTATATAAAATGTTTATAAATGTGAATTGGTAAAAATAATTTGTATAAATTTCACTTTTTTATAATAAAGAAAACTTGAAAATTATTCAGGTACAAAATTTGTTTAAATTTTATTTTGATAGCACATAATTTTTTTTTTTTTTTAATATTTGTTAATTTCTCGTTATATTATTTCATATTTCGCATATTTTGTTGCTTTCTGTTGTTAATTTTACCATAACGTTATTTTGTTATTAAATTTTGGTTTATCTGATTTCATTGTAGAGAAATTTGAAATTGGGATGATGGGTTTTTCAACCTCTTTCAACCACAATTTCTGGTTACCGATGGGCTTACAGACCGCTTTCGGCGCTAGTTGCACTCACTTGTCCTTGGATATTCTCCTCAGGTCGAGCTTTGACAACTGATGCTTTCCCTAGCTTTCGCCGGCTTTTTATATTTTGAAACCGGGAATTTCGTCCGTTATTGCGATGTTGTCATGTGTTGCTAAATTCCTCTTATTGTATGGTGGCTCCATCATGTAGTGACTAGTTGAGTTTTTTAGAACTCACTTTTCCTCATGTGGTTGGCTTTGACAAGTGACAGTCGGTTTTGGCGAGTGACAGTGTGCAGTTGTTTATGTTTGTTTTATGTCCGTTTATGTGTTTCTATGCAGATTTATGTGGATGGCGATGCTCAGGTAAGTTTTATGGGACCAGCTGATGTCTGATGTTTGATTTCTTCTAGGTATGTTTTGTTTTGAACCACTTCGGTGACTGTTTGATGGTGACCATGGTGACATGTGACATTATGCTTTGCTATGTTCATATGCTGAACTGTTGCGCATTAACATTGTCAGCGTGAACATAAACATCACTTCTCTTGGTGAATGAAATGGTGATTATGATTATATGTGTTTTTTGTGTACTTTGTTTTTTAGGTTATCCGGTGTTATGGGTATGGTAGGTGCTTCATGTTTGCATTATTATGCTGTTTTAACCCCTTTTGTTTTTAGATGGTGCGGCGTCTCACAACAATGGCATCATGTAGGGTCTCCAGGTTTGCCCACAGGCGTTCACTGGAACGGCACTTAACGTCGTACACGACAGCGTTTTGTTGAGGGGGGAGGTTTTGGACTGAGTCCAAGGCGCGCGTTAATGAGAAGATTGCAGCGTTCAATCTCCGTAACATGACCTGAAGTGGAGAACTTTCGGCACTAGATGGCTTGGCATCTTCAGGCTTGTGACTGCTTGATGCATTCTCCGTGGATTGAGTGCTTGAATGACTGCTTAAGCGTAGTTTGACGACATCGATGCACCACTTGTACAGCTCCTCTATGTTGGCAAAGTATTGTTTCTGGAAGTATGGATGACTGGTTTCGAGGTCATATTTAGCCCGAATACCGTAGTCCACAGATTGGAACGTCTCCCAGAATTCCGTTATGGCCTTGGACTTGTTGACGAGGTATTCGTCGTCTTTGCGTGTTGGAGAATCCTTCTTGTAGTTTCTTATATGCCTCTCGATTTCTCCTCCTGTCTCGTTCTGTTGTTTTGCGAGTTCTTCCAAAGAGGACATTCTTGAAGTTTAACGAAGTGGAACGACGAGAGCAAACAGCGGCTTGAGTAAGTTGACTGCCCCAAATGAGGTAATGTTGTCTCGGAATGTTGGGAGGGACGCCGATAGGATGGAAACTTCAGCTGCTTCTTCTTCAGGATGCTCGGGATGAACCGATATTGACGGTATTCGCGGTTTGACGATTTGTCGCGACGGTGAACGGTTTAAAATTCGCGTAAATTTGAATGGTTTGGAGTTCGCGTGACGTAAATCACGTCGGGGTCACCAAATGTTGAGCGCAGACTCTTTTGCCTGTGCCTTAATGCAGTTAGTTAAGGTGTTACACCTCTAACTAACTCTTTATGACTCCTTTTCAAAAGGGGGGAGGTGTGACAGGGCAAATCAAGGCGTTGCACCAAGACTTGTGTTGAACAGGGGGCTAATATTGTCGCTGTCGCCTGAATCACTTGCGTTCTCGCGACTCAAAATTTTCCGTCTATTTTGTTTCTTGTTGGTGAAATGTTGTTGTTGTTCTTGCTTGCGAAACGTTCTTTATCTTTTCCCTTAAATCCCAGAGTTGCGGGATTGTTTCCAGCATCGCGTTGTTTTGGGCCTTATATTATTTTCCTCGTTCAGGTTTTGAGTTACTCGTTTTTTTCTGATTTTCCATCATAAGTTGGTGTCATTACCGGTGTCATATGTCGGGGGCCTACTGTTGGCATCATTGTTGATGCCATTATTAGCTATTGTTGCTGTGTAGGGCAATGGGTAAGGGTACTCACGACATTTATTCCCTTAAAGTTCCCTTCGTGGTCCATTTCCGAATTTTCTTCCGCCATTTATGATCGCGTATAAACATTGTTTAATGTTTAAGATTGAATCAAATTTTTTGGTCACCTTAGAAGCATTTGGCGTCTATCGCTTTAGAAAAGCCAAAAACTGAATAATCTGATGAGCTGAACAAGAGAACACAATTGAATGCAGTTTTGATAATGCGATGTGGTCGATAAAATTCACACAATGTGGTTGAGCCGTCCCCCATCCAAGTACTTACAGCGATAGACACTGATCTACATCGGAGATCGAAGGAGAACCGGCAAGAACGTGTGTTCATTTCACTTTTCATTGGGAGTCGATATTATTTGATTATAATGGGGCCTATTCTGGCGAAATTTGTAAAATAACATATATTTCTGCTACAGATTATAGCTGATTTGGCTCTTAGTAGAGTTTCGATAAGTTGATATTCTGGTTATCAACTATTTTTAAATCTGCTACGAATTCAATTTCGCCAATCACTATATGCCAAATCCGCAATCTTTGACGGCTGAAAGTGTAAACAAACACTTAAAATGTAATAAACTATAATTTTAAATACCTTTTTGGTGTGATAAATGTGCTAATAAGGAAAATATTTATTAAATTCATAAATTAAGAGACACTATTGATAAATACTTAGTGAAAAACAACAGTTTTCTGGTATTGACTTATGGTAAAATACCCAAATGAACGTGTGTTCATTTCACTTTTCATTGGGAGTCGATATTATTTGATTATAATGGGGCCTATTCTGGCGAAATTTGTAAAATAGCATATATTTCTGCTACAGATTATAGCTGATTTGGCTCTTAGTAGAGTTTCGATAAGTTGATATTCTGGTTATCAACTATTTTTAAATCTGCTACGAATTCAATTTCGCCAATCACTATATGCCAAATCCGCAATCTTTGACGGCTGAAAGTGTAAACAAACACTTAAAATGTAATAAACTATAATTTTAAATACCTTTTTGGTGTGATAAATGTGCTAATAAGGAAAATATTTATTAAATTCATAAATTAAGAGACACTATTGATAAATACTTAGTGAAAAACAACAGTTTTCTGGTATTGACTTATGGTAAAATACCCAAATAGGTTTGTTTGGTGGTGAAACAAAATATTTAAAGAATAATTAATTTTAAGGAACTTTAAGAATACATTAAACTCAAGGAATTCAATCAATTTGATAGTAAAGGCGTCAATATAAGCACGAAGAAATTTAATTTGGGTGCATTGAGTGAAAGATTTGGCCAATTCGTAATCACCAAAACAGCGGGGGCTCTTTGGATTGTGGAAAAGACGACAACATAAGGTCTACCGCAAAAACAAAGTGATATGATTATGTTTTTGGAATGAAAGGCACATAAACTGAGTCGGGGTATATCATGATATTCCACAAAATGACCACCTCAAACCAGAACCATAAGAAAATGAAGCGACTATTTGATACTACATATATGGATAGATTTGCTAAAAATACTATACTAATACTATATATTTCTCAAAAATAGTTGTTGCTATTTGAAAATAAATAATTTTGGAACAAAAATCATATCATATTATGGACATAGTGTTTGCCACGAAGTGGATGCAGACGGATTCTGGTTCAGAGACTATTTCTAGATGAAGATAAATTCTACTCCAGAGACTATCTCTGAACCAGAATCCGTCTGCATCCACTTCGTGACTGTGAGCATCCACTTCGTCGTTCCAGGCTGTGAGAATTGGTTTGCTTGGCTAAATTTTGACATTTGGAATTTGATGTTTTAGAAATTCATTTTTGGAAATTTTCATGTGTTTAAAATTAAATACATGAAATTCCAATGTATGAAATTATTTAAATTGGCATTAATTGAATCTATTTCAAAAAAACTTTAACTAACTTAAATTATATATAAATTTCTCTTATTTACGCGCCGATCTAAATTTTCAAGAGAACAACAGCAAAATTTTTCTTCTTTCGAATCAGTTTAGCATGCTCGGAAATTACTAAATGAAGAAGTACTAGAATTAGCCAATTCAGCAGCCTAATTCAGCTCCATTTAGATCGTTTCGTGCACGTCCTATGTGCCTAACAAGCTGCAGAATTTATACGGCTTGTCTCAAAGAGTGAAATGAACGCAAAGGATGTTACACTCAGACAAGGGATGTCGAAAATGAAAATATATATCGATATATATCGTATCGATATTTTTTGGAAATTTCGTTATCGATGTTTATCGTTTTTAATATATATATCGATATATCGGTTCACTTTACAAAAGAATAATCGTACTGTAAAAAATAGTATATAATAAACTACGTTACTCAACGAAACACTAGTTCTCGATAATCAAATATTTATTCATGAAAAGTACAATATGGCATCTTAAGCTTACTCCTTTTTTCACTCTGACCAACACACCAGGTTATTCTAGACTGAAGGCACGCGCAGACCGCGGATTGAGAACAAAGAACAGACGCCGCTTCTTATCAGTCCGCCGATCTGCTAATGACCGACGCTACTTACACAAGTGACAGAAGATCTTACATACTAATACTAACCTAAAACTTACAACTAAATACAGCAGAGGGCCGCAGTACAGTTAGGTGACTTAATACTAAGCTATGCAGTGCCTAAACACGTAGTAGTACTGGCCGAAGACTAGTGTATAGACTACAACTCGGCCATCCTACACTTAAATTGTCCTCAATTTACATAAGTATTTAATAATCGTACAATCTTTCAATCTCAAGTCCAATAAGTGTTTCCTTTGGGGTTTCAGAAACGACATCCGTCGGAGGAACAATCCACTTTTTCAATTTATTTGCCTCTAGCACTCCGTCATCTGGCATTTGGGTTATTTGACATCCATCTATATCCCGAATAACATATCGGTCGTTCGGCAGTTTTTTGTGAACTACATAAGGACCTTTGAATAATGGCATAAGTTTCTTATTAACACCAACCGTGTGGTCAGCGCTTCTTATAACAACAAACTCACCCTCACTGAATTCAGGGGCAGGGGAATGTGATTTAAGGAACTGATTCAGATTGTTTTCCTGAGACTTCAGGATATTATCAGAGGCCTCTTGCCGAAGTATACTCAAGTCATGGACAACATCCTCATTTTTACTATTTAAATGTTCAGTGATTTCATCTACTCTGGTTCCACGTTGCTCGACCCCGAATAGTAGCACAGAAGGGCTAAATTTAGTGGAGAATGTACCGTATTATTCACAGCGTATTCGACATCAGTTAAATGAGAACTCCAATCCTCATGATTGATAGGATCGGATAGTTTACTTAATATGGGCCGCAGTACTCTATTTACTCTTTCTACTTGGCCATTAGCTTGTGGAGAAGCAGTTGCATTAAGTATGTGCTGTATATTCTTTTCCTCCAGAAAGTTATCAAACTCGACAGAAGTGAAACAAGTGCCTCGGTCACTCACTAGGCGTTTTGGTCGACTATAATAAGAGAAGTATTGACCTAAAGCACGGCAAACTTCTTTAGAACTTGTCGAATTTGTAGGATATAATTTTACAAATTTAGTAAATCCATCTATAATAACTAGAAGGTATTTTTTCTTAAATTGGAGGGATGGAAGTGGGCCTAAATGGTCAATATGTATCGTATCAAATGGGACGGAAGCTTTCGGTATGTTATATAAGTTACGTTGCCTGGAACGAGCAGGTGCAGAATAAACAATACACTTAAGACAGTTCTGAATAAAATTTTGAACTCTGTTCTTCATTTGTGTGAAATAATAATTTTTTTTTATTTGACTGCAAGTTTTGTCAACACTTAGATGACAGATCTTCTCGTGTATTACCCGAATGAACTTCTCTATCATTTCCCGCGGGACATAGAGTTGGTTATTACCAGAGGGGGATCTACGGATTACCAATCCGTCTTTTAATTCAAATTCATCAAGAGGGTCATTTTCTAATTCTAACTTAAGTTTTTCGATTTCAGGGTCACGACATTGCGTTACTTGTAATAGAAAGTCTAAATCTGCTTCATCATAGGTAGCAGCTACTTGGGCTCGACTTAGGGCATCAACGTGACTCATAGCGGTACCACTACGATGTTGAATAGTATAATCATAGTTTTCTAGAAATAAGGACCATCGAGCTATCTTTGCAGAATGAGAACGATTCTTCAGGGTCTCGGCAAGTGAATTACAATCAGTTATAATTTTGAAGGGTATGCCTTCAACGTAAGTGTGGAATCGTTTAAGGGCATAAATGATCGAAAGTGCTTCTAACTATGAAGCTTAGCTTCATTGGCGGAAGTAGTTTTGGAAAAGTAGGCGACAGGGTGGAATTTTTTATCACCTTGCTTCTGAAGGAGTACTGAACCAAATCCAAGTGCGCTAGCATCACAATGTAACTCAGTTTCATGTTTGGGATCATATATAGAAAGAACTGGAGACTGAAGGAGTTTTTGTTGTAAGAGTTTAAAAGATTGGACACAATCAGAATTAAAATTATAAGGGGTATCTTGCCGCAATAGTAAAGTCATAGGTTTGGCAATTGCTGAAAATGACTCCACGAACCGTCGGAAGTATGAGAATAGTCCCAAACAACGTTCTAGCTGCTTTCGGTCACTGAGCATAGGATAATTTTTTATGGCACTCAGATGCGTATCACTTGGTCTAATTCCAGCAGCATTGGCACGGTACCCCAAGTAGTCCAACCCAGTATAAGCGAATTTACATTTTTTTAACTGCAGTTCAAGACCATGCGTTTTCAGAAGACACAGTACTCTAGCGACCAATTTAAGGTGGAATTCGTAATTTTCAGAAGCAATTAAAATGTTATCTAAGTAGACTACAATTTACTTCTCTCGGATAAGTTCCTTAAGTATGTTATTAATATAGCGCTGAAATACGGCAGGGGCATTCTTAAGTCCAAATGGCATTCTCAAGTATTCGTATTGGCCATCAGGTGTAACGAAGGCAGTATATTTAATAGAGTCTTCATTCATCTTAACTTGATGAAATCCACTCTTAAGATCAAGGAGCGTTAAGAAATGTTTTCCACCTTAGTGCTCAAGGCAATCATCGATAAGCGGCAGGGGGTAGTTATCTCGAACAGTTATTTTATTCAAAGGACGATAGTCGACACATTTGCGAATTTCGCCAGTCTTTTTCCTAACGAGTACAAGGGCCGAAGCATAAGGGGAATTGCTAGGGCGTATGATATTCTTTTCTAGAAGGTCATCAATAATTTTCTGAACTTCAGTTCTTTCAGAGTGTGACAGTCGACGAGGTCGACAAAAAATCGGGGTATTGTGCTGAAGGCTTATGGACATTCGAAAGTGGTCACCACTCGTTTCACTAGCAGGAGCTTCACAATAATTTTCAACAATGGTTTTCATAAGGGCTTTGTGTTGTATATGATTGAGCTGAGGACTTATATCGATCGGGACTTCGGACGAACAATCAATGGCACACAGTTCTCCACAAGCCGCGTTGACTGAATAATCAATTTTACTAAGCTGCATTTTGTTTCCTACGGTACAATCATTTTGTATTGGTAATGAGGATTGTTTCTCCGCAGTGATCTCACTCCTGAAATACGTCCTTACTAGGTTCAAATGTTCAATTTTGGCAGTCACATGTGGTTTTAAACTAGTATTTTTTCCTTTTAATTGTAACAATTTATTTTTAGAATATTTAATAAATGAATAGCATAAGTGAGTGTGTAATTTAAGCATAAGGTCTCTTCCTATAATAATAGGATAAGAGGAGGAACTTTCAGATACAACAATAAATTCATGCTTAACGCTAATGTCCCTAAACTTAACTAAACAGCAGATCTTCCCGCAGGATATTATATCTTGGTTTCCAAGACCGCGATATCCGGAAGGTTTACGTTGATTCATTAAGGCCGAAAGTACTTGTTTCTCCGAAATGAAACTTCTAGGACTACCAGAGTCAAATAAAGAAACCACATGTGAGTGCTTAAGGTAATTTGGACTGAAGGAAACACTTACCAGTTGCAAAGATCTCATTCCTTGACAGACGGTGTCATTACTGCCACTGCTACTGTTTCCATCTCCATTTCTTTGAGAGTGTCGCATAATCGGGGCAGCAATCCTATTGGGCCGATGTGGGCAGTCTTTGTAAATATGGTCCAACGCACCACAACGGAAGCAGGAACCCTCAGGACGTCTGGGCTTCGGGCATCGACTTTGATAATGGCCAAAACGAGAGCAATTATAACACCTCACAAGAGCATCATCCGTCTCGTTGTAGGACGTGGTAGAAGAGCTGGGTAGATTTTTTGAGGTTGACCCAGAAGAAGTAGTTGGTCGAACAGAAGACATAGAGGATGGCGTTGCAATAGTCGTCCTTCTCGTCGTTGGTGTATAAATAGCGGCAGCAGGTATGGTCAGTCGGGATTCAGTACGTGGAGCGGAAGAGCGAGCAGCAAATTTCCTTTCATAACGTTTTATCAACACCTTCAGCTCTCTCATCGTGGTAGCGTTATACAGAATAGTTGCATCAGTTGACCGATCTCCAATCCCCTCTATGATGGTGTCTACCAATTCGGTCTCTGGTATATTGCCTTGGGTTGCTATTTCTTGCATTTCGATTACATATCTGTGGACACTTTCATTAGGCCTCAGACGTCTAGAGCGGAGCTGATGATACACTTCATTTGTGGTATGCAAATAGCCAAATTCCTCAATTAAAGCTGCTCGAAATTCATCGTAAGTATGAACAGCGATAGTACTTGCATAAACTTTAGCTGTTCCGGTCAGCAGGCGTCGTGTTCCCACGAAACGAGCTCTTTCATCAAACTGCAGTATGCCGAAGGCGTCCTCCAAGTGTTCAATCCACTTGTGAACATCATAGGTGTTGTCGCCATTAAATGGTTGGACCATAGCCTCTATCGTGCTTATGTCCAAGTGTATCGGTGACATCATTTGATGTTGCGGGTTCCTTAAGGTGGCTATCTCCTGCTGCAATAAAAGAAATTCTTTTTCCTTCCGCAACTTACTTAACAAACGGTCCATTTCATCCGTAGAGGCCTCAGGTTGGGTTGGTGGAGTAACCCTAGGAAGTTCGTCTGGTTCCTCGTACACACTTGCAGCAGGACTTAAAACTCTAGGTGGAACTGGACTCACCTCCACTTGAGCTTGTGGCAACGACTGTCTCAGGTGCTCGTCGAACAGGGCCTTTACTTGGGCTATAGATGCGTTTGGGGGCACTGACACCTCAGCCGCGTCCAACACCGCTAACATATCGGCTTTACTCATCTTTAAAAATTTTTTTTTAAATTACACTTTATATAAGTCTAAGTTTTCCAATAAGGTACAGCGTTTTCAAATTTTCAGTTCGAATTTTCCACAACAAAGTTCAATTAAAGCAAGTAACACACAACAAAGTTCAAGTAAGGTAAATAAGGCACCACATTTTCTTTAAGCATCAGAGTTCTAAGGAAAATTCTATGTCCAGAAGATTACTAATTTTATCTCTATTTCACCCGCACGTTAGGTTTTATCCCACTTCTGAAGTTATAAACTACGTAACTCAACGAAACACTAGTTCTCGATAATCAAATATTTATTCATGAAAAGTACAATATGGCTTCTTAAGCTTACTCCTTTTTTCACTCTGACCAACACACCAGGTTATTCTAGACTGAAGGCACGCGCAGACCGCGGACTGAGAACAAAGAACAGACGCCGCTTCTTATCAGTCCGCCGATCTGCTAATGACCGACGCTACTTACACAAGTGACAGAAGATCTTACATACTAATACTAACCTAAAACTTACAACTAAATACAGCAGAGGGCCGCAGTACAGTTAGGTGACTTAATACTAAGCTATGCAGTGCCTAAACACGTAGTAGTACTGGCCGGAGACTAGTGTATAGACTACAATATATATCCTAACAAACGTTAATCGCATATTTTTTGAAACGTTAAATATTATTTTTCTCAAAATATTAATATATATTAATTTGTCTTTATCTACGGTAAAAGTAAAATAGTTGTCGGTCTGAAAAATATGTCTGTTTTTTCAACCTTTTCACTGGTAAGAATTTTATATCGATATATCGGAAAATTACACATCGCTTGAAAGATCTATATATCGAACACATAATATCAATATTTCGATCCATCGATATTTTTTCGACCGTCCTAACTCAGACTGTGTGCGAATGCTTTTCATTTCGATTTGTTTTGACATCTGATACTCTCGCTTGTTACTAAAACAGAAAAAAATTAATAAACTTGTAATATGTCAAAAATATGTTAAGATACAGACGTCATTTGCTGTATTCATATGACGTTTCCATTTTGTTTTGAAACAGTCATTGAAATGAACATCAAATGAGAGCCCCAGAGTTCTCATTGCCTGAGACGCAAATCTTTCGAAAATTTTAAATGAACATGAAATGAGAATTTGTAATGAGACTGTGTGCAGATCGACGGCATTTTCCGTCGAATGGCCCTTTGAATTGAAGTTCGATGTTTTTTTGACATTTGATTCCTTCGCTTGTAACTAAAACAGAAAAAACGTTGTTAACTTATATTACTTTAAGAATTAATTAAAATACTTACGTCTTTTCCTGCATTCACGTGACGTTTCCGTTTTTTTTTTTGAAACAATCACTGAACGGAACAATAAAATGTAAATTAAGACTGTGTGCGAGTGTTCATCATTTCAGTACAAATTCTCATTTCATGTTTATTACAAATTTTTTAAAGGTTTGCGTCTCAGGAAATAAGAACTCTGAAGCTTTAATTTCATGTTCATTTCAGTGACTGTTTCAAAACAAAATGAAAGCGTCACATCTGTATTCATTCAAAAGACGTCGGTATTTTAACATATTTTTGAAATGATGAAAGTTTTGTAGTCTTACGTAGTCTTAGGAATTAGCCTTCTGCCTAATATATAGTCTTGTGAATTGGCCTTCTATCATTCAAGTGTACTGTGGCCCTCTGCCGCATTTACGATTAAGCTTTAGGTTAGTATTGGAACTTAAGAACTTATGTAAACGTGTGTATATATATAGATGTATGTGTAGCATGGGGGAGATTGGCGCGCTGATAGGAAACCTGATGCCGTTGTTCTGATTCCAGCGCGTCAGTCTTACTGATGCTTAGAGACATACATGACGTTGTTCAGAATAAAGTAAAACTGATTTATAAAAGTTGTGAGTATAGAAACCTGACGTAGAAAAGTTGCGTTTATTAAAGTTAATTAATTTTCTTCTCTTTAAGTAACAAGCGAGGGTATCAGACGTCAAAAATAAATCGAAATGAACATTCCGAAATGAAATGATGAACATTCGCACACAGTCTTAAAGTTGGCACTTTCTGAGACGCCAACCTTTCGAAATTTGGACTTTGCTATAATGTCATTTGTATGAAAGTTTCGTCGATCTGCGCACAGTCTGATATGATGAACATTCGCCCACAGTCTCAATTGAGAACATATCACGGTCAGCTTATTTTATAACGAAGTTTCCAAAAACAAGTTCGCAAGGGTTCACACTTATGACTGGAAGCGCGGAATCCAACTAGCCAAGTTTCTGTACAATTGACAAACACAATCATAAGATATCATATTTGTATGGCTCTCGTGAAATTTTAATCAATTTGAACATTTAGTACATTAATATGCAAATTTAGGATGTAGTTGAATTCTCTAGCAGATAATTAATGTTCCCTGCTAGATTTCAACTCGTAAAACTGATTAGAATGCAAAATATAATGCCGGATCCACACGCTTGCCAAACCTACACAAACCATCACAAATCCAAACGTGTGGATTGAGCGTTTGGTATGGCTTGTGTATGTTTGTGCATGTTTGCAAGCGCTTGCGGCCGTTCCCGTTGATTGTCGGTTTTTTGACACAAACCAAAGGGATTTGCCGCAAGCGTTTGCGATGCATCCACACGTTTGTGATCAGGTTGGTGTTTGCCTAGGTTTGGTGTTTGCGACAAACGCCAAGCGTGTGGATCCGGCATAAGAGATGTTTTTCGTCAAACATCCACGAACAGAATGATGAATGTGACGCTCCGAATAAATCGGACACACACACACTAAGAAAATGAAGTCTCGGTCATAATGACGTCACTTTCCACAGAAGTGTTTACGTATCACAATTCTCAACTCGAAAGAGTTTCTGTAAGCGAGGGTTCACATCTGTCGATGAAATCCAGCCAGCCAAAATTCGGTACAATTCACAAACACAATCATAAGATATCATTTTTGTTTGGTTCTCGTGAGGTGAAGTTGTAAATACGTGTCTGATGATTTTCGTAAATTTGAAAATTTAGTGCATTAATATCCAAATTTATGATGTAGTTGCATTCTCTAGCAGATAATTAATGTTCCCTGCTAGATTTAAACTCATAAAAATGGTTAAAACTCAAAAAACTAGAGATGTTACTTGTTCAACATTCACGACCAGAATGATGAATGTGACACTCCGAATAATTCGGACACACACACACTAAGAAAACTAAATCTCGGAATCCACATCGGGATAGGGATTTCTGGTCGACTGGCCACTCCTCTCTTCCACTCACATTACCCTCACTTTCTTGGATTTCGCGATTTCATCGACAGATGTGAACCCTCGCTTACAGAAACTCTTTCGTGAACGATATGCTAACGTGAACGAGTTGAGTTTCGCCACAGCGCTGGTTTTGAAAATTGTCGTGCACAATTTAGCTGTTGAGAGAAATTTTCGTGCATCATTTAGCAGGAAAGGATATATTAAAAGTTAATGAAAATTTGTTTTTTTTTCTCTGTTTTAATCATTAGTAGTTGTTGTGACTCAAAAATATTACGGCCGGTAAACATCTGGAATGCTGTCTGTGGCCTACATGGGAAAATATCCACATCCCACCCAAATCCCAAACCGTTGATCAAACACACCTAACCCGAGACCCATCCCACCATACTTCCACACCACACTAACCTAAGACACATCCCACCATACTTCCTCACCACACTAATCCCAGACACACACCTTACCTTATGATCCCACCGTCACCTGAAAATGGAAAAGAAAACGAAAACGAAACAAGTCACCCAGTGACCTAATTTCATAAGTACGAAAGTACTTTCGGTCGCTAACCCGCATGAAGGAAATTAAGTATTGTCAACGGAAATTGTCAAACACTCGCGGTCACTTACCTTGAAAATAGCTGACCCAGGTCCGTTTCAGGTCGATCACCTGATGAAACGGCAAAAGGGAGTTTTGCTACTTCTGCAACAACATATGGATCGATCAATATAGTATTGATTAATTGACGAAATCCAACAAACAGGTGGGGCAGGCAATCATGCTATAAATAATGAGCCACCAGCAACGGAAAGGCAGTGATGTACTCAACCCGTTCCTGAGTCCTGACAGCCCGCCGTTCCGGAAGACGTACTAGACGAATCCAGCCACAGCAAAGAATCAACCAGCCCAGTCAAAGCAGAAGACCAGACGAATCCAGCACAGCAAAGAATCAACCAGCCCAGTCAAAGCAGAAGACCAGACGAATCCAGCACAGCAAAGAGTCAACCAGCCCAGTCAAAGCAGAAGACCAGACGAATCCAGCCACAGCCGTTAAGAATTAACCAGGAGTCCACCAGCCCCGTAAAACGCAGCCTAGAGACGTCAAGGAGCCAACCACCAGTCCAGCTAATATATAAACAAAAAGGGTAATCCGATCAAGCTATCGGCTACCCAAAGACCTGAACGGCCCTCGAAGGCAGCAGGCATTAACCCAACGCCCAATGAAAATAGCAGCAGAGGACCAGCTTAGAGAAGCCCTGAAGGATCCAACAGCAGGACCACGACCGATATCCCTGGAGGAATATCGGCAACGACAAGCCGCTAAAGTACCAAAGCCCGAAGCAGTAGACGATAAACGCCCCCCGAAGAAACCCCGTTCCGGAGTTGAGGCCTACTACCAGCGAAAGCTCCAAGAGGCTCAAAGGGAACTGGTTCTGGCAACCACAAAGGAACAGAAGCGCGACGCCAGCGACAGAATCAATAGACTGAAGATGAGCCGCAGGAACTATCGCCACCAGAAAAAGACGGGCAAGCCAGCACTGCCTAAGTAAGGTTCTCTAGTGTTTAGTTTGATTTAAGTAAATTTGTATAGGATTTAGTAGATAGACAGTAACAAGAGTTGGGAACTTCAATGGAAATTTGTATACCGAATAAAGTAATTGAATAATAAATTTTGGACTTTTGAGAAGAAGAACATTGAAACCCCAAGATAAAGAGGGGGACCCAACATTAATTGGCGCAGCCGGTAGGATATAATTACTTTTATTCAACATATTTATGTTTTATAAATTTCATTATCAGTTTTTCAAGTTTTTTCAATTTAATGTGCGTGCAGTTTATTGCTCCAATTATCCAGAAATTTCAAAAAATCTGTGAATAAATAATGTTGGCACAGTTGGTGAAATTAATTATAAAATGCTTCACTTTAATATCTTACTTTATTCTTTATTCAATTCATATTTACACTTATAGTTCTATCTTTCACAAAGTACTTAATCCAACTAACTTTTCAAGTGACGCCACGCTATACTCATTGCTTTTTATGTGCTCTGTTCGTTAAGTAATGATCTGCAAACTTAATGCTTAGTTTTTCTTATTTATATATATCCTCACTCCTCCTCGATATAAATTTTTCCTTTCATAAGGCAAAATAAAAATTCTTATCGTAATAGCAATATAAAAATTTCCTTTTCTATTACTAATTAACTTCACAATTAAAGATGCAAAAGTACTTACAAGTTATTCTATTTTAAAAAGTTTGACGTTACATTTATAAACTTTATGTCATCATATCTGCTAAGTTATTTTCTGATTCTATATATCGTTTAATCATTTCTTCGCTTATAACAAGATTTTTAATAATATGAACTTTAATATCAATATGTTTTGTTCTCTTTGAGTTTTCATAGCTATTTGCCATACAAATTGCTCCTTTGTTGTCAACCAGTAATTGAGCTTGACCTTGTAGTCCTAAGTGTGTTTGTATTCCATTGAGATTTAGTAATTCTTGAGCTGTTTGAGATGCTGTTATATATTCCGCTTCTGCTGTTGATAATGCCACCCATTTATGTTTCTTAGAATGCCATTGAATAGGATTTCTTCCATGAAAAATGATTGCTCGGCTGACACTTTTTCTATGTTTTTTGTCTCCAGCCCAGTCTGCGTTCGAATATGCATACAAATTGCTATCATCACTCTTTCTGAATACTAGCCCTTATATTTCGTTTCCATCATATATCATAAACTCGTTTTGCTGCAATCCAATGCTGTTCTGCTGGATCTTTAGTACTTCTACTTAGATAACTTACTGAATATGCTAGGTCTGGTCTTGAAATTACGGTTAAATACATTTAACTTCCAATTAATTCTCTAAAGGGAGCTTTTGATCGTTGGTTTGTATCATTTATTTGTATGTTTAGGTTTAGTTCCATAGGCGTTTTCACTCCTTTACAATTTGTCATTCCAAATTTTTCTAGCATTTTGTGTATGTTTTTTTCCTGTTTGATAACTATATTGTCTTCTTCTCTTATCAATTCCATTCCTCAAAACTTCTTTATTTCTCCAAGACATTTGGCGTTATTGTATATTGTTTTTTCAAATCTTCAATAATTGATAAATCTTTCCCTATGATTAATATGTCATCAACATAAATTATCATCCAACAATCCTTTTATATAATCAATAATCATATTCTGATCGTTTAAAATCTCTTTGTTTTATTAAATCACTTTTAGTATCGTTCCAGCATTTTGGGGATTCTATAAGTCCATAAAGAGCTCGATTCAATTTTAGTATAATTATATTTACTAGGGGACGCCCCATGCTCGCTACGCTCGCCAACCCCCGCCGTTCGCTACGCTCACTAATAGCTCGCGCATGACGCTATATATACAGTAGCATTGTAAGTAAAAAGGTTATTTAGTTCAGACTGTAGTAGCAATCATTTCGGCTCATTTTGCACGTCAAAGTACATCTATATTAAATGAGGCCCTATCTATAATTATCGGAAACCTTGTGAGTGCGGTTGCGGATCTTAAAAGATCTTACAATTTTCTCATACAGAATACTTTTTGTAAGAATTCTTTCATCTTCTGCCAAACGACCTTGGCCTTGTGTTTCAGAAATACTTATAGACACGCAATCGATCAAACGATCTAACTCTACTGGCTACAACAAACAATTTACGGTGAGAAAATATAGGTAGTTTGAGTAAGATTCCTTCTTTCTGAAACGTTTGGGATTTATGGGATTTATTAATTGTCATCGCAAAAGCCAGAATGACGGGAAATTGAGTTCTTTCGAAGGAAAAAGGCAGAAGTGTACTTGTATAATTAAGGTTTATTTCCTGCTAAAATCTCACAATCCAAACAATTTTCTTTTGCATTTGAACTAAACGAATGGCGTACCATTGACCACGCAAGTCATGTCCTGTACGCAAATTATGAATAAGTAAAAGTAAGCAATTTTGTTTTGAAAGTAAATTTGTGGGACCAACTTACTTGTGGGAGCCAACTTACATCAACTGAGTTTAAAAATTCTACTGGAAAATTATTTTGCTCTCTATAATCGTCACTCAAGATGTTATCGGAACTCAAATATATTCGTTCCTCTCCAGACAGACTGTTAAAAATTTCTGCATCGATGAAAGTGCAGTTTTCATATTTGGGTGCTAATATAACCGAATTGAGATTATCGTTAGACTTTATGGTTTCAGATACATTGCCATAAGTATGTATCTGCAATCACGAAGTTGCTAGTTAAATGGGAAGGAATTTCAATAACATCTTGGCTGTAATCTGGAAATGTGGGTAAAGTTCCATTACCAACAGATTTTAGTAATTTAACGAATTCAATCTCATGAGGTGAAGCTCTCACGTTTTGGGTAAAAGTTTTTATGTGGAATTTTGAAAATTCGACCATGAAGTAAGGCAATTCTCAATAAGTGGTACACGTGTACCGTGAGATATAGCTGGCAATATTCGTCAAAAATCTCCACAGAATAAAAAAGTCTTACCTCCGAAAAGTTTAGTTGAAGTACCGAACGAATCGTTTACTGACCAAATTTCCTCAATAGCTAATAAAGCAAGGTTATATGAATCATTTTCTGAAGAATTTCTTAAAAAGTCTTCACACATGAACATTTTAAATTCATTCCACAAATCTAAAGCAATTGTAGGAAAGTTCATGCCACAAATAGGATATGGCAAATAAGTTTCTTAACTGCTGAGAGGACTTACACTCTTTTACTTCTAATAAATATTCACACTACTCTCCATAATTTCATGCGATACGTTGTTGTGAGACGTCAGACCACTAAAAAATAAAATAGATTAGCACAACAAAATAAAGTTAACATAAGACACTCACCATACCTAGGGTACCGGAACCTACAAAACAAATTCACAAAAAACATAACAACATAACCAGTAGGTACTCACCAAGAGTACTATGCGCTCCCCAACAACCAGCATAAAAGCATACGGCACCGGAGAAAACAAAAGGCACGTGTCACCAACAAACAACACCAGCCCGAAGCGTTCAACACAAAACAACGCTGGAAAAAATCAAAATATAGTAAACTGGTTCTGTAATACTTACCACAACATCGCAATCCACATAAATCCACATAAATCCACATAAATCCACATAAAAACACATAAGAACACCTAAACGAAATGTAAACAAACGCGCACGCTTATCGACTGTCACTTGACTAACACGTCACAAAGCCAAACACAAGTGGGAACGTAAGTTCTAAAAAACTTAAATGCTCACCACCCGATGGAGCCACCGTACAGTGGAAGATATTTCGTGCAATATGGCAACCGCGCGTTAACGGACGAAAGTCCCGGTTGTCAAATATAAAATGCCAACGAAATGCTAAGGGAGCATTCAGTTTGGAAAGCTACACCTAACCAACAGGAAAAGTGAGTACGACTGGAACCGAAAGCGGTTAGTAAAGCCCATCGGTGAAACCCAGAAATCAGGGTGAAAGTGGTTACATAACCCATCACCAAAAATTTCTAATTTTTGAGCCGAACAAGGTTCCAGAAACTTATCGGCATTTTGGGGACGTCCCAAACGAAAGTGGTTAGTAAACCCATCGTTTAACGTCCCACCCGAACACGGTTCCTGGAACCTATCGGTTTTTTGGGGAATTCCCGAGTTGAAAGTGGTTGTCTAAACCCATCAACTAGGCCCCTTTTTCACCGTAATAACCTTCTGGTCTATCCCCAGTGTCAGAAGCCAGTAAGAAGACGCTGACAGAGGCGCTGCGTGACTCGGGGGCAGGTCCTAGGCCAATCACTATTGAGGAGTACCGCGCCAGGAACTCTGCCAAACCAGAGGCGAACCGTCCAACCCCTCCGATCAACGTAACCATCAAACGACGCACAGGGGTTGAGGCCAACTTCCGAAGGAAGATTGAGGAGGTCCGGCGTCGCCTGCTGTTAGCCGTTGGACAAAAACAGAGGCTGGAGATCAGCAGGGAGCTGCAAAGGCTCCACAACGAGCGGCTCAAATATCGCCGAGAGAAGCGCCAAACCAATAAAAATATTAAAAAATAAATAGTTAGTTAGTTAGTTAGTTAGTTAAAGAGAGAAGAAGAAGAAAGGAAAATAAATATTGAAATTAACAAATTGCACGGATTTTGACATCAGCCTCACAGTCGGCAATCCATGCCGCACCGCGGTCTATGAAACCGCCCGTAAACCTGCATTATCGTAGCGCGACAGTAGTGTAATCTGGGATGGAGATTTCGTAACCATTAGAGTTAATTAGTTCAGCTTGCATAACGATAGGTCTTACTAGAATTACCCGAGTTGGTTTATATAAAGTTTATACGCAATAGAGTTTTGAAATGTACAAAAATTGTTTATACTAGAGTTAAAGAGTTGGTTTATATAAAGTTTACACGCAATAGAGTTTTAAGATTGAAATGTACAAAAATTGTTTATACCAGAGTTATAGAGTTGGTTTATATAAAGTTTATACGCAATAGAGTTTTAAGATTGAAATGTACAAAAATTGTTATAGAGTTGGTTTATATAAAGTTTATACGCAATAGAGTTTTAAGATTGAAATGTACAAAGATTGTTTATACTAGAGTTATTAAGTCAATTTATATTGTAAACCTTCAACATTTAACTGACTCGAATGAACGAGAACATATTGTAACAGGGAGAAAATAAACATATAACAACACATGTTTGTAACATACAACAACTGGCGCAGCCGCATTTAAGAACCAAAGTGCTCAAAATCCAATTTAATTTAAATAAGGTGAATGTTGAAGGGTCGAAAATAAAACAAGGATTGTTTGTATAATTTATTTATTAAGAAATATTTGTAATACAAATTGAACAACTTGAAAAAAAAAAAAAAAAAAAAAAAAACTCGAAATTAAAAAAGATACAATAAAAGAATAAAATATAGAAAAAATATAAAGATACAAGAAAAGAAGAAAAAAGAAAAAAAAAGGATTTCCTAAAAAGGAAAGAAAAACAGATTAAATAAAAAGAAAAAAAAAATCATATATATAGCATAATAATAATAAAAACAATATCAATAAGAATAATAATAATAAGATAGGCATAAGATAATGTTAAGAAACAATGTATGGCCCAGTCAACCCCGAAATCGTCTCTGAAATCATCTATAACTAGATTTTCGAGGTTTCTAGAATACTTCTCAATTGATAATCCGGAACCGGAATTCTCTACAAGCACTGAGGAAACCCACACAGGTGAAGAATCTAAAGAAAAGAAGGACAACGAGGAAGGAACAAATAACAAAACTTACGTATTCATGTCAAGCAACCAGGAAACTGATCAGATAACAGAACCGGGAATAGAAAATCAGATAGAAGGAAATATAGAAACAGAAGATATACAACAAACACCAGAAGAGCCAGAAACAGACATAGTGCAGCTGAGACACGGGAGAAGGTATTGTAAGACAAACTCGGACCAAGGAAAAGACGACCACGCCAGCAACCAACAGGGGCCAACAGCAAACACACGAACAGAAATCGAAAAGAAAGAAATTGGGGAAACAAAAGAAATAGAAAGCAAGAAAATGGCCAACATACAATTGGTAAATAACGTACTACACAACAACGTACCCATACTAATAGGGGAAGACGGCCCCCGAAAACAAAACGAAGTGAATGAGTTCATTAGCTGCGCACGCCTAGGATACGAGACGCTCACTGAAGCACAAGATAAGGCGCTTTTTATAAGATTGTTACCGACACGACTAAGAGGAAGAGCCCTAGAAGTTGCACAAGCTGGAGTCAACAATACACTCG
Source organism: Chrysops caecutiens (assembly GCA_963971475.1). Classification (NCBI taxonomy): domain Eukaryota; kingdom Metazoa; phylum Arthropoda; class Insecta; order Diptera; family Tabanidae; genus Chrysops; species Chrysops caecutiens. Next base: position 45,031,897 of record OZ020567.1, on the reverse strand, counting down.
AAGACATATTCAACAACCTCAAATCAAACCTAATCCAGACCACCTCGTACATAACACTGAACACCCAATTAAGAAACGTGCAGCAATTACCTATGGAAACACTGATGGGTTATTTCAATAGAGTTAAATCGTTAATAAATGCTTGCAAGAACGCAGCAGAACAACAATACGCCAACGGTGGTGAGGGGCTAAAAATAGAAATCGAGGAAGTGGGCTTACATTGCTTCAAGTTAGGGATAACAAACTCTAACTACAAGTTCTACCTTCTCCAAGATTGGGATAACAACTTAGAATCCTTGGGGAGGAAAATAGCAAGGCTTGAGCAGACCGAGCAATGTATGAATCAACACCTAGCTAGTCAACAACCCGTAATCCCAGGATTACCCACGATGGACGCGGCTAGGAACCAGATTCACAATCAAGTGAAAAGAGAACCTCGAACGTTTGCGCAAAATCAACCACAACCACAATACCAGTCGGCGAGAAACTATAATGGGTACCAAGAGACGTCAAGAAACTACAACACCAATACACCCCGGGAGAAACAGGATAAACGGCAAATAAAATGTCATTTTTGTGGAAGACCAGGACATGTAATAGCCGAGTGTCGTACAAGGCAAATGACACCATTCTGCACGAACTGTAAGACGTATGGACACACGACCCAGAACTGTAACGCGCACGGCAGAAACCAACAAAACCTACCTTCAAATGGATATAGAGGGCGTCAGGTGAATCACACCACCGCAAACATAGCAAACGAGAAATGTAACTTCTGTTTGGAAGGAGGACATACAGAAGACCGGTGCTTTTTAAGGGAAAGGTGGGAACGAATACAACGAGAAAAACAAGCAGCACACATACAGCCGGAAAACTACGAGGAGACGACCGGGCACACCGCGAGTCGTCGCTAATAAGAAATGGGAAGCGGTGTGAAACATGTCCAGACGTTCCGATAGTAAATCTACCCCTAAACATTGCAAGAAGTAGCAGGAATAAATTCATAGTGGACACAGGCGCCGAAATAAGTCTAATAAAGGAAGAAGAAATTAAGGAATCAATAAAAAAGGACATAAATAGGGAGGAGATAATCAGATTAAACACCATTTCAGGGGAGATTTCCACTAAAGGGACCATCACAGGACACATAAGTTTAGAGAAGTTATATCCATGTAAATTCCATATCATCGAAACTGTCAACGAAAGTAGCATAACGGGCCTGCTGGGCAATGACTTCTTGTCCAGACATTGCAACATCGAGGGCCCCGCGAAGAAGCTCGTGTTCTTGCCCACAAGTAATGGACAAAGAACGGTTATCAAATTCGAGGACAACCAAAATCGAAGTACGAATGATGTTTATTTTGTGGACGTCATAGCAGCCGAAAAAGCAAATCATGAGCGTAGTCATGCCAGGGAGGAAAACACCCGAGAATTCCAAAGTAAAACTACTATGGGGGGTGACGCAAAACCTGCAATACTGGAAAAAGATTACGCAGAGCAGCCAAAGGAATCCCGACAAGCGGAGAAACCAGGGAACATCACCAAAGTCAGGCAAAGTCCGAAAACATGTGATTACACAGGGGGAATAATGCCTACGGCGGAAGTGTTGAAAGATCTGGGAAAACTCTTCGAGACAGGTATAACGCATGAAAGCTACGCGAGTGGGATGCGTACCGGGGGAAGTAATCTGCAATGTTTTCCAAGTCATACTCGCACGTATGGAGAAAACAAAGAAAGCTGCGCAAAAGGTTGCCTAACGGAGGAATTTATAACCACAGAGCCCAGGAACGTCATAATACCGGCAAGGACAGTGAAATGGGTGGAAATGATCATGGATCAAGAAGGACAGTATGTAACCGAAGGAGAGGAGATAAAACCAGGCGTATATATTAGTAATGCGCTCGTGCAGTCAACAAAGGGCAAAATCAAACTAAGTGTGTTAAATATCAACAATCATAAAGTAGAAGCAAACAATATGACAGTGAGATTAAGCAAATACGAGGAAACGACAGTACCAAACGAAAACGCAAACAATAAATCTGAAGAAAAATTAGTCAACTGTATTGGCACCAAGGAATGGGAACCAGGAAAAAGAGAAATCCAGATTAGAAAACTAATAAATCTAGAAACTAACTTGAACACTGAAGAGAGGAGGGAAATGCATAAAGTAATCGAAGAATTCCAAGACGTTTTTCATTTACCGGGAGAGAAACTGGGACACACAGCTACAGTGCAGCATGAGATACAGATACAACAAGGGAAACATCCTATCAAGTGCAAGATGTACCGGCTGCCGGAGACGCAAAGAGAGATAATCACGGAAGAAATAGAGAGATTGCTGGACGAAGACATAGTCGAGCCGAGTTGGAGTCAATGGAACGCACCACTACTAGTTGTCCCCAAGAAACCCGGCCCCGATGGACAGAAGCGATGGCGAATAGTGGTCGATTATAGGAAACTAAATGAAGTCACCGAAGGGGACGCTTATCCACTACCCAGGATTGAGGATATCCTGGACCAACTAGGAAATTCTCGGTACTTCTCGGTACTCGACCTCGCCAGTGGATATCACCAAATAGCTATGAAACCGGAGGATCGCGACAAAACGGCGTTTAGTACCCCGTATGGACATTACGCCTTTAAGCGTATGCCTTTCGGCCTAAAGGGAGCACCAGCGACGTTCCAGCGTCTCATGAATCACGTGCTGACCGGATTACAGGGCCTACAATGCTTCGTATACCTGGATGACATAGTAATATACGGTAGAAACCTAATGGATCATCAAACGAAGCTACGAACCATATTACAACGACTGAGAGCACACAACCTGAAGTTGAACGCGGAGAAATGCAATTTCCTCAAAAGAGAAGTTATATACCTTGGACACAAGTGCACGACAGCAGGAGTAGAACCGGATCCGAGCTTGGTAGATAGCGTAAGAAATTTCCCGACACCTAGAACAATCCGTCAAGTACAGTCCTTCCTAGGACTAGCCAATTACTACAGGAAATTTATATCGGACTTCTCCAAGATAGCAGCACCAATAAATAATCTCTTGAAGAAGGATGTGAAATTCAAATGGGATGAAAGTTGTGTGAACGCCTTCAACACTCTCAAACAGAAATTAATAAGCCCACCAGTACTTAGATACCCAAACTTTAAAGAACCATTCAAGCTGTACACGGATGCGAGCGGAGGAGCACTTGGCGCAGTTCTAGCACAAGGCCCGGATAAAGAAGAGAAACCCATAGCTTATGCTAGTAGGACATTAAACGCAGCAGAAAGAAACTATTCTACAATAGAGCGGGAACTCTTGGCCATAGTATGGGCAGTTAAGAATTTCAGGTGTTACTTATACGGCAGACCGTTCAAAGTATTCACCGACCACAAACCCCTAAAAGGAGCGATTAGAATCAAAGACCCGACAAGCCGAATACTTCGGTTGTGGCACAAGCTGTCCGACTACACCTTCGAAATCGAGTACAAGGAAGGCAAGAAAAACAGTAACGCAGACGCCCTTAGCAGAATTCCATACGAGGTGATGGTCACCACACGGAAACAGGCACGAGAACAACAAGAACAAACCTCAGAAAACGGGGAGGAGATTGCTCCAGGAAAAGAGTCCACGGAACAGAATTCACTGGACGACCCATCCGTACAAGAAAAACCACAAGTAAGAATCTTGAAAGACCCTCAGGACATCGAGACCATACTACGCGACTGTCATGACGCCCCTCTGGGAGGACACCAAGGAGTTCTTAAGACATATCACCGCTTAAAGAGAGAGTTCCACTGGAAGGGAATGATGAAGGATATTAAAAAATATATACGAAAATGTAGAAAATGTCAAATAAATAAATTAAGTAGAGAGCACAGAGAACCGATGGTCATTACAGACACCGCCAAAAAACCATTCGACAAGGTCTATATGGACATAGTGGGTCCGCTCCCCGAAACACCACGCGGAAACAAATATATCTTAAGTTTCGAAGACGATTTGACGCGCTTCATGGACGTGATACCACTCCAAAACATGGAGGCGAAAACTGTGGCACAGGCTTTTGTAGAAGAAATAATTAGTCGATACAGAATACCAGCAAAACTAATCACCGACCAAGGAGCCAACTTCACTTCCGAAATGTTCAGGGAAGTGTGTAAGTTTTTTAAGATACGGAAGATCGAAACAACACCATACCATCCTCAATCCAACGGAGCATTAGAGAGATCACATAGGCCTCTAATTGAGTATCTAAGAAATTTTGTAGATGACAACCAAACTAACTGGGATGAGCATCTGCGAGCAGCAATGTTCGTCAGGAACAATAGTATGCACACAACTACAAAATTAACGCCTATGGATTGCTTATACGGCTTCTCAGCCCCCCTTCCCAACAATCTAAAGAAAGCTCCCCAACCAGTGTACGATCACGAGAATTATTTCCTGCAACTAAGAAATAAACTCCAGAGAGCATATCAAACCGCGCGAAGAAATTTGGAAGAGAGTAAGATCCAGTCTAAAGAATATTATGACTTGAAGACAAATCCAATCAAAATCCATGTTGGAGATCAAGTGCTTCTAAGAAATACGGCCCGACGAAACAAACTGATTCAACATTGGACAGGGCCCTACCGAGTCACGGCAGTAAATACCCCGGTCAACACCACTATTCTAATAAAAAATAAGAAACGTCGCGTACATAACAGCCGTTTAAAACTGTATAACTAACATTAGAACGCCTCCTCACAACCACTATAGACCGACCATCGTTAATAATTATACTTTATCGTTAATAATTACTAGTTTCAAAATGGACCAAAACACTACACCCGTTGAAGTCGATGACCTAGGACTGACCAAGGCCGAGTGGGACAACATCCTACAGGAAGCGGACCAGCTGTATCAGCAGATTCAAGCTAACATCACCCTGCGAGAGACGGACCAGATGTCTCAACAACTACAACTGGACGAGCCTGAAACCGAGGACCCGAAATACTACCAGCCCCAGCAGAGAGCGAAAAACATTCGCGGACGAAACCCAAGGCGGAAAACCCGACGCAACTAATTTAAGACGAAACGCACATGTAAATTACAAAACGAAATAAAAGGAAACTACCGGATACAAAAGCTATGAAACTAGCCACCTAAGATTAAAATTACCCTAATTATAACAATAACACTATACTTAAACTTAAATCGCGCGAACCCCCTAGACGCCTATTACTTAGAACTACGAACTAATACTAAGCATAAACCACCCTTACCACAGAAACCGTCACACTCCGCAATACAAAAATGGTACTCGTCCTTGTTACCCAGGGAAATACCATTCACCCTGGGGGGGAACTTCTAAAAGGGGGAGGAATGTTGTGAGACGTCAGACCACTAAAAAATAAAATAGATTAGCACAACAAAATAAAGTTAACATAAGACACTCACCATACCTAGGGTACCGGAACCTACAAAACAAATTCACAAAAAACATAACAACATAACCAGTAGGTACTCACCAAGAGTACTATGCGCTCCCCAACAACCAGCATAAAAGCATACGGCACCGGAGAAAACAAAAGGCACGTGTCACCAACAAACAACACCAGCCCGAAGCGTTCAACACAAAACAACGCTGGAAAAAATCAAAATATAGTAAACTGGTTCTGTAATACTTACCACAACATCGCAATCCACATAAATCCACATAAATCCACATAAATCCACATAAAAACACATAAGAACACCTAAACGAAATGTAAACAAACGCGCACGCTTATCGACTGTCACTTGACTAACACGTCACAAAGCCAAACACAAGTGGGAACGTAAGTTCTAAAAAACTTAAATGCTCACCACCCGATGGAGCCACCGTACAGTGGAAGATATTTCGTGCAATATGGCAACCGCGCGTTAACGGACGAAAGTCCCGGTTGTCAAATATAAAATGCCAACGAAATGCTAAGGGAGCATTCAGTTTGGAAAGCTACACCTAACCAACAGGAAAAGTGAGTACGACTGGAACCGAAAGCGGTTAGTAAAGCCCATCGGTGAAACCCAGAAATCAGGGTGAAAGTGGTTACATAACCCATCACCAAAAATTTCTAATTTTTGAGCCGAACAAGGTTCCAGAAACTTATCGGCATTTTGGGGACGTCCCAAACGAAAGTGGTTAGTAAACCCATCGTTTAACGTCCCACCCGAACACGGTTCCTGGAACCTATCGGTTTTTTGGGGAATTCCCGAGTTGAAAGTGGTTGTCTAAACCCATCAACTAGGCCCCTTTTTCACCGTAATAACCTTCTGGTCTATCCCCAGTGTCAGAAGCCAGTAAGAAGACGCTGACAGAGGCGCTGCGTGACTCGGGGGCAGGTCCTAGGCCAATCACTATTGAGGAGTACCGCGCCAGGAACTCTGCCAAACCAGAGGCGAACCGTCCAACCCCTCCGATCAACGTAACCATCAAACGACGCACAGGGGTTGAGGCCAACTTCCGAAGGAAGATTGAGGAGGTCCGGCGTCGCCTGCTGTTAGCCGTTGGACAAAAACAGAGGCTGGAGATCAGCAGGGAGCTGCAAAGGCTCCACAACGAGCGGCTCAAATATCGCCGAGAGAAGCGCCAAACCAATAAAAATATTAAAAAATAAATAGTTAGTTAGTTAGTTAGTTAGTTAAAGAGAGAAGAAGAAGAAAGGAAAATAAATATTGAAATTAACAAATTGCACGGATTTTGACATCAGCCTCACAGTCGGCAATCCATGCCGCACCGCGGTCTATGAAACCGCCCGTAAACCTGCATTATCGTAGCGCGACAGTAGTGTAATCTGGGATGGAGATTTCGTAACCATTAGAGTTAATTAGTTCAGCTTGCATAACGATAGGTCTTACTAGAATTACCCGAGTTGGTTTATATAAAGTTTATACGCAATAGAGTTTTGAAATGTACAAAAATTGTTTATACTAGAGTTAAAGAGTTGGTTTATATAAAGTTTACACGCAATAGAGTTTTAAGATTGAAATGTACAAAAATTGTTTATACCAGAGTTATAGAGTTGGTTTATATAAAGTTTATACGCAATAGAGTTTTAAGATTGAAATGTACAAAAATTGTTATAGAGTTGGTTTATATAAAGTTTATACGCAATAGAGTTTTAAGATTGAAATGTACAAAGATTGTTTATACTAGAGTTATTAAGTCAATTTATATTGTAAACCTTCAACATTTAACTGACTCGAATGAACGAGAACATATTGTAACAGGGAGAAAATAAACATATAACAACACATGTTTGTAACATACAACAACGTCGTGCATGTGCTGAAAATGTGCAGTAAATAATGTACCCAAATCCTGATGGGACCTCGAACATGACGCAAAATATTCTCAAATGGAACACCTCAACATAAAACATAAAATAATCTAGCAATAGCTCTTCTACTTCCTCTTTGAGGTTTTTCAATTTCTTTTCTTTATCTACCTAAATATAATGCATCGGCGTCTCTGTATATAGAAACACGGACGAATTAATTCGATTGCTTTCATAGAATGCAGTCAATTTTGTTCTTCTGTGATTTTTAAGACCTTGCTGAACATTTCCTTCCCTAAAGGCTATATTTTGCCGTTGAGGCAAGTGACATTCAAGTCGAACTATAAGATATTACGTGACTGGTAATGCATTGGATACTCATTTATCCGCCAACTATCTTCCGTAGATCCAACTATCGATTTCATCTATATAACCTTTGCCATCAACTCCACCTCAAACTCTTCCAAACTATAATGAGGCACAGTCGTATCCCTTGTAAACATATTTGTACATATATTTTAGACTCTTAATTGTGCCAACAACTTCCACATTTAAGTAGCAATCAAATTTCGCTAAAAGATATGGATTTTAAGTAACAGCATAACGGTTGCCATCAGAGTGGCCACGAAAGTTACCTGTTATACCATTTACACGACGCATCTAACATTAGCTAGAGTTGTATTGTAAAAGTCCTTAGAAAAGCTTTTGCTGCATTTACCATCTCTCATACAGAAGAGGATATGATTCAATAAACCACATGCACCGTGGATCATATGGTTTTTAACTAAATTATGAAGTTGTGGGAAATACATATATATTGTAAATAAAATATATCTGGAATTTCCGTACAAACGAACCAACATTCATTTCCTACCGTTTCTTTTTTCTCTAAATTGAGGTTTTAAAGGTGAGCAGACAATAGTTTGGAAATATGATATAATTTAAGATTTTCACTTTTAAACAGTTTTTTGCTCGTAGCGGCTCAATCAAGCATTCTAGCATTCCCATTATTTTGCCATTTCCCAACTTTTGGCCATATATCATATATCTCTAAATTATGTTTTTAGATGTGGGTCCATACAAAAGTTAGGAAATATGATAAAATTCAGAATTTCGCTAGTTTTCCGTAAATATTCGTGAAAGCTAAATAACTGCAAAATTGTGATTTTGCTAATTTTTAAAATAAAATTTGCATAAATTTTTATCAAATTAGCTAAAAGGAATGGTGTAAGTAAACGATGGCTTTAAATTTGTCTGTGGTAATGCATCCATACTATTGTCTGTGGCCATATGTTCATTGTTTCGGCTTTTGTCTGGAAGAATGCAATTGTATTAGCCAAAGATTGCCTTCTTTCAGGCAAAAAGCAAAACAATGAACATATCAATATTGTCTGAGATATGGCTGCATTTGCCCCTCACATTATCATTAGCATAGATATTGGGTTTGAGTGAGAAGAATGCATGTACTTGGCATATATGGTTGTTTATTCAGTCGAACGTATGATCTATGCAAATGATAATGTAAAATAAGTATGTTTTATATTTTAATAATTTCGCAGAGGAATGCAATTATAAGTTAATTCTTTTGGTTTGTGTCACCAGTAGAAGATTGATTCATTTGGTTTTATCTTCGACTAATTTAGTACTTGTTATGTATCGGGGACACAAACCAAAACTTCACATATGGTTGCATATTTCCAGGCAAAAAGTAAAACATTCACACGCACACATTCTTCCCAAAAGAATCATCTACGCTATACGTGGGCTCAATTCACACATACTATCCCATTGAATTTTTTAATTTCAATTTAAAATTAAACGTATTTATAATTTAATTTAAGATAAAAAATTAGGTGATGCACATAGAGGAAAAACTAATCTTTCGAATGGTATAATTTTTAAGCTGGTAAGTCCACCTGGTTTCCTGTAAAAGGGATAACAAAAAAACGTGTCGCCTATTTATATATAGATTTCATTCCAACTTAATACAAGTTAAATATACAAGATACAAATTACATACAAGTCAAAAACACATAGGCAAAAAAGAAAAAAAAAGAAAATTAAACAGACAGTAGATAAGAAATATAAAAAAGAAAAAATAGTTGAAAAAACAGACGCACGCGATAAGCAATCATAATTTTACTAAATTAAATCAACAATAGGTAAAGTAATAGAATTACGATACGATAGATAAAAGAAATAGATTGAAAAAAAAAAAGAAAGAAAATTAATAAACTGAATGAAATGTACTGAATTCGTTCGTATCAGTTAGTGCACGAACTAACCATTCAGTTGCAGTAGGAGCGCACTAGAGCACTTCCTAAAGGCCTTACGAGCTTCACAAGTGCCCTCCGCGTCCTGCAGGAAAGGAATAGCATGATTATAAGAACGAATCATGCGTGTGATAGGCTCCATTCTGCCAAACTCCGTGTGGTGGAACCTAACATCAAATGGGACACGCGACCTAAGATGGAAGGCATTGTGACGGGGAACTAACTGGTCACGTATGTACGGAGAAAAGATGTGACCTTGAATAATGGCGTGCATAAAAGAAAGGTCCGCCATAACACGCCGTTCTGCCAGAGATTGCAGATTATGGAGATGGAGACGATCAACATATGGGGGAAGATGAAAAGGATCAGACCAGGGGAGGTGAGAAAGTGCAGAGCGGAGGAACCTTTTCTGGACCGCTACAAGGCGTTCAATGTGCACAAGATGAAACGGTGACCATACCTGAGAGGCATATTCCAGGATCGGGCGCACCAGGGAGGTGAAAAGTGTCAAAAAAGTGTGAGGGTCTGCAAGTTCTCTAGACCACCTAGAGATGAAGCCAAGCATGACTCTCGCTTTAGTGACAACATGGTTCAGGTGATCACGGAAGGAAAGTTTCGTATCAAGAAGGACGCCCAGATCCATAGTGGAGCCTACCGACCTCACCGCATTTCCATTAATATAGAATACGTGTGGCACCATGTTACGCTTCCGATGGAAGGAAATGTGCTCACACTTCGAGATATTCAAATTCAAATTGCTCTTTGAACACCAAGTTGTGAGACGGTTGAGGTCCTGCTGTAGTTCTAGGTAATCATGAGGAGTACATATATTCTTAAAAAGTTTGGTATCATCGGCATACGAGAGAACCACGGAATTGTGAATAACTTTGCTGAGGTCATTCGTAGCAAACACATACAGAATCGGACCAAGATGACTACCTTGAGGAACTCCACTTGATGCCGTGATGGATGAGGAGAGGGTGGATCTAAAGTTAACGCGATAAATACGGTTGGAAAGGTATGAATCAATCCAACTAAGAAAAGAGTCTGGGCAACCGGCTAATTTGAGCTTAAGTAGGATTAATGGATGGGGGATGCTATCGAAAGCTTTACTCATGTCAGTGAAGATAGTTTCGACAGCTTCGCCCCGCTCAAGAGCGTTAATGGAGAAAGACGTGAAGTGGACAAGGTTGGTGACGGTGGATCTACCTTTTAGGAACCCATGCTGGTGAGGACCAATGAGGGAGGAGAGGTAAGGGTAAAGTTTATTAACAAGTATTTTTTCAAAAATTTTAGGGATGGACGACAATTTGGCAATGGGCCTGTAGTTAGAATCATGCGACTTCAATCCCTTTTTATGGATAGGGATCAAGAAACTCGTCTTCCAAACATCGGGAAAAATACCCGATTGGAGGGACACATTAAAGAGGCAAGATAATGGATAGGCTAGGAGCGTTGCACATTTCTTGAGTAATACAGGTGGGATACCGTCTGGGCCAGGAGAGAAATCATCTTTTAGACGTTGGAGCTCAATAAGAACCTCGTCTTCGGAGATGTGAAGGATAGGGAATTCGGAGGAGAGGGTAGGATTGAGATCAGTAAAGTATTCGACATCAGGGGCAAATTGACCTTTATAGAATGTGGATGAGAAAAAGGAAGCAAAGGAATTTGCAATCGATAGGGGATCCTTGAGTTCTACACCAGGATAGGAAAGAGATTGCGGAAAGTTATCACCTTTGCGTTTTCTTTTGGAGTTGACAAAGGAGAAAAACGAGCGAGGATTCGAGCTAAGGTTAGACTTTACAGAGGAAAGAAAATTATGGTAGTTCAAGTTGACTAAACGGGAAAAATCTTGACTCAACAATCTGAATTGAGTGAAATCATCTAAAGAGCCGGAGCGAAGATATCTTGACCAATATCAGTTTCTTTTGTTCCTGAGTGTCTTAACTTCTCTAGAGTACCATATCGGCGATGAGTCGATTGGGGGAGGCTTGGATGAAGGCGTGGTGGAGGAGATAGAGTTACGCAGGAGGTCGTAGAACTGGGAGAAAGGGTCAGTAACGGGGGCCACACATTCAATTTTATGGAGGAGGTCACAAAGTGTCGACGAGAGGAGATGTAAGTCAGTCTTAAGAAAATTAAAAATAGGTTGCAAATGAGAAGAATCGGAGAATGTTGGAGAGGAGTGGGAAATACTAATTGAAAGAGGAGGATGATGTGGATCAATGCTACAGAGGGTATTAGAGGAGGGGGAAACATACACATTGTTCGTGTTGTTCGAAAAAACTAGGTCCACTAGACGGGAGTTCTGGTTTCGGACGGAATTCATTTGGAATAAATAGAGGGAGGAAGTGGAGTCAACAAGAGATATGGTTTGGGATATGGTGGGTAGGGAGATGTTGGGAGAGATGTGGTGATCAGTTGGTAAGGAGGTGAAATCAGTGGACAGGATAGGTTGATTTAGAGAATAAGGAGGATTATTTGGAAGAGTAGTGGGATTAGGAGGAGGAGGAATATTGTGATATTCATGGGATGAGGATGAGGAAGAGAAGGATATTAGGGAAGGACCCGGTGGTAAGGAATTACTGAATTTGTTGGATCTGGTTATCCTGGTTGATACAATAGGGACGGATAGTGAGATAGGTGGTACAATAAGAGGGTCACGCCGTGCGGCGGCCTGGGGGGGTTCAAAACTCCTCAGGGTATCAATCTCTGACAAGAGAGAAGAGTGAATTGTGGAAAGTTGACTAAGGGTTGAGCCAAGAGAACGCAGATCCGAGTCTATTTTCAAAAGGCGGGTGAAAAGGGCACTCAAAGTAAATTTGCGACATCTTGCGCAATACCAGTCGACACCGGTGTTAGCTGCGACGATCTTGTCTGCTATAGCACCCGTAAGACCCACACATTTTGGGTGAAAGCATCCACCACAAAGACCCTGGCAAGAGAGGAACCTATCAGAGTTCCTGGCTTTGCAGGTCGCGTCGGCGCAATCCAAAGTCATTATAAATGTGGCAGTTTCCTGATCCGGTAACGAAAACAGTGTACAAGTAACGTAAGCTGTAAGAATAGGAGTGCTTAAGTGCTTCTGTTGGAATAAATATTAATTATTAAAATTATCAATTTTATTGCTTAGAAACTGATTTTCAAGCCTGGCAAGTCCGGCGATTGTCCACGGTATTTGTGCACGGTTGTTGTTGCAAACAAGGTCCAGCCGTTACAGCAGCAGCAGTTATTCTTTCTCGAAAACTTTCGAAGCGTTCAGACGAACTGCACGTGCACCGTACTCAGCCAAAGGTTGGAACACAACTGATGATTAATTAATGACGATTAATTGATATATGTTAGTTTTGATGTGTTTATATGTTAAGTTCAGTTATACAAAACAGAATCACTGTATAAATTAACGAACGCTGGAAGTTAATTATTGTTATCGAGTTACACCAAGTTTAGGAAGAAAATAATATCCAACTGGCAGCACTTTAGAAAATGACTGAGTTTTTTTAATATTGAGAGTTTAACTTAATATGTCCAACTGGCCGCATTTTTCAACGGCAACGCATTGAAATTTAGAAACCGTTTCTACCGTAAGTTTTTGTTTCGGCAAAGGATTTCATGCACGAATTTCACTTCTGTTTAATAATTTAATAATTTAGAGTCTTCACAAAATTTGCAGATGCAACTATCTTTAATTACTAGCACCACTACTAGAATTAATATCTGATGCTGATATCTGATAAATGTTACAAGTTTAGCGCCATACGGCAGAGAAAGAAGTAATTTCAAAAGAATAAGTAGCGTGTTCACTCGTCAGTGACTAGAACAGGACTGATAATAAGGATAATGTTGGGTCTTTCGGATTTCATACCTTTTGGAAACCGTATGTAAATATTTTCTTGCAATTTTCCGTTTAGTAGTGCAGTTGGTATATCCAATTGATAAATACTTAACTTTATTGTACAGCTTTTGATATCATCATTCTTATTGTTGATATTCTGGCCACAGGTGAATACACTGTGTATAGTGAAGATTTTTCTTTGTTTGAAATCCTTTTGCCACAAGTCTTGCTTTTCTAGTTCCGTCTTCTTTAATTAAATACCCATTTTGTATCGATTGCTCTTTCATTTAGTGGTGATTCCATTTCTTCCCACGTTTGTAGTTTATTAAGAGCTGTCAATTCTGTAATTACTGCTCTTCTCCATGTTTCATTACTTACTGCTTCTTCATATGATGTAGGAGTTTCAGTTTGAGTTAATAGACAGTATGCTATATAGGCTTCTTCATCTTTGTCTGAAAAAACCATTCCATAAACATTATGCCAGCTTGGTTTCCTTTTAATTCGTGATTTCTTTATTGTTTCATTATTCTCTTCTCCTGTTGATTTTGTATTTTCTACACTTGATTCTTGTTCCTTAGCTTTTTGATGTAATTTAACGTTATATTTTCGAATGTTCCCCAGAAAAATTCAACAGGTGCTGCTGCAACGTGGTTTGTCCCAGCGACAATCGTTCCCATGGAATTTACTTAATCCAACAAAAACCAACTCCACGCGAAGAGCATCGGATTTCGGAAGACGGCGGGAAGTCATTTCCCACGGGAAATAAGTTGGGCAAGCTCAGGAAGATTTAGCATAACTAGGTGATAAGTAGATTTAAGTTCTAAGTTAAGTTCAGTTGTAATTTGGAAGCCGTTGAATATAAACGCATAGAAGTAAAATTCAAAAATAGTTTTTTTTTATCAAATAATAAATAAAAATTTATTAACTGGCGCCCGAGCAGGGACCCTTGGTAAAAGAAAATATTAAGTAAAATTTGAACAAATCGTTAATAATAGAAATAAAATAATAAAATACTAATCAATCAGAAGCGATAAAGTTTATAGTGAATTAAGCAAACATTTCTTTGAAAATAAATAATTAAAACTATAAACTGAATAAAATACTTTTAAAGAAACGGAAAAGTGTGAAAGTTAGTGTTAAAATTTTACTTTGTGTCCAAGATCAAGTGCATAGGAAACGAGGCGACGGAGTACACCGAAAGGAGAAAACGGAGTTCCCAAATAGAAGGCGACTTAGGACAACTTCATCACCCAGGAAATATTTGGCAACAACCGCCTGAGCCGTGGACAAAGTAAAACCAAGGGATCCCAAACCAAGTCAATTGTGCGACCGAATATAACTCCAGATGGCAACCATACATCTGTTAGTATTGTAAGTAAAATTGTTCCTAAAAAAAATTTTTTTTTTTTTTCAGAAAATATAAAAGTAAAATAAATAAAAGTAGAAAATCAGTTATCTAAAGATAGAGAATTAGTGTCTAAGAATCGATAAAATTTTTTTACGGAAGGTGATTTACGAGAAACAAACATAACACTTGAGCAATACTGTGCCAAAAAACTCATTGTCATTAATATTGTAAAATCCATTTTCGTGCATTACATAAAATAAATATAATTAATAGAAATGGCTACCGTAAAAAAACCACTCAGACCTCCAATTATGGGACAAACTAGCAATACAAGTCCCTTCAATCTTAGTGAATTAAGAGATATTATATCTCGGATTGTTCGAACAGAGAACCAACAGAAGTTGGGAAACTTTACAAATTCAAACACATCCGAAATCAATATTTCTGACATAAACTTAGACCAGACGATAGACTCGAGGTATGCCCAAGACATTAGAGAAACGGACAAAATTCCCGACGTCGTAAAAAGTTTACGCGATTTTTCAGGGCAACCAGGAGAATTCGGGTCCTGGAAGAAAACTGTCGAAGGAATTTTAAAGATTTACGAATCTATCAAAGGCACTCCTAAATACTACGGCATACTTAGTGTTGTGGGAAATAAGATAACAGGGCAAGTAGATACCGCCCTCGAATCTTATAATACCCCTTTAAATTGGGATAAAATTTCTCGTTGTTTGTCCTTACATTATGCCGATAAAAGAGACATAGGTACTCTAGAATACCAGATGACTACCCTGATTCAACGCAATCAAACAATTCAAGAGTTTTATCAACAAGTTTATTACCATTTATCTCTTATATTAACAAATTGTCCTCAATGGAATTGAGCCAAGACGCCTTAAATGCAATGACACGGTCATATCGTGATAAAGCTTTGGATGGCCCGTGCGATTTACCAGAAGCACTTTATTTGTGCCTCAAACTCGAAAACGTTTATTATAGAATTCAACATAGTCATGGTAACTTTAGACCATCGCAACATTCTCTACCACCTCCGATTCCACCAAAAAAACCACATGTCCCCCCACAACGAAACCATATTCTGCCACAAAATTTCCATCCTCATCTTCTACATGATCCAAAGCCACCACAAACTCCGTTCCGTCGCCAAGAAAACTTCCGACCATTCGTCCCAAAAAGACCGACATATTTCCAAAATAATTTTCAAAAACCTGAACCAATGGATGTAGATCAGTCAACAAGATCCAGACAAGTGAACTACACAAACAGACCACCTCATCAAGGCTACACACAGAAGAGACCAGGATCTTATCAGATCCATCAACCTGTAAAGTATCAGAGGATTAACCATATGACGCGGAACGCTGAGACAATAAATAAACAAGATGAACCTTATGACCAATCCTTTGTAGATTATATTAATCGGCAACATTCAATACAACCTGAAAATTATGAAGGAACTGATACATATCATGATAAACAATCCGTAAATTATGAAGAAATCGATACACTTCATGACGAACAACAGGAAAACTCAAACGAAATTCATTTTTTAGATTAGAAAGCTCTTCGCTCCCCTATTTTGAATACAAAGCGAAGAGCGGTAAAACATTTAGTTTTCTTATAGATACGGGATCAAACAAAAATTACGTACAATCACGTTTTATCAGAAATCCTATTCCTAATGAAAAACCTTTCTTGGCTAATTCCATAGCAAGTAGTGTGAAAGTTACACACTATGGTTTAATTGATCTTTTCGATAGAGGCGTCAAATTGAAATTTTTTCTCCTACCAAACTTGAAATCTTTTGACGGCATAATTGGAAACATTGAATTAATAGACCAGGAATGGCCCATAGCCAGAAACGTCGAAGCAAAATATGCAAATGTTGTTTAATAGTGTTAGTACGCTTATATGTAGTTGTAATTTCAAAGGCGTAGCAAAGAGGAAAGGGGCTTTATTTGAACAATGAGCGCGGATTTTTTAAATGTGACATAATAATACAATACATTTGTAAACATATTACATTTCATGCGCAAAGTAATGAACACTTGTGGTTTTACTGATAAAAATTATTAACTTGTGAATTTTAATACGTAAAAATCTAAGAACCGTCAAATTTTGTTACCAAGATCATTCAATAACTTTCAGTAAAAACGTCAAATTTTGATGTGGACTAAAAGCCAAACATTAAAAATTTAAAAAAAATTTCACAAAACTATACAAAAATGGCAAGAGTACAGTTAGTTAGGTCTCGGAAGGCGCGCACTTAATCGACATGAAACCTGTACAAATATAATCTATATTTAAAAATAAAAATTAAATATCTAAAGGTAAAATCCTCGATTTTCCCTCGTTTTCGATATATTTATGATTTTATGTGAACGTGTTTTTTCGGGTTTTCAGAAAATTCACGCATCCTACCGCAACAAAGTATTGAAATATCAAATCAACACTCAAGAACAAACAATTAATATTATATGCAAAAACTCACAATTCTATCTAATTTTCGATATTTTCGTATTTTAAATATAATTCGAAATAACCTCAAAATTGACATAAATGGGGTGGTTGCGTCATGTTGGTGTCACGAACGATGTTGGCCACCTATGTGTGAAAATCTAACCTTGTGTGTTCGATACGTCATTCACATATGTTCGGCTACGTTCGTTCTTATTATGTTATGTTTTAATGTTTATAATAAAATAAATGTATATTATTAATTTGAAATGTTTTTAAATTTATTATTTTTAATTAAAGAAAATAAATAAATATATATTGCGCAAACATTATTCAATTTTTGGAAATATTTATATGAAGAAAACCCTTCAATTGTTTTTGTTTTATGATTTTTGTTTCACGATAATTTTCCTGTTAATATATTTTATTAGAAATTTTTGCAATCATTATTATTATTTTTCAAATTATAAGAGAGGCTATATACCATAAAAAGCATAAAAAAACAAAATATAATCACTTTGATGGAATGAACTGAAATCAAAGGATATTTTTGCGGTTTGTAGGAAAGCTTTCAAAAAACTTATTTATGACGTTAAAAACATTAAAAGTTTGTATGGTAAGATGAAGTTTAATCTTGTTAGAAACTTATTTCAACTGTCCATTTTAGATTGGCAATTTTAAATTGTTCATTTTAGATTGACAAAAAGAGTGTTTGCAGATACCAGCTATTGAAAATATAGAAAACCTAGTTTATGCATTACCAACAAGTGGTGGTAAAACGCTAGTGGCGGAAATACTGTTACATGAACTTATATACCACGATGTCTTATGTTTTATTTGTCCAGGAAAAGGTAACAAGAGAATCAGTCAGTATTTTAATTTACATGTTTGAGTATATCTTTGTTTCAGGTCACTGCAATAGGGCCTTTTGCTTTGAATTGTAATTTCCTTGTTGGAGTACACAGGAAAAGAACAGCACAGGAAAGGACGTTGTCTATCACCAAGTAGAAGAATGAATCTTTATTTATAGTATCTATTGAAAAAGCTTCAATATTATTTGATAGCTCATGTTATCAAGAAGCCGCACTGAAAAATAAAAGTAGTATTATACAAACCTTGACACTATTCGTTTCAAATAATTTGATATATTCAATTCAAAGGAAGTCTTTATTTGCTCTCTTTTTTCATGTGCTTTATACAAAAAAGCGTTTCAACTTATAACTAAAGTCTACTGAGATTTCTTCTCATCTCCTTTAGCCTTGGTCTGATCGTCTTTAAAATGCAGGAAGACGAAAGGAAACAGGAATACTCTGATCATCATAGAAAATGCGTTAGCATAATATGGGAATGCACTTGGTATGAAACGTTCGTACTGTGTATGCTCCAATAGTCTTACTGAAACCTGCAAATAATGATAAATAATGTGAAAATTCTCAAGATAATTTAATCGATAAATTTTACCTGTATGGTGCTAGACAGATGAGTAAAGCCTACATGGTCGTAGTCCGCTTTGAATTGATACACTCCATACACATTGGGAATTTTGAATTTAGCCTGATATTGGCCACTGTTCCCATTTTTCAGGGTAGTGCGGACGAATTTGAGTTGAACTTCCACTTTCCATCAATAAGTTGCTCGATAGCAATTGTATAAACTACAGGATCCGTGATAGTGTAAGCTGCTGGTGGTTGTTTCTCTCCTTTCCTTTGGTAATCAACTAATGCTACACGCAAACGACCAGTTTCACCGAATACCCACTTACTAATGGATGTTGCTACTTTTTGGTTTCCTGACACTGGATAAACTTTTGTCGATTTTGTGTTTTGAAAACTTGATGTGAATTCTTCATCTGAGAAAAAGGGAAGGGACCCAGAGAAAACTACACGGGCATTATTTCTTGCTTGCAATTCAGCAATGAGCAAAGTACCCCGACCAACTGCATATGGAAATTCTTTGATTGTATTCTCTGGGTCGTAACTGTATGCTACAGGATTTTCTTTGGCGGCGAGTAGAGCTGGTCCAGGGTAAAGGAGAGGATTTACGTCTTTTTGCCCTACAATTATTCTAGCAACGATAAGATTCTTTCCTGCAGTCAAGATTGTTGAATGATTTCCAGCATCGGAAACGTCTAAGTTTATGTGATCAATGACAAAAGCATCTGCGTTATCTACTTCGAAATCACATTGAGAAGTTAGTTCCCTCAGAACATCACCGGTCTGTGGGTTTCCAGCTATCAACACGGTACCTCCGTCATCAATAAATCGTGTTATTCTTTCCGCATTCAAATCGCCTCCGAATTCTCCAACAGTCGGTGCAAATATAATTAAATTGTTATACAAATACTCTCCATATTTCGACAACAAAAGACTTGAATCATCAGCTAATTTGTATATAACCGCGTTCTGGAAGAAAATATAATTTTAATTTCCAATTTAACTTCTCAGTAGGGAGACAACTGGTTTCATGTTTTCGTTTACTCAAATGTTGATTATTTTTTAAATGAAATATTAAAAGCCATTAATGAATTGACCAAAAATTAATTAATTCATGCATAAAGTAACAATTATGTCGAATATAAGGTTATATTCAAAGAGTTGAACATTAAACTATAGAGAAAGATAGTTTAACAATCATTTTACTATTAATATACTTTCTATGGATGCCTTCTGAAGACTGATTCCTACAGTTAACTTTTATTCCATCACATTAAAAAAAGAAAGTAATTCTTGTGATCGATTGTTTATTTATGTATCCATTTATTTATTTACAGTTTAATTTGTTTTTTTAAGCAAAAATTAAGATATATTTGAATGCAACCTAAACTTAAAACAATTTATGATTTTGGTTTAGGTTTCTCTCTCATGAAAATGTTTACAGAACCTATTCAATTACAAAAAGCAATAATTATTTAATAAGTTTTAATAGCTAAACACTTAGTTTTTATATATTTAATTGTAATATATAAAAACTAAGTGTTTAGCTATTAAATATATTTAATTCTCTAAAATAAACAAATATTTGTACGTTGGTTACGCATAAAACAGTTCAACCAGACATTTTAATGTTTTCTATGCGGTTATTATATTAGACACACTATAATTTGCTTACAGAGCAAATTAAATTTTACATACTTGAGGATTAAATTATGATAATTTTTAAAGAAGTTATGTAGTTTTTGTTTATAAAGTAGTAAGATAATAAGCATAATATGTTCAATGTAACTGAAAAAGGTGGGCTTAAGATGATTAACTAAAAATTTTATTAAGTCTCCATTTTGATATAATATGTGAATACACTTTTTTTAAATTGACTTGACGATACATTCATGACACAAATAAAATTTTTTAATCAACAAAACTGATCAATAGAAACGTTAATCATTTTTTATACACAATTTTGACACTTTAATTAAATATAAAATATAATTGCCTTCAATACCTCACACCTTTTGTAATTAATTGTTATTCACTTCAAATATTTGTGTTTCAAAATTAAACTTAATAAATATTAGTTTTATATACAATTAAATATATAAAAACTAAGTGTTTAGCTATTAAAACTTATTAAATAATTATTGCTTTTTGTAATTGAATAGGTTCTGTAAACATTTTCATGAGAGAGAAACCTAAACCAAAATCATAAATTGTTTTAAGTTTAGGTTGCATTCAAATATATCTTAATTTTTGCTTAAAAAAACAAATAAAACTGTAAATAAATAAATGGATACATAAATAAACAATCGATCACAAGAATTACTTTCTTTTTTTAATGTGATGGAATAAAAGTTAAATGTAGGAATCAGTCTTCAGAAGGCATCCATAGAAAGTATATTAATAGTAAAATGATTGTTAAACTATCTTTCTCTATAGTTTAATGTTCAACTCTTTGAATATAACCTTATATTCGACATAATTGTAACTTTATGCATGAATTGATTAATTTTTGGTCAATTCATTAATGGCTTTTAATATTTCATTTAAAAAATAATCAACATTTGAGTAAACGAAAACATGAAACCAGTTGTCTCCCTACTGAGAAGTTAAATTGGAAATTAAAATTATATTTTCTTCCAGAACGCGGTTATATACAAATTAGCTGATGATTCAAGTCTTTTGTTGTCGAAATATGGAGAGTATTTGTATAACAATTTAATTATATTTGCAACGACTGTTGGAGAATTCGGAGGCGATTTGAATGCGGAAAGAATAACACGATTTATTGATGACGGAGGTACCGTGTTGGTAGCTGGAAACCCACAGACCGGTGATGTTCTGAGGGAACTAACTTCTCAATGTGATTTCGAAGTAGATAACGCAGATGCTTTTGTCATTGATCACATAAACTTAGACGTTTCCGATGCTGGAAATCATTCAACAATCTTGACTGCAGGAAAGAATCTTATCGTTGCTAGAATAATTGTAGGGCAAAAAGACGTAAATCCTCTCCTTGACCCTGGACCAGCTCTACTCGCCGCCAAAGAAAATCCTGTAGCATACAGTTACGACCCAGAGAATACAATCAAAGAATTTCCATATGCAGTTGGTCGGGGTACTTTGCTCATTGCTGGATTGCAAGCAAGAAATAATGCCCGTGTAGTTTTCTCTGGGTCCCTTCCCTTTTTCTCAGATGAAGAATTCACATCAAGTGTTCAAAACACAAAATCGACAAAAGTTTATCCAGTGTCAGGAAACCAAAAAGTAGCAACATCCATTAGTAAGTGGGTATTCGGTGAAACTGGTCGTTTGCGTGTAGCATTAGTTGATTACCAAAGGAAAGGGGAGAAACAACCACCAGCAGCTTACACTATCACGGATCCTGTAGTTTATACAATTGCTATCGAGCAACTTATTGATGGAAAGTGGAAGTTCAACTCAAATTCGTCCGCACTACCCTGAAAAATGGGAACGGTGGCCAATATCAGGCTAAATTCAAAATTCCCAATGTGTATGGAGTGTATCAATTCAAAGTGGACTACGACCATGTAGGCTTTACTCATCTGTCTAGCACCATACAGGTAAAATTTATCGATTAAATTATCTTGAGAATTTTCACATTATTTATCATTATTTGCAGGTTTCAGTAAGACTATTGGAGCATACACAGTACGAACGTTTCATACCAAGTGCATTCCCATATTATGCTAACGCATTTTCTATGATGATCAGAGTATTCCTGTTTCCTTCCGTCTTCCTGCATTTTAAAGACGATCAGACCAAGGCTAAAGGAGATGAGAAGAAATCTCAGTAGACTTTAGTTATAAGTTGAAACGCTTTTTTGTATAAAGCACATGAGAAAAGAGAGCAAATAAAGACTTCCTTTGAATTGAATATTTCAAATTATTTGAAACGAATAGTGTCAAGGTTTGTATAAGACTACTTTTATTTTTCAGTGCGGCTTCTTGATAACATGAGCTATCAAATAATATTGAAGCTTTTTCAATAGATACTATAAATAAAGATTCATTCTTCTACTTGGTGATAGACAACGTCCTTTCCTGTGCGGTTCTTTTCCTGTGTACTCCAACAAGGAAATTACAATTCAAAGCAAAAGGTCCTATTGCAGTGACCTGAAACAAAGATATACTCAAACATGTAAATTAAAATACTGACTGATTCTCTTGTTACCTTTTCCTGGACAAATAAAACATAAGACATCGTGGTATATAAGTTCATGTAACAGTATTTCCGCCACTAGCGTTTTACCACCACTTGTTGGTAATGCATAAACTAGGTTTTCTATATTTTCAATAGCTGGTATCTGCAAACACTCTTTTTGTCAATCTAAAATGAACAACTTAAAATTGCCAATCTAAAATGGACAGTTGAAATAAGTTTCTAACAAGATTAAACTTCATCTTACCATACAAACTTTTAATGTTTTTAACGTCATAAATAAGTTTTTTGAAAACTTTCCTACAAACCGCAAAAATATCCTTTGATTTCAGTTGCGGTAATATCTTTTGTTTTAGGAGGTTTATATGCCGAAATGATTGTAAACTGGAAATTTTCTGTCTTCACCTTTACTATGGTGGCTTCAATTTTGCTAATTTGAGGAGTAAGAATTCGATGGATTTGTATACTCCTTCTTACATGGATCGCAGTTCCTCCTCCCAGACCATGTATTCTATCGTGCCTGTATAGAATGTAGTTGGTGGTACGGAAGTTTATTGCCGGTTTGAAAAAAGTTTCCTGCATGAGTATGATGTCAACTCTTGTGTCAATCAAGAATTGCATCAACTCTCCTTTCTTTGGCACCAAGCAATTTGCGTTCCATGTTAGAATGGTTATATTATTTGTGCCGGCCATTATTGTTCTGATGGAGTGGAGATTGTTGATGCCGCGAAGCTTTCCATCATCGTGGTCCTCATGTTCTTCATCATGATGTTGAATTGGTTCTGCATCGTGGTGAAGAACTGTTCAAATTGGGTTGGATTCGGGAGAGGGTTTGGGTTGTGTGGGAGCGGAATTGGATTTTTTGGGAGAGGGTTATTTGTTCTTATGTTGGAGTGGCTTCTTTTCTGGGATTCGCCATATTAGCATAGGAGGATTTATTAAATTTTTTTGGGTTACTGGGGCAGCCCCCATAATTAGCAGGGTGTTCCCCACCGCAATTGACACATTTTGGTGCTTCAGTTTTTGATTTGGTGCATTTTAAAAAGTGGTGTGGACCGTCACATCTGACACATCGCGGTTGTGCAAAGCACTTATTTGCGGCATGATTGAAATTTTGACAATTGTGGCATTGCGCCAAACCGCCCTTAGTTTTTTGTGACTCTACGGTCACGATAAAATTACAAACATGCTTTATATTATAGATTTCCTTCTCGCTCTTCGGAAGGAGAACTTTGATTAGTCTTGGAGGGGCACCATTTTTTGGTTTAAGGTAATAGACCTCAATGGGATTGAAACCCTGGTTCTTGAGGTCGTCGTCTACTTCCTTATGGGATATGCCCTGGAGACCTCTGATGATGATATTAAGGTGTTTTTCTTCGGGGAGAAGATACGTGTGAAACTGTATCTTCCTTTCCCTAAAAATGTGGGTGATTCTTCTATGATCATCCGGCGTACTTGGAATGATTTGTATTCCCAAGTGAACACGTCTGGTTGACGCTATTTTGACATTGTTGTTGGAGAGGGTCATAGAGATTGATGTCCATTTATCTGCCTCTCTAAGGATGATCGGCACTGTTTTGGATGATTTTGTCGTATTGTCCTTTTTGTTTTCTGGGTTGGTTTGATTATGCTGCGTTTGAGAGGGTTTGTTTGGTGGTTCATGTGTGGTTGAGCTGAGTTTTGGGGGATGGATTAGGGTTGGGAGTGGTTGTTGGTTCTCTAGTTGGACTATGGGTTCTTGGTCAGTCTCCTGATCTATCGCCATGTCATTTTCGCTGTCATAGGTCGTCTGTTCTGTGTCTTTTTTATTAGTTTTTGTGCGTGTTTTTTCCGATAATTTGGGAAAATCCATTTCAATAAGGTCTCTCCCTTTTTGCATATTGCATTTTTTCTGGCTTGTAGTTTTATTCTCAACAAGATTCTTGATCTGGCTATGTAGGTCCTTTATTGTTGTGTTGAGCTGGTCAAGCGCTCTCGTCAGCTGTTTGTTTAGGTTTTTGTTGTGTTCGTTTTCTTCATGGAGTTTTCTAATTTGTATGTGTAAGAGTTCGTTATTTATTTTGTCATTGTTGTTTGAAGCCATTGCTATTGGCTGTCCTGCATGAATTTGTGGTGTATTGTTGGGGTAGTGTGGAAGGGTACTTAAAACTTCAATGTTTTTTGCCTTCCCTGTGTGGTCCACTTTTACGTTTACCGACGGTACTATGTTCGCAGACATTTTTTGTTTCTAGTGTTGGGATTTTGGAGAGGGTTTTTTCTTTTCAGTAATCGAACATCGAAAACTAGATCGATGGGAATTTTCTTATCCCACAATTCGTTTATGATGCTTATGAATTTATTTTTGAAGTTTTCCCCAAATCTCCATCAGTGATCTTCCAGTGCGTTCGTAACTTTCCCTATCAGTCCTTTCCCAGAATTTCTATCAATAATGCTTATTTTCCTGTCACAATCGTTTAATTCTTCTTACAAAATTTCTTGTTACAATTGAATATTTACTTTTAACAAATCCTCTCTCAACTATACATATTCTCCTTAACAAAACCTCTCTAGAATGTCAAGCAATAATACAGAATATCCCTTTACAATTTATTTTGTCTCTGTTTAATGGATCCACTCTCAATAAGTTACCCTTCTTTAACAATTTCTCTCTCAGAACCCAACTAATAATACAAAATCTTCTCACAGTTCGTTTACAAATTCTCCCCCAAAACTCTAATTTTAATACAAAAACTCTCTTCTATTCCTTGACTAATTCACTCTCGAAATTCTATTCTCAATACAAAATCTCTCTTTTATTCTTCAACTGATTCTCTCTCAAAATTCTATTTTCATTACAAAATTTCTCTCTTATTCCTTAACTAAATCTCTCTCAAAATTCTATAGTCAATACAAAATCTCTCTTTTATTCTTCAACTAATTCTCTCTCAAAATTCTATTTTCATTACAAAATTTCTCTCTTATTCCTTAACTAAATCTCTCTCAAAATTCTATCGTCAATACGAAATCTTTCTTTTATTCTTCAACTAATTCTCTCTCAAAATTCTATTTTCATTACAAAATTTCTCTCTTATTCCTCAACTAAATCTCTCTCAAAATTCTATAGTCAATACGAAATCTTTCTTTTATTCTTCAACTAATTCTCTCTCAAAATTCTATTTTCATTACAAAATTTCTCTCTTATTCCTTAACTAAATCTCTCTCAAAATTCTATAGTCAATACAAAATCTCTCTTTTATTCTTCAACTAATTCTCTCTCAAAATTCTATTTTCATTACAAAATTTCTCTCTTATTCCTCAACTAAATCTCTCTCAAAATTCTATAGTCAATACGAAATCTTTCTTTTATTCTTCAACTAATTCTCTCTCAAAATTCTATTTTCATTACAAAATTTCTCTCTTATTCCTTAACTAAATCTCTCTCAAAATTCTATAGTCAATACGAAATCTTTCATTTATTCTTCAACTAATTCTCTCTCAAAATTCTATTTTCATTACAAAATTTCTCTCTTATTCCTTAACTAAATCTCTCTCAAAATTCTATAGTCAGTACAAAATCTCTCTTTTATTCTTCAACTAATTCTCTCTCAAAATTATATTTCTATTACAAAATTTCTCTTTTATTCTAATTAGCGGGACATTCCCCTCTGTCGTGCCCTTACTTTTTTATTGCTTTCGCTGCTCTCTTTTTTAACCGATAGCTCTTCCTCTCCATTTTCAGATTGTTGATTCGTTGGCTGGCTGCTCTCTTCTCCTCCTTTGTAGTCGCTAGGATCAGATCGCGTTGAG
Source organism: Chrysops caecutiens (assembly GCA_963971475.1). Lineage (NCBI taxonomy): Eukaryota > Metazoa > Arthropoda > Insecta > Diptera > Tabanidae > Chrysops > Chrysops caecutiens. The sequence continues at coordinate 45,005,266 of OZ020567.1, read as the reverse complement.
CCTCCTGGAGTTTACTCTGGAAGTAGGCCTCCGAACCAGAGCGACGCTTCTTAGGTGGTGGAGGCGCGGGAGAGTCCGTGAGCGCAAGTTGAGGGTGACTCTGGCGATACTCCTCGATATAAATGGGTCGAGGTCCGGCGGTGGGGTCCTGGAGTGCGTCTTGTAAGGTTGGTAGGGGTCGACCAGGCATCTACGGCGAGAGAGTGAGAGGTGTGAGCCTGTTGCCTACGAGGGCAATTCAGGTCTTATTAAGTAGCTGACTACGAGGTCAGGTTACCTTTAGGGACGGAGTGCGTGAGCCTGGACAAGACGGTTCGTGGCTGATTGGTCTTCCTTCTCTGGGAGTCTTCGCTGGAGTCCACAGTAGGGTCTGCACTGGAGTTCCCTGGTTGTCTTCGGGGGTGTCTTCATAGACGTCTTCGCTGGTCTCTTGGCTGAGGTCTTCACTGGCGTCTTCACTGAGCTGCTGGTTGGCCGGTCTTCTGTGGCGACTATCTCTGATTGTCTCCTGATTCACACTGCCCTCATTGAAATTTTCAACCGCTATTTATTTGATAATTTGTGCTGTTCTGGCACCCTGGTTAATCGAACGCGATCGATGACTCCGCGAAATCGTAGTCATGTGACACACTGGTGATCAAACATATTCGGTCCTTGACCCTATACCGTTTGTACGATCCTATGTATTTGCACTCCACGTGCCGGCAATGATGACCATCCGGTGCTGATAACCCTGAATGTGCATAACTGCTTATTTCCATTTGTTTTCCCTAACTTTGGATTCATGTCATTATGACGATGATGGCCTTGACAGCGCATAAATACCTGTGACCCTGAAAATACCTACTCATTTCATTTGGTTTGCATTTTCATGGATTTTCATTATGACGATGATGGCCTTGAAGCGCATAAATTCCCGTGACCCTGAAAGTACATAAATACCTACGCATTTCATTTGGTTTGCATATTCATGGATTTTCATTTTCCATGTGCATTCCATTTGTGTCGGAATACAAGCGTCTATGCTTGTTGTCGCCTCATGCGGTAAATGCTGGGTCAGCGTTTTTCCATCGTGGGGAACGATGCACTCGTTGCTTTGGTATTTCAGGCTTTGGCTGGAAGGGGGGGGCGGCTGGTGGGGATAATGCCGATTGTCATCAGTCGTCGCGTGTCCGTCTAACGGTAAAGCTGTGACTTTGAGTACTTATTTGATTGTTTTCGATTGTCGTGTGTGCTTTTTGTGTCCTTAACATTCCTTCCTCCTTAAGAGAGTCGAACGGTAAAGGTGGGACTTCGAGTGAGTATTAATTTGATTGTTTCCGATTGTATTCGTGTGTGCATTTTGTGTCCCTAACATTCCTCCCTCCCTTAGAGAGATCCCCCCTCTCTGAGAGAGAGTTTTTGAGAGTTATTGGTTTACAATGTGGTTTAGCCCAGCCTATTTGTTCTTTGATTTGTACATTTGGTCAATTAATTTTAATCTTTGAGAGAGCGCCGTATAATGTTTGTTTGTTTCTAACATTTTGAGAGAGGTACTTATAATTGTTAATGTAAATTTTGAGAGAGCGTGGGTTAGCCTAACATATTTGTTCTTTGATTTGTAATTTTAGTCAATTAATTTTAATTTTTGAGAGAGCGCCGTATAATGTTTGTTTGTTTCTAAATTTTTGAGAGAGGTACTTATAATTGTTAATGTAAATTTTGAGAAAGCGTGGGTTAGCCTAACATATTTGTTCTTTGATTTGTAATTTTAGTCAATTAATTTTAATTTTTGAGAGAGCGCCGTATAATGTTTATTTGTTTCTAACATTTTTGAGAGAGGTACTTATAATTGTTAATGTAAATTTTGAGAGAGCGTGGGTAAGCCTAACATATTTGTTCTTTGATTTGTAATTTTAGTCAATTAATTTTAATTTTTGAGAGAGCGCCGTATAATGTTTGTTTGTTTCTAACATTTTGAGAAAGGTACTTATAATTGTCAATGTAATTAATGTAATGAGAGTCTAGTTTACAACGTTGGTTCACATAATATGTCTGTTCTTTATAGTTTCATAAAATTTTTGGAATTTTGGACTTTCAAGATATGGATCAGCGCTTACTAGACCGTACAATTAAGGGTCAGTTGGAGAGACAGAGAGCTTTCCGGGAGGCCGAGTTCCGCTTGGGGTATTTGCTGGCACGGGAGCATCGTTGGCGTGATGAGGAAGCTCGACTTTGGGATGAAAAGCAGCGTCTGCGTCCGGAGCCGGACTTCGTGGAGGTGGATCATCCGCCTTACGTAATCTACTTCGCAGAGAAGTATTTTAGGTTTGAACCTACTTCAGATGGTTCTTCGTTCCTAACACCTGCCGTCGATCCTCTTGATGGTTGGGATCTCCGTGCTCCTCTTCCACTTGATGTTATGCGGGGCAATTTGATAAGGTCCTCAACACGAAGGCCGATGCTGCCCGGTTGTCTGGGGAGTTTCCTTGTTATGGGCCAAGGATCCAGGCCCTTCTGGACCGTTTGTCTCTGAGGGTAGGAAAGAGGGAGGTACCTCAAAAGGAGTCAAAATAAAATCTTTTTTTTCAGTTAATAGTTTTTTTTTTTTTTTTTTTTTTGTGTGTTATATCGGAGTTTGTGTCCTGGTTCCCGGTTACTCGTTCAGGGACTCCCTCCTTCTTCCAAGGAGTTGTTCTCTTCTTGGTATTGTAATCGGTATTAGTACGATGCCTGCTCCCTGTTGTCTGTGGCATTCATTCCGGCTTTTCCCGCGTCTGGATATGCACTTCCTCCATATTACGAATACTACTGTTCCCCCTCCTATTTTCCCCCTCTCCTCCCCCTCCAGCTGGTGATTGTTGCTAGGACATTCAGATGGATATGTAGGCTTCTTCTTTGTTCTTCCTTCGCGATTTGCTCTTCCAGGTCCGTTATGGTCTTACTATTGGCTTTAATATGATCATTAAATCTGACTCGGGGAAGTAGTTCTATGTGTTTGGTCGCATTTTCCTTTTTGTGCCTGGTTTGGTATTTGGCAAAGTTTATTAGCGGTATTGGTTCGTCTGCCGGTGGGTGTATCTGTACGGTGTGTAGTTCTTCAGATATATATGGTAGTGTATAGCCTCCCAGGTGGTAGGTGCACCTTAACTTTGTTACAAGGATGCCGAGGTCCTTGAGTAGGATCGTATGCTCGGTGTTGTCACACTGTGCCACTAGTGTGGTCGCGTCTTGGAACCAAAACAACCAAGCATTTTCCTGGTGCATTGGGTCGATGATGTCTTTGGGTTCCCTCGTAAGCCGGTATGTGCATAAAGCAGTCCTCATTTGTACCCTTTTAAATAACTCTGAGAGGCAGTCCGTCCCCGTGGGGTTTGTTCGTGTCGGTCGATTATGGTGGCATATTAGGTATGTCTCGTTGACTGCTGTACACTGGAATTGGAAGTCTATTTCGGTCATGGCGAAGTTAAGTTGAGATCGACTAGGTCCAGCGGATTGAATAAATCTGGAAAATTTTCACTTTGCGTTCAAAAATGTATAAACATATATATCAAATCAACTTTATTTCCGATGTTAAAATTAGACAACGAGCAAATAATTATAAATCTAGTACAGTTTAGGTAACTAGTTGTCAATCTTCCCAGATTTCACAGATCTATTTAAGTATTTAACTTTATTAAATCTGACATAATTAACCTTACTTAATCTACTGAGATTACAATACTTAGGTATTTCAGAATGTTAACACGTCTCATTTTTATATTTACTAGGGGGGCGCCCCCTGCTCGCTTCGCTCGCCAACCCCCTTCGTTCGCTATGCTCACTCTAATAGCTCGCGCATGGCTTTCCATATACAGTAGCATTGCCAGTAAACAGGTGATTTAGTTCAGACTTCAGTAGCAATCATTTAACCTCTTTCAGCACGTCAACGTACAGCTTTATTGAATGAGGCCCCACCTACAACTATCAAAAACCTAGCGCATGCGGCTGCGAATTCAAAAAGATCTTAAAGTTCCTCATAACCAACACTTTTTTAATAGTTTTTGGCTCGTAGCAGCTAAACAAAGCATTCTAGGAGGTTTATATATATGACCATTCCCTATTATTTTGTCATTTCCCAACTTTTGGCCATACATCATATTTCTCTAAATTATGTTTTTGAATGTGGGTCCATAGAAAAATTAGGAAATATGATAAAATTCAGAAATTTGCTCGCTTTCCATGAATATTCGTGAAAGTTATGTTCGCGTTTTCTAGAGATAACTTTAAAATGATGACTTTCTTAAGTTTTTATATAAAATTTGCATATATTTTTATCAAAATAGCAAAAAATAATGATATAAGCAAACGATGGCTTAAAATTTATCTGTGGTAATGCATCCATATTATTGTCTGTGGCCATATGTTCATTGTTTTGAATTTTGTCTGGAAGAATGCAATTTTATTAGCCAAAGATTGCCTTCTTCAAGGCAAAAAGCAAAAGAATGAACATACGCCTATTGTCTGTGATATGGCTGCATTTGCACCTCACCCCTCACATTATCATTGGGAAAGATAATACGTTTGAGTGGAAACAATACACGTATTTGCCACAAATGGTAGGCTAGGCCAATGATAATATTAAATAAGTACATATGTTCTATATTTTGATTTCTTCGTAGAGGAATGCAATTATATATTAATCTTTTTGGTTTGTGTCCCCAGTAGAAGATTGATCCATTTGGTTTGATTTTCAACTTATTTAGTACTTGCCATATATTAGGGACACAAACCAAAAATCATCATATGGTTGCATATCGTCAGGCAAAAATCAAAACAATCACACGCACACATTCTTCCCAAGAGCATCATTTACGCTATGGGTGTGCTCAACTTACACATACCATCCCATTGAATTGTTTAATTTCAATTTAAAATTAAACTTATTTATAATTAAATTTAAGTGAAAAATTAAGTGATGCACATAGAAGAAGAATTAATCTTTCGAAGCGTATAGTTCTTATCCAGTTAAGTCCACCTGGTTTCCTGTAAAAGGGATAACAAAAAAACGTGTCGTCTATTTATATATAGATAAAAAACATCGTGATGAATCTGTCTAATGAAATATAAGTACTAACAATAATAAGTTTATAAGACCTTAGTCTGGTCTATTATAAAAAAATCAATTTTGGTTTTGGAAAAAGGATCGTAGAAAACAAATAGTGTCTATTGTGTCATCTGCCAATCGACTTCTAATAGAGCTGCAACTATAGCCGGCGGCAGAGAAGGCCCTTTCGGCTTCTACACTTGTCGGCTTTATTGACAACAAATAATCATGAATAGCAGTCAAGTATTCTCCTCGAACTCCTTCACTTTAAAATGCAGTCATTTCCTTTTTCAGTACTTTATCAAAATCTTTCCCTTTTGTAGTATGTATTGTATAAGACGTCGCTTCTTGGTTGATTTGTAACTGTAATTCTTCTTGTAGTGTCAAATCTTTTTTGGGCGATGGTGAATCTATGTTCTCCTCTATTACTTCCTCCACGTTTTCGTTAGAGCTTTCATATTGAACAAGTCTTTCTAAGATTTTTTTCATTTCTAGTCGTATAACTTTTTTCGTTGGCATAGTAAATGTATCATCAGTCCGGTTTTTATCTTCATATTTCTTTGGATTTTGTAAGTATATTAATATTCCTGCTACTACAGTCCGGCGTTCTTTAATCCTCGCACGCAGTGCTTCAGAAAGTTCAGTACTTAACATTGTGTTATGAGTAAACAACTTCTCTAAAACAAACTTTAGTGTTGTTTCAGCAGTTAATAGGGTTGAATCTCTTCTACATAGTGTCTCTACAACTATTTTGAATGGATGCAAACTATCAATCAAGTCTTTTATTTTCGACCATTCAAGGTCACTAAATTTTATATCAGATTGTATATCAATTAAAGCTTTATCGATACACACTTTTAGCTTATAAAATCTTTCTATCATAGCCAGAAGACTATTCCAACGCGTGCGACAATCCAAAATAAGGCTTAATTCTTCGCCTGTATCTTCTTTCACATACTTTTGCAGATACATATCGTATTTAGTAGGTGATCTTTTGAATAGTTTCACCACTTTTCGCACTTTTTGAAGAACATCATTGTATCTTGGAATTACTTCAGCTTTAGAATGATAAGGATGACGAGGATCTGTTATTGTTACTGTAAGTCCTTGTTCTTCAAGAGCATCATTCGTTGTGTATTCGTCGTCTGTATCTGATTCATTAGATCCTGCTGCTGGGTGTTCTTCTTCCTTCTCCTCATTCTTCTTATATACTACATCGACCACGGCTATTTGTAGCCCATGTGCGTAGCGAAGTTGCTGGTAGCAACTCATGAGCCTACCTACTTTGACCATGACACTCGCGGCGTCAGTACTCATGCCAACAATATCAGTATCAGCATCAAGACCGAAGCTTTCTAAGCGGATTTTCAGTAGTTTTACAGTACGTTCCGCAGTACACGAGCCATGTAATCTAATCAAGCCTAAATTAAAGTGTTTTTCCTTATGGTGTACATGTAGATTCAAATATCGGTGATTTTTCTCAGAAGTCCATTCGTCAAAACTCAAAGAGAATCTCTTTCCTTGTTTTTTAAGATATTTGAACTCAATTGACAAGTCGGCTTTAACAGTATTTGCAAAATCCGTGACTATTGATCTTATCGTGTTTGGTGAATTAGGAAGTTTAAATCCGCTTTTTGAAAACAAATATCTCAAATCTGGCGATGTACAGAATAAACTGAAAGGCACACCATTTTTGCAGACCATTCTCGAGATCATCTTTTCCATTGTGTTTTCCTTTTTAAAATAACTGTCAATAGTGTCGATTGTTTTAGACTTCTTCTTGGGTATTTCTTCCTCACATATAATATCAGCTGAATCAGATTTTGATGTGGATGCTTTAGGAAATGAATCATAATTAGGACGATTTAAGTTTAAAAATAAATAAATAAATACCAGATCCGGTTTTCCGGATTGCAATCCCTAGTGGCAACTGGTAGCGTGTACACCCGGTTTATTGAATAGTAGACCGTGTTTATTAGTGGGATTCGTACTTGGACCAGTATCCCGTCTTCTCCAACGTCACAATCGACTTTTGCTATTTTCTGGAGGGTTGGAAAGTCCAGTCGGGTCTCCTCTCCATAGTGGGTCTTCGTTACGTTTGCATAGAGCGCTTGAAACTGATGGGATGGTAGTAGTAACGACCTTAATTCTCTTTTGTTTGTGGCTTCCGTCAGGATCAAAAAGTCCGTTATTTCGAGGTAGATCTGTTGTATTTCACCTAACTCCATCAACATTACCTCGTTTAAGTCTGTTCGGGTATTTATGTGTTTTAATTCCTCCGTGTACCTTAGTGAATCATTTTCCCTTTGGACCCTCATCTGATTTATCTTTTGGACGAGTGTATTATATCTGTCTGTCATCTCTTTGCTGGATTCGTTCATCGACTTTAACGTTGCTCGCATTACCGTGACCTGTTGTTTGGCTAAGTCCAGGCTGTGTTTATGATCGCTCTCTAACTCATCCAGTTTTTCGTATATCTGCTTCGAGTCATTATCGTCCATTGTGCCGAATAATTTCTTCATCACTCTTCCCCCTAGGTTTATGAGTCCTCTCCTGCTCCTTGGTCGAGTATTTACTACCATGTCGACTTTTTCTATGAGATCGTATATTTGTGTGATTTGTCCTCGGAGCACATAGTTCCAATGTTGGCAGGTTTCTTGTCCCGCTAAATCGTTGACGTTGCTACACATTTGCTTAACGGCTCGCTCGCTTTCCTTTACGAATTTAAGTGGTATTTTCCATGTTGGTTTCCTGATGCGTGTTATCACGGTCCAGTGGTCGTGGAACGTTTGTGCGATCCCGATGGGCTCAAATATTATACCTCTTTTGGTCAAGGTTTGTATTTCAACTGGCTCTGGGTTGGCGCTGATCGTGGTTAGCCAATACAGGATTAATAGTAATTGGTACCTAGGAAGAGGCAGAGATTTGGTTGATTATTTTCTTGTCGTGGTAGGCCGTTTTGGTTGCAGTTTAGCGTCTTGCCCAGGACGGGTTTTTCTCTTAAACTCTAATTGAACAGTTTTAAACGGTTGTTGTGTACGCGTCGTTTCTTATTCCCTATTTGTAGAGTTGTATTTACCGGGCTATTAATGGCTACTACTCTATATGGTCCTACCCAAAACTGCGATAACTTATTTTTTCTGGCTCCGTTTTTCATTAATACCTGATCCCCAACGTGTATTTGTATTGGATTCGTTTTTCGGTCGTAATATTCCTTTGATTGTTCCTTGCTCCTTTTTATATTGTCTCTCGCTATTTGGTGTGCTCGTTGCAATTTGTTTCGGATTTTCAAGTAATAGTTTTCGTGGTCGTAGATTGGTTCCGGTTCCTTCTTCAGATTGTTTGGGACAGTGGCTGAGAATCCATATAGGCAGTCCATTGGTGTTAGCTTGGTAGTATCGTGGAGAACTATTATGCTTCACGAACATTGCAGCTCGTAAGTGTTCATCCCATGTTGCCTGATTTTCGTCGACGAAAGTTCTTAGGTAGTCCACCAATGGTCTGTGGGATCTTTCCAGTTCTCCATTGGTTTGTGGGTGAGAGGGTGTTGTTTCTATCTTTCGTACTTTGAATAGTTTGCAGATCTGACGAAACATCTCCGATGTGAAGTTCGTTCCTTGATCCGTGATCAGTTTCTTTGGGATTCTGTATCTGGTGATGATCTCCTCGACGAATGCTTGGGCCACTGTCCTCGCTTCCATGTTTGATAGTGGTACCACATCCATGAATCTGGTAAAGTCATCCTCAAAACTTAATATGTATCTATTTCCATTTGTTGTTTCAGGTAATGGTCCCACAATATCCATATATACTTTGTCAAAAGGCAATTTCGCCGTATCCGTTATAACCATGGGTTCTCGGTGTTCCGGATTTTACTTATTTACTTGGCACTTCTTGCAGCGTTTAATGTAATTGGCAATGTCCTTTTTCATGCCTTGCCATACAAACTCGCGTTTTATGCGTCGATAGGTTTTATGGAATCCTTGGTGTCCCCCAAGTGGTGTGTCGTGGTAGTCGGACAATATAGTTTTTATCTCTTGTGGGTCCGTGAGTGTTCTGACCTGGGTGTTGATTCTGTTTTCGTCAATTACGATTTCCTGCACCTCATCCTCCCTGGTTTTGGTTCCCTCATTCACCGGGTTGGGGTCCTCAACATTTGTATTTTCTGCCTCTTTGGCCTGCCTACGTGTCATTACCATTACCTCATAGGGTTTGCGGCTTAGCGCGTCAGCATGACTGTTGGTTTTCCCTTCTTTATATTCTATGTCAAACGCGTAGTCCGAGACCTTGTGCCAGAGTCTTATTATCCTACTAGTGGGGTCTTTGATTCGTATCGCACCTCGTAGTGGTTTGTGGTCTGTGTATACCGTGAACTTTCTCCCGTATAGGTAGCTTCTGTAATTCTTTACGGCCCATACAATTGCGAGTAGCTCCCTTTCAATCGTGGAATAGTTCTTCTCTGCTGCATTAAGTGTTTTGCTAGCGTATGCTATCGGTTGTTCTTGTTTATTTGGGCCCTGAGCTAGGACAGCCCCCAGAGCCTCTCCACTCGCGTCTGTGTATAACTTAAATGGTTCTTCGAAATTCGGGTATCGCAATACTGTTGGTGTGATAAGCTTTTCCTTGAGTGTCTCGAAGGCTTTTACACATTGCTCGTTCCAGTCGAACTTAACGTCCTTTCTTAGTAAGTTGTTTATGGGTGCCGCGATCTTTGAGAATCCCTCTATAAATTTTCTGTTATAATTAGCCAATCCCAGGAATGATTGGACTTGTCTCACCGTCCTTGGTGTTGGGAAGTTTTTTACGCTTTCCAGAAGGGATGGGTCTGGCGCCACCCCATTGGTGCCACACTTGTGACCTAGATAGATTATTTCCCGCTTGAGGAAATTGCATTTTTCTGGATTCACTTGTAGTCTATGCTCTCTGAGGCGTTGTAGTATTTCACTCAGCTTATTTTGGTGATCAGTTAGGTTTTTTCCATAAACGACAATGTCATCGAGATAGACGAAGCAACGCAGTCCTTGTAATCCAGGTAACACGTGGTTCATCAAGCGTTGGAATGTTGCTGGTGCTCCTTTGAGGCCGAAGGGCATTCGTTTAAATGCATAATGTCCGTAGGGTGTGCTGAACGCCGTTTTGTCGCGATCCTCCGCTTTCATCGCTATCTGATGGTAGCCGCTTGCAAGATCCAATACGGAGAAGTAACGTGAATTCCCCAACTGGTCTAGGATATCCTCTATCCTAGGGAGTGGGTATGCGTCTCCTTCTGTTACTTCGTTGAGCTTTCTATAATCAACTACTACTCGCCAGCGTTTCTGCCCATCAGGTCCCGGTTTCTTTGGGACTACTAGCAGTGGAGCGTTCCACTGACTCCAACTGGGTTCCACGATGTCTTCTTTTAGGAGTGTGTCTATTTCTGCGTTTAATATTTGTCTCTGCGTTTCGGGAAGTCGGAACATCTTGCATTTTATAGGGGGTTGTTCCTCTTTCGTCTTTATCTCGTGCTGTACCGTGGTGGTGTACTTCAATTTCTCCCCTGGCAAGTGAAATATGTCCTGTAACTCGTGTATAATACCTTCTATGGACTGTTTTTCTTCGAAGTTTAGGTCATCCTCTATATTTACTATCTTCATTATCTCTGCTATTCTCTGTTCTTCGCCTTTTCTATCTGTTATCTGTACTCCTTTTTGTATCCCGTAACTTTTTCTTGTCCTCTTTTCTTTGTATTTCTCTACCTCGACTTGTAGCTCCTTTAGTGTTACTGTTTCGTTGGTCGCTGTTTCCGTAACTTTTTCTTGTCCTCTTTTCTTTGTATTTCTCTACCTCGACTTGTAGCTCCTTTAGTGTTACTGTTTCGTTGGTCGCGTTCATCACTGTAAATTTTACCTTGTCCTCTATTGGTTGTACCAGTGCGTTACCGATGTAGACGCGAGGTGTTATCTCTTTTCCCCTTACTATTTGTTCTCCTTGTATTCGTGAAGATATTTCTACAACTTGTACTGACCGTGGTGGTATATGAATGGTTCTTTGTTCTAGCAATATTACATATTGATCTTTGTTGGGTTGGTTTGGTTGTCCGTTGTGATGGTTCGTTGTCGAAGTGCTTTCGCCTACCCCGACGTGCGAGTCTAGGGTCCGGTGGTGGTTGTCATATTTGTCAGTATGCCACCATGTTAGACTGTGGTTACTCTTTTCAGCTTCTGTAGACGGAGTCTCTTCGTACTCGTTCTGTTGTTCGCTGTCAAATAGAGTTGCTACATCTTGCAGTACTTCTTCAACTTTCGGTTTTTCCATCACCTCTTGTGTATCTCGATGTTCACCATGTGAAGGCAAGTTACACTCCGGCGCGTGCGAGCTGCCGTTTTCTGAGTGTCCTCCAGAGGATGACAACCATGTCGCCTCTTGGGCGTATTGTTGCTCCCCAAGTGAAGGCCAATTACGCTCCGGCGCATGCGAGCTTCCGTTACTTGCGTGTCCTTCGTTGGGAGCTGTTTCATCAACTAGTTGTTCAACTCTCTGTTCATTGTGTAACTTCCCTTGTGAAGGCCAATTACACTCCGGAGCATGCGAGCTACCGTTACTTGAGTGTCCTTCGTTGGGAGCTGTTTCGTCAACTAATTGTTCAACTCTCTGTTCATTGTGTAACTTCCCTTGTGAAGGCCAATTACACTCCGGAGCATGCGAGCTACCGTTACTTGAGTGTCCTGCAATGGAAGCTATGTTATATGTTTTTATTTCGTTCGCCATTCGGTGTCTTTCGTCTGTTTCGAATGGGATCTCAATTGTTTCCCCTTCGTGTGTTGGGAATACCAGTTGTTGGGTTGGTCTCTCCACGTTACAGTGTTTCGTTATGAAGTCATTTCCTAATATTCCTACTATGCTTGTGGAGTTTATATGGTCTACCACATGGAATTCACATGTATATTGTCGTGGTGTTTGCAATTCCCCTTTTATTGTTCCTTTTGACATTAGTTCTCCCGAAATTGTGTTTAGTGTTACCCTCTCTAGCCGGTTAATTTCTTTGTGTTTACTCTTCTTGATTTCGTTTTCCTTTATTAGGCTGACTTCTGAGCCTGTGTCTATTATAAATCGTGGGTTTTGTATTTCGGTGAGATTCGTTGGTATGGTTACTATAGGGATTACCGGTATTTTGTCGTACCTATCCATTTTATCTGTTACTGGCGATTCGCGGTGCGATCGGTCGCCTCTGCGGAGTTTTCCGCTTGTCTCATACTTTCTTCCATTTGTAGTCGTTACCACCTTTCCCGTAGGAAGCACCTATCCTCGGTGTTGGCTTCCTTCAGACAGAAGTTGCATTGTGTGGCCATTGCACCCGCTGTTACCTGGTGATTTACCATTCTCCTTTGTGTGTTAGTTCCATTTCTTTGACCCTGTTGGTTGTTTGGTCTTTGATAGCTACAATTTTGGTTGGTGTGCCCATACGCTCTGCAGTTGGGACAAAAAGGGGTCATTTGTTTTGTTCGGCATTCTGCCATTATGTGTCCCATTTTGTTACAGAAGTGACAGCGCACCTGTCGCCTGTCTGGCCTACCTCGTGAAGTGTTAAAACTCGGTCTGTTTGACTGATTGTCTTGTGGTGTGTTAAATGTTCGCCGTGGTGGATATTGGTTGTAGTTCTGCGGTGCGGCTTGTTGTGGTCCTCCCCCAAAATTTCTAGTCTGGCTGTATGTTTGTCTTTCATTTATTTGTCGCAACTGCTCGATACTGTCTTCTTGGCCAAATTGTGTTGGCGGTCCTTGCCTCATGCATTGTTCTGTCTGTTCTAGTCTTATTATTTTGGCTCTTATTCCTTCTAGGGTATTATCTTCATCTTGTAGCAGATGGAATTTATAGTTGGGGTTGGTAATTCCCATTTTAAAACAGTGTAACCCTACTTCTTCTATTTCTGTTTTCAGGCCGTCCCCACCATTTGCGTACTGTACGGCCGCCGCGTTTTTGTAGATGTTGATAAGCTCTCGTACCCGATTAAAATATCCTAGTAGTGTTTCTGTGGGCAGCTGTTGGACGTTTCTCAATTGCGTGTTTAGTGTTAGGTACGGGGTATTCTGTGTTAGGCTCGTCCTGAGGGTAGTGAATATATTTTCTATTGTTTTGTTTGATCCTGTTTGTACTACTTCCAGTGCTCGGCCTCTCAGTCTTCTTGGCAGTAGTCTGGTGAATGCTGCTTTATCCTGTATTTCTGTGAGTGTGTCGTACCCAAGTCTCGCACAGTTTATGAATTCGTTTATTTCGCTTTGTTTTCTTGGGTTGTCCTCGCCCGTTAGTATTGGTACGTTGTTGTACAGGATGTTGTTTACTAGTGTGATGTCCGCCATTATTTTGTTATTCTCTGTTATTTCTTGCTCTCCTGACGATCTCTTTTTTGTCGTAGTTTTTTCGGGTTCTTTTGTTTTGATTTGCTCGGTGTATGTCTCCGGATCTGAGTTTATTCTTATGTACCGTCTACTGTGTCTTAGTTTGACAATTTCCCTTCTTAAAGGTTGTTGTGATGTTCTACTTTCTTCTATTGATGGTTGTTGTGTTTCTTTGATTACTATGTCTTGTGTTTGATTGTTATTTGGCATTAATATCTGTTGGTTGTTATCATATGCACTTGGGCTGGGGGTCTTTTCTTCCAGTAGCGCTTCCCAGGCTTGTTCCGGTTGTGCACCTTCGTCTGTGTTAGCTTCTTCGTGATTTGGTGTTATCTCGCTAATGCTGTGGAGATTCTCTTCCAGATTGTTCTGTTGTTCTCCTTCAGCTTCTGGTTTATTATCTAAGGAGAATGTGTCAATTCTTTTCACAAATCTTTGTAGTTTTATGCTGAGCGGGAGCTTCGGTGTTGATGTACCATTCATTTGTTTTACTTCTGGTGCTATTTCCCTATTCCTTTGCTTGGGAGATAGGTCCGAATTGCGGCTGCGCCAAATTATGTTGGGATTTTGAAGAGGGTTTTTTCTTTTCAGTAATCGAACATCGAAAACTAGATCGATTAGAATTTTCTTATCCCACAATTCGTTTATGATGCTAATGAATTTATTTTTGAAGTTTTCCCCAAATCTCCATCAGTGATCTTCCAGTGCGTTCGTAACTTTCCCTATCAGTCCTTTCCCAGAATTTCTATCAATAATGCTTATTTTCCTGTTACAATCGTTTAATTCTTCTTACAAAATTTCTTGTTACAATTGAATATTTACTTTTAACAAATCCTCTCTCAACTATACATATTCTCCTTAACAAAACCTCTCTAGAATGTCAAGCAATAATACAGAATATCCCTTTACAATTTATTTTGTCTCTGTTTAATGGATCCACTCTCAATAAGTTACCCTTCTTTAACAATTTCTCTCTCAGAACCCAACTAATAATACAAAATCTTCTCACAGTTCGTTTACAAATTCTCCCCCAAAATTCTAATTTTAATACAAAAACTATCTTCTATTCCTTGACTAATTCACTCTCGAAATTCTATTCTCAATACAAAATCTCTCTTTTATTCTTCAACTGATTCTCTCTCAAAATTCTATTTTCATTACAAAATTTCTCTCTTATTCCTTAACTAAATCTCTCTCAAAATTCTATAGTCAATACAAAATCTCTCTTTTATTCTTCAACTAATTCTCTCTCAAAATTCTATTTTCATTACAAAATTTCTCTCTTATTCCTTAACTAAATCTCTCTCAAAATTCTATCGTCAATACGAAATCTTTCTTTTATTCTTCAACTAATTCTCTCTCAAAATTCTATTTTCATTACAAAATTTCTCTCTTATTCCTCAACTAAATCTCTCTCAAAATTCTATAGTCAATACGAAATCTTTCTTTTATTCTTCAACTAATTCTCTCTCAAAATTCTATTTTCATTACAAAATTTCTCTCTTATTCCTTAACTAAATCTCTCTCAAAATTCTATAGTCAATACAAAATCTCTCTTTTATTCTTCAACTAATTCTCTCTCAAAATTCTATTTTCATTACAAAATTTCTCTCTTATTCCTTAACTAAATCTCTCTCAAAATTCTATAGTCAATACAAAATCTCTCTTTTATTCTTCAACTGATTCTCTCTCAAAATTCTATTTTCATTACAAAATTTCTCTCTTATTCCTTAACTAAATCTCTCTCAAAATTCTATAGTCAATAGAAAATCTCTCTTTTATTCTTCAACTGATTCTCTCTAAAAATTCTATTTTCATTACAAAATTTCTCTTTTATTCTTCAACTAATTCTCTCTCAAAATTCTATTTTCATTACAAAGTTTCTCTTTTATTCTAATTAGCGGGACATTCCCCTCTGTCGTGCCCTTACTTTTTTGTTGGTTTCGCTGCTCTCTTTTTTAACCGATAGCTCTTCCTCTCCATTTTCAGATTGTTGATTCGTTGGCTGGCTGCTCTCTTCTCCTCCTTTGTAGTCGCTAGGATCAGATCGCGTTGAGCCTCCTGGAGTTTTCTCTGGTAGTAGGCCTCCGAGCCAGAGCGACGCTTCTTAGGTGGTGGAGGCGCGGGAGAGTCCGTGACCGCAAGTCGAAGGTGACGCTGGCGATACTCCTCGATGGAGATGGGTCGAGGTCCGGCGGTGGGGTCCTGGAGTGCCTCTTGTAAGGTTGGTAAGGGTCGACCAGGCATCTACGGCGAGAGAGTGAGAGGTGTGAGCCTGTTGCCTACGAGGGCAATTCAGGTCTTATTAGGTAGCTGACTACGAGGTCAGGTTACCTTTAGGGACGGAGTCCGTGAGCCTGGACAAGACGGTTCGTGGCTGATTGGTCTTCCTTCTCTGGGAGTCTTCGCTGGAGTCCTCAGTAGGGTCTGCACTGGAGTTCCCTGGTTGTCTTCGGGGGTGTCTGCAGAGACGTC
This sequence comes from Chrysops caecutiens, assembly GCA_963971475.1. Lineage (NCBI taxonomy): Eukaryota > Metazoa > Arthropoda > Insecta > Diptera > Tabanidae > Chrysops > Chrysops caecutiens. The sequence goes on along the minus strand of OZ020567.1, from coordinate 44,989,351 downwards.
TTCGCTGGTCTCTTGGCTGAGGTCTTCACTGGCGTCTTCACTGAGCTGCTGGTTGGCCGGTCTTCTGTGGCGACTATCTCTGATTGTCTCCTGATTCACACTGCCCTCATTGAACTTTTCAACCGCTGTTTATTCGATAATTTGTGCTGTTCTGGCATCCTGGTTAATCGAACGCGATCGATGACTCCGCGAAATCGTAGTCATGTGACACACTGGTGATCCAACATACTCGGTCTTTGACCCTATACCGTTTGTACGATCCTATGTATTTGCACTCCACGTGCCGGCAATGATGACCATCCAGTGCTGATGACCCGGAATGTGCATAACTGCTTATTTCCATTTGTTTTCCCTAACTTTGGATTCATTTCATTATGACGATGATGGCCTTGACAGCGCATAAATACCTGTGACCCTGAAAATACCTACTCATTTCATTTGGTTTGCATATTCATGGATTTTCATTATGACGATGATGGCCTTGAAGCGCATAAATTCCCGTGACCCTGAAAGTACATAAATACCTACTCATTTCATTTGGTTTGCATATTCATGGATTTTCATTTTCCATGTGCATTCCATTGGTGTCGGAATACAAGCGTCTATGCTTGTTGTCGCCTCATGCGGCAAATGCTGGGTCAGCGTTTTTCCATCGTGGGAAACGATGCACTCGTTGCTTTGGTTTTTCAGGCGGGTCAAAAGGGGGGGGCGGCTGGTGGGGATAATACCGATTGTCATCAGTCGTCGCGTGTCCGTCCAACGGTAAAGGTGTGACTTTGAGTACTAATTTGATTATTTTCGATTGTCGTGTGTGCTTTTTGTGTCCTTAACATTCCTTCCTCCTTAAGAGAGTCGAACGGTAAAGGTGGGACTTCGAGTGAGTATTAATTTGATTGTTTCCGATTGTATTCGTGTGTGCATTTTGTGTCCCTCACACTAGTGTATTAGTGTAAGTTTTATTGTGGTGTAGAGGGGCGGATTACCGCTATTTTTGAATTGGTTAGTGTTTCCCCGTCAAAAGGCTTTTGATCGAAGGATTAGTTAATATTGAATACGCCATTCATTGGGCGAAATCAGGAATAATTAACAGTCTAATTTTGTCAAACGCAGAGGTAAAACTAGCTATTGACACAATTGAAAAAGAAAAATTACCATTTTCTACTGTAGATGAACTTTTAGATTATTCAGATATTAAAATTGTAACAAATAATTCTTGTTTACTGTTCATTGTAAGCATCCCAATGACGGCAAATGAAACATATGAAAAATTGTTAATTAGACCAGTTAAAACAAAGAATGTTGTTAACCTTATAGAATTTAAAAATGTAATTAGATTGCAAGACAAAATGTACGGAATTAAAGGAAATTGTAAGATAATTAAGAATTTACAATTTGTAAAAGAATAGATTTATTCAATAAAATCAATGACACTTGCCCCCAAATCTGCTGCAAAGCCGTCCATCTCAAAGTAAAAATAGTAACAATCAGCACATCCCTACCGTGGAACAAATATCCGATGGTTTACTTCTCCTGAATCAATTCAACGACGACATAACCATTGCTAACGAAACACACCGCCTCAACGGGACATATCTTGTCAAGTTCCACAATGCATCCATAACCATCAAAGGAAAAACCTACCAATCAATAGAGAAAGTAGCACACCACATCCTACCACCGATTCTTCAGTTCACACCAAACGAAAGTCACTTCAAACAAATAATGTCCCTACCGATGTTAGAGGACATCCATATAAATACCGCCAAGAAGATAGAGCTTTTACAAGCAGAACGAGTAGTCTACCAGTTTTCAACATTTTCCACACTTACTGTCCTCATATTAATTCTCGCGCAGTTCTCCTGCAAAGGTGCCGAAAACTTACCGACTTTAACAAACGTAGGCCAACATCAGTCAACGCAATGGAACCTCAACTACCAAACATCATTCAAATAAATATGGACCAATAATAGCCGCTTCAGATGAGGACATCTGAATTTAAGAGGAGACGACTTAACGTTATATTCTCGAATGTTCCCCAAAAAAATTGAACATGTGCTGCTGCAACGTGACTTGTCCCAGCAACAATCGTTCCCATGAAATTTACTTAATCCAACAAAAACCAACTCCACGCGAAGAGCATCGGATTTCGGCAGACGGCCGGAACTCATTTCCCACGGGAAATAAGTTGGCCAAGCTCAGGTAGATTTAGCATAACTAGGTGATAAGTAGATTTAAGTTCTAAGTTAAGTTCAGTTGTAATTTGGAAGCTGTTGAATAAAAACGCATAGAAGTAAGATTCAAAAATTGTTTTTTTTTTTATAAAATAATAAATAAAAATTTATTAACTTGTATTGTATCCGTTTCTAAATCCTGTTGTGTATCTTCTTCGTTATATTCATTTGTAGACGTTGTTATATATTCCTGCCTTGACTTTGGTCTTTCATCAAAGATAATATTTCTTGCAACAATTGTTTTACCTGCTTGTTCATCCCATGGTTTATAGCCTGAAAGACAATAACCCACCATCATTAATTTTCCTTCTTTTGGTTCGATTTTATGTCTTTGTTCTTTAAGGACATGAGCCTATGCCATGCTTCCGAATACTCTTAAATTTTTGATATTAGGTTTTCTATCTTCCCATAATTCACTTAGTGTTATATTTCTCTCTGCAGTTGGACTCCTATTTGTTACGTAGGCTGAATATAAAACTGCTTCGCCCCATAAATTAATATTTACTTGTGCTTCAAATAGTAGAGTACGAGTTTTATCGATTAAAGTTCTATTCACCTTTCTGCGGTACCATCTGTGGATTGTATGCTACTGTATGATGGAGAACTAGATATACCATTGATATTGCAGAGTTCTTTAAAATCTCTTGAGGTGTATTCTCCTCCATTATCTGTTCTTAAATTTCATATGTATATATATACATATATTAACGACCTTTAGCTTTAAATGTTTGTCTTGTCATTTTGCTAAAATGCAATCCTCACATAAAATATATTCGATATTTTTATTTTTAAAATTTTCTAATCCATCAACTAAATTTCTTTGTGCCAGTATATTTATATTACTCATACTCAAATGTCCTAATCGTCTATGCCAAAGTTTTAACTGATTATCTCTTTCATTATTTTCTAAATAATTACAAAGTTTTGGTCTACCAATTTCTGTTCCTACTTCGTACAGTGAGCTTTTAATATCTATTTTACCAATCATTATTAATTTATTTTTGTTTTTATTGATTACTTTTACTTTTGCATTTTCAAATATTACTTTCATTCCATTACTTTCCATTTTTGAAGTTGATAATAAATTTTTCATCAAATCCTCAAATAACTGTACAGTTGTCTATTCCGTCATATGACTTACATATTATTTCAATGTTACCTATACCTATTGTCTTTAAAGTACTACTATTTTTGGCAGCTGAAATAAATTTTGGTTTTTTTAGTTCTATATAATCTATAAAGTACTCTAATTCGTTTGTGAGATGGTCTGAACATCCTAAGTCGATACACCATTCTAAACATCGTATATTTTGTTCATGCTCTTGAATGTCTTCTGTTCCATTGCACAGAAATACTGACCTTTCAGCTTCTCTTTTTTGAGTTGGCTTATAATTATATCTTCAATTCCTTCCTCTTCCTCTTCTTCTTGCAAAGTGATTGCCTTGATTATTGTTTGATCTACAACCTTCATTGGAAAAACGTTGTCTGTAGTTTGATGTGTTGATACTTCTGGACGGTTGGATTCTGGTTCTACATTCGAATTTCTTATGTCCCGGTTTTCCACAATTGTAACACAGGAAAGCATTGCTTACATTTCGTTGTTCACCCTTATTATTTCTTTTTTGCTTTTCTTCCTCACTAATTAATCTTGCTTTAACGAAGCCATATTTTAAGTTTTCTATAGCTGTTATGACATTTTCGTATGATTTGGGCATCGATAGTAAAATATAGTTTACTTTTTCTTCTTCTGAAATCACTGTAGTTTCATCTCTTAATTGTGCAAAAAATTTTTCCATTCTTACAAAATGTTCTATCAATTTTTCGTTTTCATTGTATAGCAGTTCATTTAAAGTTCTTCTGAGGAACAGCTGGCTTCTCGAAGTCTTATGTTCAAAATTGTCTAGCAAATTCTTGTACATTAGGGTATGCTGTGTCTTTCCCTCGCAAGTATTCTAAATGTTTGTCCGCCACAGTTGCAATTAATATTGCTTGCACTTTTCCTTCATTTTCAGTGGCATTTGCATAAGTTTCTTCTTCTACTGCCTTAATTACTTTACTTGCCCTAACCACACTTTTAACTGTAAAAGACCATGCACCAAACTTTTTACCATCGAATGGCATTATTAGAAATTTGACTTTCATTAGAACAGACGCCATTTTTGAAAACTTCTTTTCTTTAATGTTTAACCTTACAATGACTGTGATACCTGCATGTGATTTTTAATTTCTTTATTTAGAATAAACAATTAATATTATATGCAAAAACGCATAATTCGATCTAATTTTCGTATATTAAATATAATTCAAATTAACCTCAAAATTTTCATAAATGGGGTTGTTGCGTTATGTTGGCGTCACGAACGATGTTGGCCACCTATGTGTGAAAATCCAACCTTGTGTGTTCGAGACGTCATTCACATATGTTCGGCTACGTTCGTTTTTAAATTTTATATATTAGGTCTACAAATAAGTTTTGAGGGTTTTTTTTGTGTTTTTGAAGCTTTATGTAGAAAAAGTGATACAATATATTTTATTCAAAATACTGTCCGTCGCTAGCTACGACCTTTTCCCATCTTTCAGGCAGCAAACGGATTCCACGTTGGAAAAAGTTTTGGTCCTTGGAGGCGATCCATGAATCGACCCAATTTCTTGCATCGTCGTAATTGGTGAAGCGCTGCTCGGCCAGGTCATGTGACATCGACCGAAACAAGTGGTAGTCCGAAGGAGCAATATCTGGTGAATATGGCGGGTGAGGTAGGACTTCCCACTTGAGCTCCTCCAAAGTGTCCTTGACAACTTTTGCAACATGTGGTCGAGCGTTGTCGTGTTGGAGGATTACCTTATCATGTCTTTCGGCGTATTGGGGTCGTTTAAGCCACAAGGCCTGGCTCAATTCCATCAACTGTTGCTGGTAACGATGTCCAGTGATGGTTTCATTAGGGTGTAGAAGTTCATAGTACACCACTCCCAGCTGATCCCACCAGATGCACTGCAATAACTTCTTCCCATGGACATTCGGCTTTGCCGTTGATGTTGACGCATGGCCGGGCATACCCCATGATTTTTTCCGCTTTGGATTATCGTAGCGTATCCACTTTTCGTCCCCCGTAACAATCCTGTGTAAAAAACCCTTCCGCTTCTGCCTTGCGAGCAATTGTTCGCACGCGAAAAGACGACGTTCGATATTTCTTGGAATCAATTCATACGGAACCCAACTTCCTTGCTTTTGGACCATGCCTAAGGATTTGAGGTGACTTGACACAGCTTGTTGAGTAACTCCTAGACTCTCAGATAACTGTTCTTGCGTTTGGCATGAATCCTGGTCCAATAGCTCCTCCAACTCAGCGTTTGCAAACTTTACTGGCCTTCCTTCACGCTGTTTGTCACTGGTGTCAAAATCGCCATTTTTGAAACGTCTGAACCAAATTTCCGTATTTGTGAATTTGTTTACCAAGAATAATGCTGGATAAAAATTCGAGTTGTTTTTGTGATTCTACAGCATGGATTACATTTTTATTACTGTTTTTCATGTTTGCTAAACTTTTTACAGTGATTGTACTGTTTATAGATCGTTTGCCGTTTGATTTACATCGAAATGGTTTAGAGATATTTGCCGATTCTTCTGGTTTATTTCAATTTGTCAAAGTTGGTGTTACTTTAATGAATATAGCTAACAATATTTCAATGGTAGACTGCATTCGTATAAATATTGGTAAAGCACATTTCACAGGTGCACGCTCAAACGTTTTCTATGATGTGTGACCATGTTCTTGACAATGTCGTATGTTTCGAACATAAACAGCAGTACAATACGTATTCTAATGAATATTAGAACAAAAGATCCAAAATTCCATGCGTTTGGCACTAATAACGAAATGTCCTTAGCTTCATGAAACAATCTAACTGTCGAGTGTGATACTTCTGATTCGAATACAAGAATCATGGCGTTGAAGGGAGTCCACATATTTTTATGGAACCATGATAAAATATCGTTGTTTTTGCTCATGGCGAGACTCATGTAGTAGGAATACCTGCAATGGAGGTGCTCGTAAGTACGTACAGTTAAGCGTTAGCAAATGTCCAAAATGACTGTTTTCATATTCTTCAAGAACTTGTGCATATGCGCAGTTAGATTTTCAATTTCTCAAACGCCAAAGTCCTAAATGCAGAAGCGGGTATAAACATGGAATTTGATTATATAAATAATATAATCAAATTCCATATTTTTTAAAAAATGTCTTTGACTTTGAAAACATAAATGCATAAAGTACCAATTACCTTAACGTCTCGAAAAACGACCACAAGAATATCAAAAAAAATTCTTGTTCGTACTGCTGCAACCTTGATTGATCAATTATTACGTACATCATAATACAGCGGTCAACCACATATACGAATTTAAAAAGCTTATTGCCTTTTGCATAACAAATTAGTATGTTCATGATGTCCAAAAATTTTAACGCCTGACATACTTTTAACGCATTAACAATTGATTGCAAAGCGTTTTGTTTCGATTTTTGCCCGTCTCTACGGTAAAGTATGGACAAAACCACTTGAATGTACAAATACCCAATAAACGACGCAAAATTGTAGAATATAGTATAAACTTTATATGATTTTTCTAAAGTTTGCTGGACATGAATATTGACAAAGTAATACAATAAATTTTTAGGTATACCTTTAATGTAGCCGTATTCCTCTCTCTGTAGCTTTTCATACATTCCAGGGTAGTCTAGTAGTATATCCCGAGTCTTATCCTCCTCGATGGTTTTATCTGTTTGCCACCGATCAAAATCCACCTAACCGAACTATTAACATTGAACATATAAAAGCAAGGCATTACCTTTAACCAATGAGGTTTTTGAGGTTGAGATGTGAGCCTTGGCCACCAGCGCTTCGTAGCCTTCGCCATTGTAACGTGAACATTGGAATCATCACGTTTATATGTTAGTCTCTAGATAATATAATCCTTATATGTTTTCTTAAATATAGGTTTGACAGCATAACTTACAGCAGGTATAATATATAAATGCAGGTTTATAAAAAACTTATATTCATTTATTCCGCATGCTCCCATACCAAGAGCCGAAAATCCAAATGAACTCTTTGTAACTTTCACATTGATATTCTACAGCGAATAGTAACGTGTAATAATTAGTATCAAAGTTTTGTGAGTAACAAGATACGGTTTGTTGGCGATGCTATACAATAGATGAGCTATGTATAAACAATTGTCTCTAACTCGAACTTCACTACTCTCCCACGCAGCAAAACTATACCTTGGCATTTTTCAGATCTATTTTCAATGTAAGCTGATTTTCATTTTGAGCCCAATATACAAATGGATGCAAGTTCAATTTCGCCATTATTTGTGGTGTCTTACTACAAACTAATGAATGAGTAATGAGTATGGTGTATACAATGAATAAGTCATACTATAAGGAAACGCTATTCGGCAACGAAGTGGAAGCCAACTCTTTGATAAGGGCGTTTGTGGTATTGGTATTTTTGTCTTCGTGTGGGAAAGTAGTTGCGGAGTTACTTCAAGGGGCATATTTTGAAAACTTACGCGCGAATTTTGAATTTGAATATATTTCATTATATTATTTTTGAATTCCCTTATTTTAAAGTGTAATTTTATAAAATTCAAAAGAAAAAATATATTACAAATATGTATGTCACTTAAAATTTGAATTTTAAAAAATTATGTATTATAAGTTTACTTTTTTAATAAAGCTTGTTCTATAGTTAAAATAAATAATATTACATTATAAAGTTTCAAGTTATTTATATGGGAGTAGCTATCAGCCCTCTTCATTGAAATCAATGATATCAATATTATTCATTTACTTTCCTTTCCCTCTATTAAAGTTACCGTCTTTCTGTGAATAAATGGGAATTAATTACCTAAAATACTGATATTACAATCTATGTAAAAAACTTACAATATTAAGTACAAGTGCAGCATTTGGCGCTAACATTGTTCTGCTGGCCAAACCAATCAATTCGTAGGACGAAACATTTATTTTTCCTTGCATTGCTTCCTCAGAAGCTTCTGTGTGGGAAACATTTCAAACAAACAGAATGAATAGTGTGAATTTATTGTTTTCTGAATAAATTAAAATTACAAATAAGTTACCAGTTAGTGGGTACCATATTAAATAACACGGTTTGTAAAAATATAATGAATAGAGGCAAAAGTTGCCCCTTGCAAAAGAAAACATTTCTTTAACGACGCTCCTACACCAAACATTGCATAAAATATAAACAAACAACATGGCCGTCAATATCCGAAACTTTACAATTCTTACAAATATTACGATGTATTTTTACTAATAACAACTCCAAATTATATAAAATAAATTCCTGCACTATTAAGCAATACTTTACCACCAAATTCACCTATCAAATAAATTTCTTTTGCCAGATTTTGCGATATTATACTTTCAACTGGCGGTTCAACACTTTATTCACTTAAAACACTTCATAAATACAAATTTACCTTATGACATTGACACTTATTACTTCATTAATAAATTTTGAATAATATAAATATCCAAAACCACAATTTTTTAACTTGCACATAGAATTTTCACGAAAAGTACACTTTGGTTCGATCGTGCACAAAATACCGCGAAGAATATTTTGACAATTGAACTTCTAGTTGAAAGAGATGGAGACTACGAGTGAAAAGGACAAAGAATAAGGGTACCGTTAGGTTTTGGCACCAAACATGTACACTGTGCATGTGACATATAGCGCTTCCTTATAATGGGGTCTATTCTGGCCGGTCATAGCAGATTCTGCTATTTTGACAATCTGCTATTTCCCAAAGCATTGTTGTTGCCTTTCGTAACTTAACGAAAGTGACTTAAATTGCTATTCTGGGTGTAAAAATAGCAGAAAAATCTGCTATCATTCTGTTAAAAATCTGCTATCATAGCAGCCTCAATTTAGCTGCCTTTATGATAAAGTTTTCTGCTATCCCATATAGAAAAGTATATAAATTCATACCTAAATGATAAAATTTAATGTATTTTGTTAAATTTGCAGATTTTAAGAAATTTTCCTTAAATATGTTGCCATGTTTCAAGACATTTACTATTTTTGCAGACGAAAAACAGAAAAAATCATAACTACTCCACTTATATTACATTAAATAGATGAAAAATTGGAATATCGAATACGTGAACAAAATTTGTTTATTTTGCCTTCTTTATGTTTACAATTCATTCATTTTCAATATTTCATCATTTGTTGGGTCTATTCTAATTCTTGCGAAAGAAATATGGATAAATTTGTTAAAAATACTATATATTTCTCAAAAATAAATATTGGTATTTGAAAATAAATAACTTTGGAAGAAAAATCATATCATATTATGGACATAGTGTTCGTCACGAAGTGGATGCAGACGGATTCCGGTTCAGAGATTATCTCTAGATGAAAATTAATTCTACTCCAGAGACTATCTCTGAACCAGAATCCGTCTGCATCCACTTCGTGACGAACACTATGTCCATAATATGATATGATTTTTCTTCCAAAGTTATTTATTTTCAAATACCCATAACTATTTTTGAGAAATATATAGTATTAGTATAGTATTTTTAACAAATTTATCCATATACTATGTAGTATCAAATAGTCTCTTCATTTTCTTCTGGTTCTGGTTTGAGTTGGTCATTTTGTGGAATATCATGATATAGCTCGACTCGGTTTATGTGTCTTCCATTCCAAAAACATAATCAGATCACTTTGTTTTTGTGGTAGTCCTTATGCCGTCGTCTTTTCCAAAATCCAAAGAGCCCCCTCCGTTTTGGTGATTACGAATTGACCAAATCTTTCACTCAATGCACCCAAATTAAATATCTTCGTGCTTATATTGAAGCCTTTACTATCAAATAGAGTGAATCCCTTGAGTTGATGCTCTAGAAATTCTTAAAGTTCCTTAAAAATAATTAATCCTTAAATATTTTGTTGCACAAACAAACTTATTTGGGTATTTTACCAAAATCCAAACGAGAAAACTGTTGTCTTTCATTAAATATTTATCAATAGTGTCTCTTAATTTATGAATTTAAAACAAATTTTTCACCTATTAACACATTTTTCACGCTAAAAAGGCATTTAAACTTGCATTTTATTACATTTTAAGTTTTTGTTTACACTTTCAACCGTCAAAGATAGCAGATTTGGCTAAAAGTAATTTGCGAAATTCAGTTCGTAGCAGATTCGAAAATAGTTGGTAGCCAGAATACCAACTTATCGAAACTCTGCTACGAGCCAAATCTGCTATCGCCCGTAGCAGAAAAATCTGCTATTTAGCAAATTCCGCCAGAATAGACCCCAATATTACTTATTCATTGGGTGTATATTAATTATTCGAAAGCATGCAAATGAAGATAGCAGTTCTTATGCTTCGAAGAAGTAACAATTGGAGATGGCAGTTATTTCATGTCACAGTGGAAGACGTCACTGTGATTTTAGATTGGCAAGTGTACAGTTAGTTAGGTCTCGGAAGGCGCGCACTTAATCGACATGAAACTTGTACAAATATAATCTATATTTGAAAATAAAAATTAAATACTTAACGTGTTTTTTCGGGTTTTCATAAAATTCACCTACTGCAACAAAGTATTGAAATTACATATCGATACTCAAGAATAAACAATTAATATTATATGCAAAAACTCATAATTCGATCTAATTTTCGATATTTTCGTATTTTAAATATAATTCGAATTAACCTCTGTTGAGAATTGATCAATTATTGTTGTTAAGCTGGCAATGACATGAGTAGTAGACATGATCTTAACATAGTTAAGTTGGCAAGAATTATTTAGTTATTTAGGACTGACAATACTTTTAAATGTCAGTCTGTTATCAAGTATGAAATTAAGCATGATGGAAGTGTTTTCTTTTATAATTTTGTAATCCGAATTTATTGAATTGTTAGTTATTAATCCGTTGATGATTGTTGATTGATTATGATGAATAAATGTGACATTGAAGAAATCAAATAAGATTTTATATATAAACGTAAAGGAAAAACCTGAAACTTAATAAGTTCAAATAATATCAACAGGTTATGGGCCCAGAGTCGCTGTGAAAGGGTTTTTTCTTTTGAAAGTCAGGACAGGAAAGTGGACAAAGTAGTCCAGAACGTCACAACCGGCAAGGACATCATAATCAACAAAATTTGACGATATTGGAGCGGTCATCACGCAGCAAGGCAACGTTGAGCAGCAAGTCGTTTTTTTAAGTCAGAAAATTGTCACAAAAAGTTTGTAGTCATTTTGTTTATTTAAATATTGTTAGTAGTAAGTTGAATTGTTAAACCTTAAACAAAATGGATACTGTAAAGTCTCAGTTGGAGATGTTAATTCAAGATAGTTTAGGAAATGTAAATTTCATCTCATGGCAATTTAAATTGAACCTAGCACTTAAGTATAAAGGTCTGTACGATATAGTAACGGGTGAAAAGCCCAAACCAGCAGATAATACAGTCGAAGCTTGGTTAAAGAAAGACGTTGAAGCTCAAACGTTGATAGGTTTAAATGTAAACAGTAAAATTGCGAACAAAATTGCAAATTGTAAAAGTGCCAAAGATATGATCGACAAGTTAGTTTGTCTATATGGTACAAAGACTGATGTAACTGTAGAAACGTCCCGAATCAAATTCTTTACCTTTGAATATGATGAAAGTAAGTCAGCTGTAGAAAATTGTATGGAGATTTTGGATCTCGCTCAAGAAGTGTCAACTGAGAAAGAATCTATGATGGAGAGTTGGATCATGACGAGGATCATGAGTGTGCTACCGTCAAAATTGGCACATTTCAGAACATCTTGGGATAATGTGACCGGAGCAGCAAAGAACGTTGAAACTCTCATAGAACGCTTGAGACTCGAGGACGAGCGACTAAAAGAAAAGACGACAAATGCAGAGGGCAGCACCAACAACGCTCTCATGGCAAGAAGTGAGAAACAGGGACAGTCGTCAAACAGCAAGCAGGACAAGTCATCGTTCACATGTTACAAATGTGGGAAGAAAGGTCACGTGCTCAAAGAGTGCAAAGGCAAAGCGTGTGATAAATACATTGCTTACTGCAAGAAGAAATACTCATGTAACATCTGTAGGAAGAAAGGACATTTCGCTAAAGACTGTGAATCCCGAGAAGAAGCAAACATGTCAACAAACGGAAAATCACCAAGAAAGGCTTTTTTGACCACAGCACTCTCGACGGTGGACAACGATCTTTCGAAAGACAAGGCAAAGTCATGGTATCAAGACTGTGGAGCCAGCCAACATATGACTTCTCACCGAGAGTGGTTTGTTCAGCTTGTCGAACTGGACGAGCCTATCCCAATTGTGATTGGAGACTCAACCAGGCTAGATGGTGTTGCAGTCGGGAACATAGAGATGGAGGCTTTTAATGGTCAAAAGTGGTATCCAGTTATACTGGAGGATGTTATTTACGCACCAAATCTCAACTTCAATCTTTTCTCAGTAAGTCATATGCTAGACAAGGGACATGTACAGAAGGCAAACAGAAATGAGTCAACATTTTACAGTCAAGATGGCAGGGAAATTGTGGCAATGGCAAAGCGCAAAGGAAATCTATACAAAATGATGCTCAGAAGAGAAGAAGAGACAAGTTTGATAACGATGTCAATCAAAACCTGGCACGAAAGACTAGCTCACCAAAATGTGAAGTATGTGAGGGACATACTGAAAAGGAAAGGAATTAAATATGTAGATGACTGGAATGATTATGTGTGCACAGGGTGCTCGTATGGCAAGCAACATCGATCCTCACACCCAATCAACCCCAAGACAGCTCAGCAGCCACTAGATCTTGTGCATGTCGATACTGGCGAGATGAATATTTCGTCACTGGGAGGAGCCAAGTATTGGCTCATGTTCAAAGATGACTTCACACACTACCGAAGCTGTTACTTTATGAAAACGAAAGATGAGGTTCCAGAAAAGATGGAAAGTTATTTGAGACTTATGGAAAACCAGCTAGGACGGAGGGTGAAAAGTTTAAGGTCGGACAATGGTACTGAACTAAAGAATGCAAAAACCAAACAGATATTGGACAAGTTGGGAATCTTCCACACATTCACGAATGTATATACGCCAGAGCAGAACGGAAGGGTTGAGAGAGAAATGAGAACGATTGTAGAAGCAGCCAGAACGGGAATACATGCAAATGAGTTGGACGAGAAACTCTGGGCAGAGGCAATGAACCATGCAATCTTTACAATCAATCAGACTGGAATCAGCAACATACCAGGAAAAAGTCCGGCTGAACTTTGGTTCGGAAGACAAATGAAAATTGAGAAACTGCGATCCTTTGGATGCGAGTGTTATGTGCTGACACAAAAACAGAAGAGAGGCAAGATGGATAGAAAATCAGAAAAGGGAATTCTAGTTGGCTATGACATTGATTCACCGTGCTATAGGGTTTATCTGAAAAATAAGAGAGAAATTATCAGCTCAGACAATGTAATCTTCGACGAAGAAAAGATGAGACTGAGGCAAGGCATCGGAACTGAGACACAGACACTAGAGGACACATCTGAAAAGCAAGTAGAAAGCAGAAGTGTGACAGAAGAAGGAAATGAGAACTGGGGAACTAGAGGAAGTACTGAGGAGTCAAGTGACTATGAAAATGAGACACCACCACAAGAAGAGGAGTCAAGAAGGAGAATTCTGCGAGATCGTCGAACCTTGCAACCACCTCCGAGACTTAGGGATTGTGTTCTTGATTTCCATCTAGGAGGGAAGAGTGCACAAGTAGCCATGATTGGTGAAACGGAGGACATCACGGTGAGCGAGGCACTTAAAAATGAGAAGTGGAGACAAGCAATGCAGGAGGAGTAGGACTCTTTAATGGAAATGAAAACTTGGAAGCTGGTGGACTGTCCAGAAGGAGTGAAGCCGATCACTTGTCGCTGGGTGTTTCGAGAGAAGACAGACGGGAGTCTTAAGGCCAGACTTGTGGCAAGGGGATTTGAACAAAAAGAGGGACTGGACTATGCGGAAACTTTCAGTCCAGTAGCCCGCCATGCATCCATTCGCCTACTCCTAAGCCATGCAGCGTTAGAAAAAATGAAATTGGTATCCTTTGATGTAAAAACGGCATTCTTGTATGGGAACCTGGAGCAGGACATTTATATGAACCAACCAGAAGGATTCGACGACGGATCAAGGAAAGTATGCAAGTTGGATAAGAGTCTTTACGGGCTCAAACAAGCTCCACGAATGTGGAATGATAGAGTCACTACACACCTCGAAGAGAAGATAGGCCTCATAAACACAGATGATGATCCGTGTATCTACTACACCAAGGACAAGAGCATTATGCTCTCACTTTTCGTTGATGATGGTTTGGTAGCTGGCAAAGATGAAGATATAATATATAAACTCTTGGATGAGATAAGCAAGGAATTTCAGATCACTTTCAGCAAGAAAGCACAGGACAAGTTAACGTATTTGGGCATGGAAATCAAGATTGACCAGAATGGCATCTTTGTGAATCAGCCTCGTTACACAGAGAAGATCTTGAGAAAGATGAAACTTGAGCAGTGCAACCCAGTATCCACACCAATTGAGCCAGGAATGATCACCGGAATGACAGATTTCAAGAACGACGAGCAACTACCGGCGAACAACAACTATCGCGAGGCGATAGGAAGTTTGTTGTACTTGGCAACAATATCAAGACCAGACATTAGTTTCGTAGTGAATTATCTCAGTCGTTTCTGCAACAAGCCCATGAAGAGCCATCAGGAAATGGTGAAACGTGTTTTTTAAATATTTGAGAGGGACCACGACAGCTGGAATTCACTTCGGAGGAGACAAAACACTTGTGGCTTACACCGATTCAGACTTTGGAGGAGACTCTGAAACAGGACAATCGACGAGTGGAGTGTTGGTGATGAGAGGAGGACCAGTAATCTGGTACTCACAGAAGCAGCGTCTGGTAGCGACTTCAACGGCAGAAGCCGAGTATCGAGCTGCAGTGTCAGTGATTGATGATGTGTGCTGGATCAAACGAATTGCACTGGAACTTGGTATCTTGGAAGTTGAGCAGCCGATCATACTGTACATCGACAACATGTCAGCCATACACACGTTACAGAACTCACACGAAGGAAAGACGACCAGAGGAAAGAAGCACATTGAGATACCACGAAAGTACATCCAACAACACATCGGTAATACTGTGATTCTGCAACACATTGAAAGCAGCAAGCAGATCGCAGCCATCTTTACCAAGCCACTCAAGAGAAGAATTTTTGAAATTCTCCGCTGTAAATTGATCAAGGAGGAGTGTTGAGAATTGATCAATTATTGTTGTTAAGCTGGCAATGACATGAGTAGTAGACATGATCTTAACATAGTTAAGTTGGCAAGAATTATTTAGTTATTTAGGACTGACAATACTTTTAAATGTCAGTCTGTTATCAAGTATGAAATTAAGCATGATGGAAGTGTTTTCTTTTATAATTTTGTAATCCGAATTTATTGAATTGTTAGTTATTAATCCGTTGATGATTGTTGATTGATTATGATGAATAAATGTGACATTGAAGAAATCAAATAAGATTTTATATATAAACGTAAAGGAAAAACCTGAAACTTAATAAGTTCAAATAATATCAACAACCTCAAAATTGACATTAATACATTTTAGTAGAAATTTTTGCATTCATTGCTATTTTCCAAATTATAAGAGAGTCGTATAGAGGCGCCTACAGACGATCATAGAAAAATACATCATATCTATGACATATTGAAGAACTGTACATACACGTTTTTGAAACAGGACGAAAAATATGATCGTCTGTACGCACCTCGATCAGTTTGATGGAATGAACAGAAAGGAAGGGACGTTTTTACAGCTTGTCGGAAAGTTAAGAAGAACTGATTGAAGATCTTAAGGACATTAAATGTTTGTACGGTAAGATGAAGTTTAATCTGGTGAAAAACTTATGTCAATAAATTGTTCATTTGAGACTGTCAACAAAATGGTGTTAGCTGCTACCAGGTATTGAAAATAGAGAAAACTTAGTTTATTCACTAATAACAAGTGGTGGTAAGACGCTAGTGGCGGAAATACTAATGCTTTGTGAACTAATATGTGTTGTTTCAATTGTCCAGGAAAAGGTAACAAGAGTACCAGTCAGTATTGTAATTTACATATAGTGTGAGTATCTTTGTTTCAGGTCAGTGCAATGCCGCTTTTTGTTTTGAATTTAATTTCCTTGTTGAAGAGTGCACAGAAGGGAAAAGACGGTGAAGAACAAACAAATCTTAGTATATAGCTGCTATTGAAAAAGCTTCAATAATAGTATGTGGTAAAGTAATAGAGGCAAAAAGAGCTCTGAAAAGAAATTAACGAAGTGCGAATTAAGTAGTTGTCAACGAAGTGCAGTCATTAGGCAATATGGGTCGTGGCGCTACATTGACAACTTTTTTGACTAATGTCATGCATATCAAAGGTATTTCTTATTAGCAGTTAAAATATATTATATTAAACATTTTTCTGACACTACCTGGAATTCAATTTGTCGGGATGAGTGCAACCAGGGGAAACTTACCAGAAATATTTTCTAGTGGCTTCCGTTTGGTAAAGCTGAGAAAGTATCTAAAGTGTGGAAAAGTTATTTTAGAAATCAATTCAAATGGGCAGGATATACATATAAAGTATTTCTACACATATTACGTGTGCCATGTATTTGTTTTATTCTTTTTATAATTTTAGTACAGTACGGAAATGACCAGAGCGGATCTAGATCATCTAGCTGGACTTGTGTTGGAAGTTATTTCTAATGACTCGTGTCTGCCAAATTTGTGCACCGAGCATAAGAGAAAGTATAAAAATGCATTGGTGAAAGCTCTCGAAGATGTGTGTGGGAGTTTGAGTCCAGTTTTGGAAAAAATCATTCCCCATGGCATGGCGGATCATCACTCAGATGACAGAAGAACGAAAACTTTTGGAAAGAGCCTACGAAATAGCTTAGTGGCTGGGAACGTTATGTGTAATATGTTGTATATCATTCCTAGCAGCTGGTGTTAATTTTTCAAAGTGAGTGATTATACGAGCTCCAAATGCTGGTCGGAACTTAGTGTCATTGTGCAAATACAAGCAATTGGTCGGTGGTATTTTGATCTGTTCGGCAAAAGATAATATATTTGTTACCTGAAGACGGAAGCAATTGGAATCCATACGTTTAGGTTTCAAAAATAATTGGATTAGGAATCAGATGCACAGTTCAGTGCTCAACTGCAAAATCAGCCGTCATGAGTAGGTAATAGAAACTATTTACAGTCCGAGTACGAGTCATGTTTAATATAATTTTAATTTCAACTTTATTCTATTTTAGGAGCTATTCGGATTAGAAATGAACATTAAACGCTTCATTTTACATTTCAGACCACAGCTTAATATCCAGCGACTTGCGGTGTCAACACATTTTATCAGACCGGCGAGTAGTAGTGACTAGCTTAGAGACTGTTAACCCACTAGGAAACAATGTTCAAGATTCATGGGAAAATCTTGTTAACAGCTAGTGTGCCATACAAAAATTTACTAAAGAAAGCCACCAGAGCCTTCCCTCAAAGATTGCTGCCCAAGTTAATAGAAATGTGCTCAATTTAGGTGCAAAATATTTAAAAAGTCAAATGAAATGCATGCCTGCTGCTGTTATGTAATCTCTTGTGGCTGCCAGCAAAGCTCTTAGCTATGAAAGAACAAACTAAAGAAAGATTAGAGGTTTGTGTCGCAATGAGAATGGTAAACTTAGTAGACATATATACCTTATATCAGGCTTTTAAAAGTAGTTATAAAAAGTTAAGTCCTTTTTTTATTCCCAAGGTGCTACTGAACATGGCATGTGGTAGATTAGTATACAGGAGTATACAGGTTGTGCTACAGGAGCCCATGGAATTGGAGGTGCTTACAGATTTATCAAGTACAATGATGCGGATGAGATGACTTGTGGTAGTGAAGAAAGTTGTATCGATCCATTGTCTGTTGCTGGATTTTGTAGGCTGCGTGCATTGAGTAAATCGTTCAACGAATGTCTAGAAAAATCTTTAAGACCGTACAAAAGGTATAAAAAGGGATGGTTTTGTTACTGGTGAATGTTCGGCTATTCTTGTTCTGGAAGAGTTGGAATACGCTAAACGTCGTGGAGCAAATATATTAGCAGAAATATTGGGTCATGGCCTTTCTGGTGATGCTGCTCATTTAACAGCACCTAGCGAGGATAGTTGAGGTGCATTTTTAGCTTTGCAACGTGCTATAAATTCTGAAGGCATACCACCAGGGCATGTATCATACGTCTCTGTCTCCATCAATAAATATAGAAAAGGTCGACGAGGGAATGAGTATGAATTTTGTAACAAGTAAGGCAGAATGGAGTGCAGGAGTGCGTCCAATAGCACTGAAAAATGCTTTGTGTGGAGGACTATGTAGAATAGTTTCGTATAGCCAAATAAATTTGCGAATGCAAAATTATAACTAATAACATTCTCCTTTTGACAAATCTTTCTACAAACTAACTTTTTCTTCCCTATCATTTTCGTCTTTTCTATCTTCTATATCATTTCTTATTAAAAATTGATATACGATCTTATATATACTATCTTCTCAATCTAAAACTAGACTTGGATTGAAATAAATTTAAAAATCAAATGCTGTTTAATATAATCCGCTTTAGTACAAAATATTCCTATTAAAGGAGTTGATTCAAAGGACACATTTACTGTACAAGAGCTAAAGTATACTTTGGTATATCCATGACTTGCATATGAGAATCTCTAGATGATGTTCACTGCAAAGAAAAATGATGTTTTAATATTAAAAACGTTACTGTCACTCACTTTGTCAACTACGATGTATATTGAAGGCAAAACCTTCCAAGATCCTGGGAATCTTCCTAGTTGTGCACCAGTTGATTTGTTTATAACTTAAATGAAGCCGTCGTAACATCCAACAAATAAAAGACTTTCCTTGTAAAGTTTCATAGAAACAGCATCATTTCCACATGCATATGTAGATATCTTGTTTCCACTCTAAAAATAAGTGAATGAGCTATTTTTGGGATCCGGAAAGTGTATATAATATCTAGTTTTCAACGTAGTTGATTTAAAGATTTTCGTCTCAAAGTACGTTTAAAAGACAAATCAGTAGGAGAATCGAAACCTAATATGAAATATAAAAAGAAGAGGTGCCCACCCAGCAAACCGTTTTTTTTTGTTATAGTTATATGCTTATATGGCTACTACCTTCGATGATGTTTTACATAACGAAAACGTCTGATTTCTGTTTCCAGATTAACTGAGGGTAAAAGTATATTTTACGGGAATATTCCTTCCAAGGAGTTGCTCCTTAAGTTGGGCTGAGAGAATAATTTCTCCATATGAAACCCCCAAACAATTGAAGGGTTTTCTTCGTATAAATATTTCCAAAAATCATACAAATTGAATAATGTTCTCATAATATATATTTATTTATTTTCTTACAGTTGAAAGTATAAATTTAGAAACAGTTCCATTTAATAATATACACATTTAATTTATTATAAACATTAATATAAAATTTAAAAGCGAACGTAGCCGAACATATGTGAATGACGTCTCGAACAAACAAGGTTAGATTTTCACACATAGGTGGCCAACATCGTTTGTGACACCAACATGATGCAACCATTGAATTAATAGACCAGGAATGGCCCATAGACAGAAAAGTCGAAGCACAATATGCAAATTTTGTTTAATAGTGTTAGTACGCTTATATGTAGTTGTAATTTCAAAGGCGTAACAAAACAAAGGGGCATTATTTTTATTTTGAGCGCGGTTTTTTCAGATTTGATTTATTCATAAACATTTTTCTCCGGAATTTTCGCCAACATATCTTATTTCATAACAAAATAATACAAAATTTTAATTTTACTAATAAAGTAAATATATGCATTTAATATGTCCAAAATTTATCATCAACGCCCTCTTCTTTTTTTAACCGGGCTTGGGACCGGCTTCGGCAGAATTACGGAGATGGTTGGACTTTTTATTTATTTACCTCTCTGTATGACTTTTTTGTATATTCATCACTCTGGTTCTTTGAACTACATTCCCATATTTTGTATAGCTTTTGTTAGTTTTGGTCGAAGTGAAATTTTCTCTGATGGTTTTTTGGCTAGAAAATAAAACCGTGTGCGCAGGAATTTTTGGTCAATCCTAGGTTACAAAGCCCCAGCGATTCCATCCAAAGTCTACTTCAGGCAGCATCCTTGGGAAACCTGTAAACATAAAAACAATTCAATTTACATAACTCACACCCTTCTAGTTCCTTAGTAATCCGGTGTTGATAGCCTGCAAATGACAAATGAAATTTATTAATATAAAATACAAACTTTTGTATAAAAATTCGAAACTGAAAATATATTTTATTGTAAATTCGAACACTTACCCTTCTTATGACGGCTGCACTGGCATCAAAGTTTACGTGAGTAAACAGTAAACAAACTAGCAGCGCGCCAGACAGTAAACAAAAATGTCAACACTTCACAAATCACACCCGAAAATTTATGTTTTTCGATATTTTTGGCAAAAATAAACGCGACGTTCTCCAAGAAGATGTTGGAGACGAAAACAGTTTACTTACTTATGGAATGATATTCCATTTACACAATTTTCATGGTTATTTTTGCACTTTATTACACAGCACTTCATGTTCTTTAGAAAAAGACACTTTTTATCACGAAAAATATTTTATAAAACGAAATGAATAACTTTAAATACACAGAAAAAACTTTTTCAAATAAAAATGTATTCTTTTCGCTGGAATATTTCACTTTTTCACAAAAATTTACAGAAATTTTCAAGAGCACTTTGAAAATCGATTATTTCAAACATAAATGTTTTAAATGAAATGATTAAATGAATACATGCTTATGTGTGTGTTATGTTTCACATGATTCCAAATGAACCAATCGAAAGCATTGGTTTGTAGAATTATCAGCACATACCCACACAAATTTTGGTTTTACAAACCAATACCACACCATCTGACATAAGGGACCAGGAATACAAACAAAATTTTGGTACCATGAACCAAACCGGTTCGATTTGACAGCAGGGACCGGAAACTATGGGTTGTATAGGGGGGTGAAGCCTGGGGGGAACGCATTATTTTTGGTTCTCTCACGCACACTGTGCGTGTGAGTTAGTTCCATTCCTGGTATATTAATTCAATGGATGCAACCACCCCATTTATGTCAATTTTGAGGTTAATTCGAATTATATTTAAAATACGAAAATATCGAAAATTAGATCGAATTATGAGTTTTTGCATATAATATTAATTGTTTATTCTTGAGTATCGATATGTAATTTCAATACTTTGTTGCAGTAGATGAATTTTATGAAAACCCGAAAAAACACGTTCACGTAAAATCATAAAAATATCGAAAACGAGGCAAAATCGAGGATTTTTCCTTTAAGTATTTAATTTTTATTTTTAAATATAGATTATATTTGTACAAGTTTCATGTCGATTAAGTGCGCGCCTTCCGAGACCTAACTAACTGTACTCTTGCCAATCTAAAATCAAGGTGACGTCTTCCACTGTGACATGAAATAACTGCCATCTCCAATTGTTACTTCTTCGAAGCATAAGAACTGCTATCTTCATTTGAATGTTTTCGAATAATATACACCATACTCATTACTGATTCACTAGTTTGTAGTAAAACACCACAAATAATGGCGAAAGTGAACCTGCATCCATTTGTATATTGGGCTCAAAATGAAAATCAGCTTACATTGAAAATAGATCTGAAAAATGCCAAGGTATAGTTTTGCTGCGTGGGAGAGTAGTGAAGTTTGAGTTAGAGACAATTGTTTATACATAGCTCATCTATTGTATAGCATCGCCAACAAACCATATCTTGTTACTCACAAAACTTTGATACTAATTATTACACGTTACTATTCGCTGTAGAATATCAATGTGAAAGTTACAAAGAGTTCATTTGGATTTTCCGCTCTTGGTATGGGAGCATGCGGAATAAATGAATATAAGTTTTTTATAAACCTGCATTTATATATTATACCCGCTGTAAGTTATGCTGTCAAACCTATATTTAAGAAAACATATAAGGATTATATTATCTAGGGACTAACATATAAACGTGATGATTCCAATGTTCACGTTACAATGGCGAAGGCTACGAAGCGCTGGTGGCCAAGGCTCACATCTCAACCTCAAAAACCTCATTGGTTAAAGGTAATGCTTTGCTTTGATATGTTCAATGTTAATAGTTGGGTTAGGTGGATTTTGATCGGTGGCAAACAGATAAAACCATCGAGGAGGATAAGACTCGGGATATACTACTAGACTACCCTGGAATGTATGAAAAGCTACAGAGAGAGGAATACGGCTACATTAAAGGTATACCTAAAAATTTATTGTATTACTTTGTCAATATTCATGTCCAGCAAACTTTAGAAAAATCATATAAAGTTTATACTATATTCTACAATTTTGCGTCGTTTATTGGGTATTTGTACATTCAAGTGGTTTTGTCCATACTTTACCTTAGAGACGGGCAAAAATCGAAACAAAATGCTTTGCAATCAATTGTTAATGCGTTAAAAGTATGTCAGGCGTTAAAATTTTTGGACATCATGAACATACTAATTTGTTATGCAAAAGGCAATAAGCTTTTTAAATTCGTATATGTGGTTGACCGCTGTATTATGATGTACGTAATAATTGATCAATCAAGGTTGCAGCAGTACGAACAAGAATTTTTTTTGATATTCTTGTGGTCGTTTTTCGAGACGTTAAGGTAATTGGTACTTTATGCATTTATGTTTTCAAAGTCAAAGACATTTTTTAAAAAATATGGAATTTGATTATATTATTTATATAATCAAATTCCATGTTTATACCCGCTTCTGCATTTAGGACTTTGGCGTTTGAGAAATTGAAAATCTAACTGCGCATATGCACAAGTTCTTGCAGAATATGAAAACATTCATTTTGGACATTTGCTAACGCTTAACTGTCCGTACTTACGAGCACCTCCATTGCAGGTATTCCTACTACATGAGTCTGGCCATGAGCAAAAACAACAATATTTTATCATGGTTCCATAAAAATATGTGGACTCCCTTCAACGCCATGATTCTTGTATTCGAATCAGAAGTATCACACTCGACAGTTAGATTGTTTCATGAAGCTAAGGACATTTCGTTATTAGTGCCAAACGCATGGAATTTCGGATCTTTTGTTCTAATATTCATTAGAATACGTATTGTACTGCTGTTTATGTTCGGAACATACGACATTGTCAAGAACATGGTCACACATCATAGAAAACGTTTGAGCGTGCACCTGTGAAATGTGCTTTACCAATATTTATACGAATGCAGTCTACCATTGAAATATTGTTAGCTATATTCATTAAAGTAACACCAACTTTGACCAACCAAAATAAACCAGAAGAATCGGCAAATATCTCTAAACCATTTCGATGTAAATCAAACGGCGAAACGATCTATAAACAGTACAATCACTGTAAAAGTTTAGCAAACATGAAAAACAGTAATAAAAATGTAATCCATGCTGTAGAATCACAAAAACAACTCGAATTTTTATCCAGTATTATTCCTGGTAAACAAATTCACAAATACGGAAACATCAAGCAGAGCAAAGGACCGGTTAGCTTCTAAGCCTCTGCTGTGAGAAGAACGTGCGCGGGACCAATTTTGTAGTGTCTACGATCTTTCAAATGAATGTGACGGCCGTGAAGTATACGATGAGTAAAGGTAATAATCGATTTGAATATTATACAGCTTGGACGTCCCGGCGCTACATTTTCAGTATAGCGATATCTACATAAGGAAGAATAAGATCGTTGTTAAGAAAACTCCCAAATTACTGTAAATAATCAATATTTGAAAAATTAAATTTGTTTTCCTTCCCGAAACCCATATATTTTGTAAATTTTCGTCAGCTAATTTACCCTGAAGGGAAGTAAAAGAGGTAGAGTATTGCTAGGAGCCTGGAACCTCAACCCTACCATACACAATCTGCATACCTTTTCCCCACCCACGGGAGAGTTAAACTAGTTGTTTTGTCAAGAGATTATATTTTCATATCTGCACGTTACCTCCCACAGTATTTACATCCTGGCAAAACAAATAAGCTTAACAGGCATTGAATTAATAACTAAGGAATGGCATTATTGCACACCTACAGTATCTGTGAGCGATGCAAATACCCCGTACCCTTCCCCTCTTAAAACAAAGCGTCAAACTTTTTCGCTGATTGGCTACACTGTAGTATTAGTAGCTGTTATTTTATTTGTTGTTAGTACAGCCAAAACCCCCTGGATGTAGTGGCCTTGACAAGCCATGAACCAGATTTTGTCTCTGTGTGAGTACATGCCTATGGATTTGGCCATTTCCATTCGCGGTGTCAGAATTGACAGAGGAGTTTTTCGCGACGCCGGTTAAATTTAAAAATTGTGAGTGTTTTTGTGCTTAAAAATATGTTTTAGTGTTATTTTTTAAATATTAAATTAACAAGCGTCGGTGTCACTTTAGGAAAACATTGAAATAGAAAAATATAGTGCTAAAATAACAACGTTTTTGTTTTGCAGTTTGAAATGTTTTGCTTAAAGTTATACCATACGTGAATTTAGTCACATAAGTTTCGTTTTAATTTTTTTAAATATCTTTGTCAAATATTGAAATTTTTTTAAAAGAAATGAATTAGTGTACAGTAATAGTAATTTTGATTATTCGCGATCATAAAAATGCGGTGAAATTTCACAAGGATTTGATCATTCGCGAACAGGCGAGGAGAGAAATATTCAGTTGTGTAAGCATATTATCACTGTTCGGCTTTTGTTCCTTGTTCACGATTCTTGTCAGTCCTTATTTTATCTTCTTCTGAGTACTACGTCCAATGTCGTATATTTAGAGCCTCTTTTTGTGTTGTTGTTACCATTCTTATCGGTTTTATTTTGCTTCTGTCTAGGTGCTTTCTATGCTCCCTGTTCACAATTATAACATTCTAGTAAAAAGTATTTTTGGGTAAGTGGATATTGTGCGCATTTTTAATTTTAGATATTTTTTTGGTCAATTTTCTTCGTTCCGAGACTTTAAAAACAATAAAAATGCGTTTGGTTACACGCAATATAAGGAGAATGCGTTTGCGTGAAAGATGCGAATGTTTATTTCATAAAGGATTGTGATTTTAACACTCCAGTTTGTTTTGAGGCATTTCTTTCGTTCACGATCCTTCAAAAATGAGCATGAATCTCATTTCAAAAATTGGGAAGGGATCAATACTTTGCTGGGGACAGATACAGTCTCCAGTTGACCTCCAGTTAAAGAAAGTGCCAGTAAATTGTGTCTTAAAAGAAAAGAAAATCAAATAAAGTAGAAGTTTAAATAAAGTTATAATATTCTTCCCATCAAATCAAACTCAAAATTGGTAAGTAATTACTGATGTTAAGGAATATAAGTTGTGTGAATAAACAAGTGAAGAGAAAATATATTATGTATCTTATAGCCTTTGCTTGGTTCCCAACTGATTCATAATTACAGTATGGCATCATTACCAAAACGAAAGAAAAAAGTTATGAACCTCGGGGAAAAAATTAAAGTTTTGGATGCTTTACGTACCGGGGAAAGTGCTTCAGCTGTCAGCCGACGATTCAACATCAACGAATCAACAGTTCGTTCTATTAAAAAAAACGAAGGAATCATTATAGAAAGTGTGGCAGCAAGTGCTCCCGTCAGTACAAAAGTGGTGTCCCAAGTTCGGAATAAAACTTTGGAAAAAACGGAAAACGCATTAAGCATTTGGTTGGAAGATGTGTCTCAGAAGCGTGTTCCAATTAGTTCTGCCCTTATAAGAGCTAAGGCCAAGAAAATTTACGACCGAATGAACACAGATTCTGAGTCATCGTTTGATTTCCAGGCGAGCAAAGGTTGGCTAGAAAACTTTAAAAAGAGGCATAATTTGCATAATATAAAATTAACCGGCGAATCAGCGTCTGCAGATCACGAGGCAGCAAAAATATTTCCGGAAGAACTCAAAAAAATAATTCAAGAAGGTGGATATTTACCACAGCAGGTCTTCAATGCGGATGAGACGGGATTGTTCTGGAAGAAAATGCCAAGTACGACGTTCCTTTCCAAAACAGAACGGTCAGCTCCAGGTTTCAAGGCGGCAAAAGACAGGATTTCTCTTCTCTGCTGTGCCAATGCTACAGGTGATTTTAAGATAAAGCCGATGATGATATATCGGTCCCTTAATCCGCGAGCATTAAAAGGAAAAAATAAAAACCAGGTACCCGTTTTTTGGCGGGCGAACAAAAAATCCTGGGTCACCGGAGCTCTCTTCATGGAGTGGTTCAATAGTTGCTTTATCCCGGAGGTACAAAAATATTTAGCCTCGGCAAACCTCGACTGGAAAGCTCTCCTACTAATCGACAATGCACCTGGACATCCTTCTACTCTGGTGGGAGCTCACCCAAGTGTTGAAGTGAAATTTTTAGCCCCCAATACCACTTCATTAATTCAACCTCTAGATCAGGGGATTTTCGCAGCATTTAAAGCTTATTATACAAGGCGATGTTTTCAACGAATTTTGAATTCGATCGAGCGTAATTCGGAAGAAACCGTCACTTCGAGTTGGAAAAAATTCAACATAGCCGATTGTATCGCAGATATTGATGCTTCACTGATGGAAATAAAACCAAGTTCCATCAATGCATGTTGGAAGAATCTTTGGCCAGAAGTGGTGGATCATGAGAGCCAACTTCCTCCTATAACAGATCAAGAGGAAGGCATCGTGAACCTTGCACATCAAATCGCTGGTGAAGGATTTGAGGATGCCAGGGTTGATGAAATTCGTGATCTAATAGAATCACACAGAAACGAGCTAACCGAAGAAGAACTAGTGGACATGATGGATGAGACAAATCAGCACTCTGAAGAAAGTGAAGGCGAAAATGAGAATGAAAATTTAGGTAGGTGTAAAAAACTTTCCTTAATTCATCTTGTTTTGTTCATGATTTTGTTTTACCAGACAAAAAGTTCTCTTCACAAAATCTCAAACAAATTTTACATCTTCAACAACAACTCATCGAAAAAGCTGTAGAATTGGACCCATCCCTTGTCCGGAGTTTGATGTTCAAGAGGGAAATCGAAGCTGCTTTCGCCCCTTACGTGGAACTTCAAAAAATACAGGCGGAATCAGCCACGCAGGGCAAAATAACAAAATATTTTTTGCCATCAACCAGTACAAAATAATTTTTGTACACAAACAAACCTTACGTACATTAATATATACTTTTAAAAATTTATTATTTTGTGACTTTATTGACCATGGAACGTAACCCCCCTAATTGCAAGAGGATAGAGATTCAACATTCGCGGATTTGACGTTCGCGTAGTTTCCCTGGTACGCAACCCTCGCGAATGTTGAGGGATTACTGTATTTTGATTAAATAAAAAGAGTAAATGTAAATGTTGTTATTAGTAGAAAGCGACTTTTTATTGACGGATTAAGCAGCGAACATCGCGGGACTTCGTAAATATCTGGTACGTTAATAATTTAATTGGAAAAAGGTAAATTTTTTATATTTTAGGACGAGGCGACATTCGTCCATGCGGTATTTTTATTAATTAATATTATATTACTTTATTACGAGTATATTGTATTTGATTAATTGTGATATTTTTATAATTTTTTATTAGTATTATATATTATTGTTGAGTTGAATCAAATATTTTTTTATTCTCGAAAGTTGCCAATGAAAAAATGAAAATTGGTTGGCAGATCTGTCACGGATCTTAACCTCATTACTTTTTTTCATGCATACCAAATTGTATCGTGTCATGAGTCAGTTTTGCTCCGAATTGTAATCTAAATTTGTTATTGAAAATTATTGTCATCGACAATTAAAAGTGTAAAAGGCTTGTTCAGCAAGGATAGTTTAGTCAGTTTAACATTGTATTATTTATGTTACGATTGAAAATAAATCTAATTCTACAAATCAAATCAATCTGTCTGGACTATTTGAAGAAACCCACTACCGAATTAAAAACAATTATTTATATCACTTTTTGTATTTGATTAATTGTGATATTTTTATAATTTTTTATTAGTATTATATATTATTTATATTACTTTTTATATTATTTGATTAATTGTGATATTTTTATAATTTTTGATGTCAGTTTACTTCAAAATGCCGCGTCGTTGTTGTGTGCCTAATTGTTCTTCGAACTATGACAGTTCTATCGCGAAAGAAGGCCTCAGTTTCAGCGTTTTCATTTCCAAAAAACGAGTCTTCGCTTTTTAATTCTTGGGTAAAGAGTATATCCCGTGATAACTGGCAGCCCACAAAATTTTCGCCTGTCTGCTCGAAACATTTCCGGGATTCTGAAATTCTGCGAATGAATGAGGTCGTCCTCTGAAACGCATTCAGTTAACGGAAACTGCCGTTCCTCTCTTTTTCCCAAACTGTCCGTCTTATTTGTCAAAACCAGAATCATCATGTTCACGCAAAGATCCCAATATTCGCCGAGAGAAAGCTCTTGCGCATTGCGAAGAAATCAATGAAGAGTTCTTCAGTAGAGCCCGGATCACCAATTTCAAAAATTTCCGAGACAATTTTAAATCTCAATTAGAATTAAATGATTGGTTTATTAAAATACATGCGGACAGTATTATTTTCTTCATTGTTGAAAAAGATCCAACTGAAATTTGCGAGTGCGTTGTTAGAATATCGGTTTCGGAGGATCTATTTGTTAGGGTTTTTATGAAAGATTCTGAATTGAGCGACCAAGATCTTTCATGGGTTTTGCCCAAATCCAAAAAACTTAGTCTTTGGTCGCAAGTTGTAAATATTTTGAGCAGATAGAAGCAATGCCAAGAAACTCCTAAGCCACGTCGCGAAATATGTTTAACGGCTGCTTTGCGTAATCTTAAGGCTCTCAGGTTGACGATAAATACGAACATTCAGGAATAAAGAACGCTCGTTAAAAGAACTCGGTACGACTCTTCCATCCTTATAATGTCTTTTGCGATATATTCTCATTCTGCCGCCGCATACGAAGTTCAGCGCCAATTCATGTTTCTCCCTTGCAAAAAACGCCTTCAAAGTATTTCGTCGTAATTTAATATAACACCTGATTTTAAAAATGAACACAACGACGAACGGTATTTGGACCGTGCGATTGAGTCACTGAGTAATGTAGAAAAAGAAGGCGCATTACTAATTGACAAAATTTATGTTGAACCGTGCCTACAATTTAAGTCAAATAATATAACCGGTTTGGCGGAAAATAATAGTTCAAAATTGGCTAGAACCGTTCAATCATTTATGATTAAGTCAATTTATGGAAAATTTAAGGAAATTGTTCGAGTAGTACCGGTCACTAATATCTCTGGTAAGCATTTGCACGAACTTACCACAGAAGTCATAAAATTTGTGCAAAAAATAGGTTTTCAAGTTCTGGTTCTTATTACTGATAAAAGCAAAACGAATCAAAATATGTTCAAGGTATTTCAAAAAAATTCAGAGAATTATTTCGCCAATCCAGATTTCCCTCACCAAAAAGTCTTTTTGCAGTATGACACTGTACATTTATATAAAAACTTTCGAAATAATTGGATCAATTTAGATCCCCAACAACTTTTTTATAGTAATTTCAAGCCCGGAGAAATTAAAAAATCTTGCTTTGAAGATATCTGCAATCTCTTTAACCGCGAAGGAAACCTGAGTGTTAGAAAGGCTTTCAAATTAAATATAAAAACTGTTGACACTAGCAATCTGCATAGGCAAAAAGTTTGTTATGCAGACAATGTGTTCCATGATTCCACCATCGCAGCCTTGAAGTCCGACGGTTGCTTCCAAATTGCCGATTTTTGCGAAATTATTCGCACTTGGTGGAACCTAGTTAATGTGAAGCAACTTCACAAAGGTAGAGACAAAAGAAACGTTTACTGTAGCCCTATTTTCGATTTATCTGGCGCCCAGGTGGAATTTCCGACCAATTTTATAAATTGGCTACACACCTGGAATCAGGCAGAAAATAATTTCAATACATTTTCTTCTGATACTTATCAAGCTGCAGTTCTTACTACGTCCACTTTATTGGACTTAGTAAGTTATACTTTGAACAATTTAAATTTAAAATACGTTTTACTAGGAAAGTTTCAAACCGACGATTTGGAAGGAAGATTCCGCTTATATCGGTCTCTTTCTGGTTGTCGGTATAATGTTTCTTACACGGAACTCTTAGAATCGGAGAAAAAAATTCGAATTCACAATGTTTTTCTCCACAAAAGGCAAAATTTTCAAACCATTATCGCAGATTGTTGGTAAAATAGAGTTCAAGACAATATTGACACCACAATTTTTAAGCCCATTTTTGATTCGTCGTATCTTGCAGGTGTTCAAAGTGATGAATCTGCCCATATATATGCATGTGGATATGCCACATATGCAGCCGAGCGAAAAATCGATTGCGCCAGATGTAAGCTCGAAGTTATGGAAGACAAAGGTGTCCCCATAGATGATGAATACTTTGATGCGATGCAACGTGGTGGACTCCACATCCCTACAGCTAGTGTGAAAATTTTATTTTTCCATATGTGTGCTGTCTTCCAGTACATAATTTCTAATATGGAATTCTCCAAAAGTTTCTTAGGGACAACCAATCAGAAAGGTCTCTTAAGGGCTCTAGTTTTTGAGTCAATTCTTTCTGATAACTTTGATGTTGATTTGGATCGTGTATGCTCTTGCGGTTTAACCAATTTTGAAATTTTGAGCAAATTGTGCTCGCCACTGTGCAATATTTTATTAAATAACTCCACGAAAGCCACAAATAATAGTTCCTTAACATTGAAAACAAGGAAACTTCAAAAATTTAATTAATATGCAGCACTCTATGTAATTTTTTTGTTATTAGTTTTCTAATTTATTTAA
Source organism: Chrysops caecutiens (assembly GCA_963971475.1). Taxonomy (NCBI): domain Eukaryota; kingdom Metazoa; phylum Arthropoda; class Insecta; order Diptera; family Tabanidae; genus Chrysops; species Chrysops caecutiens. The sequence continues at coordinate 44,958,080 of OZ020567.1, read as the reverse complement.
ATGGTTAAATTTTGTTACATATTCTTTTTTGTTATTTATTTATATTTTAATTTATTATATTTTGTAACTTGTTCTTTTTTGTTATTTATTTATATTTTAATTTATTATATTTTGTTACTTATTCTTTTTTGTTATTTATTTATATTTTAATTTATTATATTTTGTTACTTATTCGTTTTTGTTATGTACTATAACTATAGTATGCTTCACATTAATAAAAAAATGATTTATAACTATAAGAGATTGAATTATTTACAATATAAGATTTTGTAATTTTCATTGTTGGATTTATTATTAAAGTTATTAAAAAGATGAATAAATTTTCCATTTATATATAATTACGCATTTGTTCACTTTAAATAAACACGGTGAAATATGTTTTTTGCTATTATTTCATGTAAGTTTGTATATTAATTGTTGCCAATATTTTGTTAAATTGCTTAACATGAATAAAAAATTATTTATTTGACAAAATGTTCTATTTATTTAAAATTCCCGCACACAAAACGTCGTATTTCCTTTTAAATTTCAGCTTCGTCAATATTTTACTTTTCTGTATATAAATATATATTAATAATTCATTCTTTGCAAGTGTAATCATTTTTGTATATAAAATTCATAAAATTAATAAAAAAGTGTTTTTCATTATAATATATATGAGTTTTTAAAAACTCCCGCCATGAAAATTTCATTTTTCCTATGAAATTTCATATTCTCCGATGTGGCAGTCGGCCTCACTTGACCCTATGAATGTGGTAGTAAGAAAGTCTGGTTCATGGCTTGTATTACTACCATGAACTTTGTCTTACGTTCTTACATATAACGAGGGACGAAGCTGTTCACAGGCTGTCTCAGGACAATCAACTAAACTTCATTACGTCGTAGTCAAATTTTTCATAAATAAATCATTTAGTGCTGCTGATCTTTTCATCGAATACTTTGCTGACCTGGTAAAACATTTTGATTGTTCTCTGAATTGCCACCATCCTTGCACTTCTAGCAAGAAATATTATTTATCCTTGACATGTTCGTAGTAGTATTGAAATGGCTAATTTTACAATCTCAAAATGAAAGATGAAATAGTTAGTGAAACGGAAAATAATTTGGATGAAAATCCTGCTGTCAATATTCAACCCACGTTGGAAAATGAAAGCAGTAGTGATGACAGCGATGGTGAGCCTCTTTCAAGATTCATTACCAAGCAAAGTGCCAATGAATCCTCAATGCGATGAAAAGATGGTACATTTGTTTGGTCTAGAACCCCGTTAGAAGTAAGAGGGCGTTTTGGCAGTGCGAATCTAATAAACCTTACTCCAGGAATTACCAGGTATGCTTCTACTCGCGTCAATGCATTTAGAAGTGCTTTCGATTTGTTTCTCAATAAGCGCATAAAATCTAATCTACCTTGTAATTTTTACTTGTTTTTATTATTTTTGGTAATTTCTCGTTTTAGTGTTTTATATTTCGTGTATTTTGGCTGCTTTTTGTTGTGCATTTGTTAATAACGTAATTTTCTTTTTAAATTTTTGTATATATCAATTCAGTTTTCTAGATAAATTAATTTTATTTAATAATTGTTTCTGTGCAAGTGTAATAAAATTTATAAAATAATAAAAAAATGATTTTTAAGAGAAAATATTTGTATATTTTAAAACTACCGCAATGAAAATTTCTTTTTTCGTATGAAATTTCTCAATCCTCGATGTGGCTGCCGGACTACTGAGCCATGGATGTGGTAGTAAAATAGTCTGAGTTTAGAGCTTGTCTCACTACTACATCCAGGGAGTTTTAACTCGTAAATAAAGTATAAGGAATATGGTACATATGCGTGGGATAAATGTCCATTTCAAAATTGAATTTGGGTTCGTTAAAAACACCAGTGAAGTCGGTAAAAATCTTTTAAAGGGGTAAGTGCTTAATTAGATTTAATTGTTAACTATACGGTTCGATTTACCAGGCTGACAATATGAATTTGTGCATAAACTAATGGACAATGAAGATGTTAAATGAATTTGAATATTTTGCATTTCCGTACAGAGAAAATTAGGAAAATGTAAGAATGCATGCATTTGACAGTTGCTAATTTAATTTTCGATTTCTTTGTATAAGGGTATTTTGTTAAATAATTATTAACAGAATTATAAGTAACTTGTATATTATTAACTTTTATATATATGAGTAAACAGTTTTTTTAAATATTTTGAGTGAAAAAAGAATTTAAGTTTAGAGTTAAGAATTATTTAAAGTCAAAATAGAAGAAAGCGAATTTTGTACAAAATAAAATTGTTATGATGTTTAGAAAAACCAAATCAGTTTATTGCTTTGTGTATGAAATTAGCGTGTTTTTGCACATTTTCGTGTAAATTATCAAATTGTAAATATTCCCCAGTTATATAATTAAATCTAATTTGAAAAGTCAATGTTTTATAAGTAATTTAAAAATGATGCCCATGTGGTTTTGTCTGGACTCTGAAATTACAAACACATACAAGCGCACAAATACATCTAAATGTGTTATGAAATACTTATTCATAACAAAGGGTTGAGGAGTGCTTTTGGATAAGATCACTCAACCCTGGTAGATAAGACAAAAGGATTCCTGACTTCCCTCTGTTAGGGACTTGGAAATGTTGTTCCCTACCACAGTTCACTTCATTTGCAAATATCTATTTTTCACCGCTCTGATTTGTACTGTTTTAGAAATAAAATAACATTTTATTTTTCACATTTACTTCTATTTGGATAACTCATATATACTCCTTAAACAACATTTTTACTTTAAATTAACATTTTGATTCAATTGTAACTTCAGGTTAACCCTTGTGTCTACACCTGGGTCTGGCCAGACCTTTTTCAATTTCATTTAAAAAATTAGTGTATTTTCATTTTTCGCATTGACTTCAAACTCCATGATATCCTTAAGGCAACCATTCTTAAAAGTTTCAGAATGGAAATATTGGCGATAGTTTGATTACATTATTTTTAGAAGAGATTTCAAATAGTAGCCACGCTAACATACACCATGGGTCTGTGTAGACCCTTAACATTTTAGCATGTTCAGTCATGTTTACGTTATTTTTATCAGTGTTTTTTTTATTTTTTTTATGGTTTATATTCCTAGTTCGATTGCCTTAGCAGTTTACATATGGGCCACAATGTAAAATGTTTACGTTGGTCTTATCTGATTATTTTGTTTCACTGAAGTGGCTACGCCAGATCTTATCTGGACGTAGTTTTCACGCCATATCTGTCCTTGTATGCACTCCTTTATGCAGTTCATTTTGTTTCAATCGGTACTGTTGACCAGGCAAAAAAAATTTGATCCGTGATCGAGGAGTGCATCAGTAATAATTTGGGTGGAGAAGTGAAAATTTAAAAAATGAGCGGCGAGTTTGAATTTCTTTCCGAATACCAACTGAATCGGTATGTATTTATTGTCCCTTTATCTTACTTTTATCCCAATTTATAAGCCTTCTATGGATTCAGTCTGAAGCCAGAGGAAAGGGACCAGTATTACAATCAAATGGTTCAATTCATTTCCAATGAAAATGATGAGAGGGATAGTGAAAACGATATGTGTGACGATGTTGAAGACGAAGATTATGTTCCAAATGAAGATGCTTTAGATGCTGAACAGGATTTAGTTATTGAGGGCCCCTGTGAAGCAGAAAATAGTGACGATGAAGAAGAAATGGAAGAACTTGAAGCTTTGAATAATTCCGCGCGGCAAGGACAAGAATCGAATCATGGAGACTACTTCCTGGCTCGCGATGGCACCAGGTGGGCTAAGCTACCACCTTCATCATCCCGTGTTCGAGCACATAACATCTTGCGCCATTGTTATGTATTTTTTATTCGTTTTGTTATGGTTCCAATTCTCAATGTTAACCAGTTCAATGTTGAAAGCAGGCTTGACACAAGTTTTAAGTTGGCTTAATATTTATTATTGTGCTTATTCTAATTACACTTCTCTTTTACATTTACATTCATTTTCCTTAAGCTTTATACAAATCCAACGTCCAAGCGACAAATCTACTAATTACCTTCCTAAGATTTTATATAAATCAAACGCTAATGTAACCAATCTACTAGTTATCTTCCTAATATTTGTTATAAATCAAACGTCCATGCAACCAATCTACTTATTACCTTTTCATTTCACTACTTAGCCAGATTCAAATTTACTTTACCTTCTTGTCTGATTTCATGTTTCTAAATTTTGTGTTTTTAATCCTAATTTTATTCAGTTTTCATTCCATTTATTCCATTCCATATAATCTATTTTACAATTGCTTTCTTAATTCTATTATTACTTCTCTTGCTGCGGCGGTACTTCAACCGCTCGTTATGGAGCCACTGGATCTCCTTGCTGATCCGCAGGCGCTCCTCTTTCCCTACAGAGCAGACGGCGACGAACCTCCTCTATGGCCCGCCTGAAGTTGGCCTCCACTCCAGTCCTATATTTCACGGGACGCTCTGGTTCTACGACCGGTGGCGCGGCGACTTGCTGCTTGCCCCGATTCCTGGCTCGGTACTCCTCCAGGGTAATCGGCCTCGGTCCGGCCCTGGAATCACGCAACGCCTCCTCTAAACTCGTTCGCGACGTCCCCGACACTATGAAGTAGCCACTTTAATGACGCCGTACTTGGAACTAGGTTGATGGGTTCTGGTGACCACTTTCAACACGAAGTTCCTTACTGCACCGATAGGTTTCGAGAACCTTGTTCGGTTTTGCAGCTTCGAGCCCGAGTTTGATGGGTTACTGTGACCACTTTCAAGCTCGAGCTCCCAACGCAGAGAACCGATAGGTTTCTAGAACCTTGTTCGGTTTGACAAATTCGAACTTGAGTTTGATGGGTTACTATGACCACTTTCAAACTCAAGCTCCCAGCGAACCGATAGGCTTCTAGAACCTTGTTCGGTTTGGATTACCCACTTCTCCTTGTATGTCTACTCCCGTGAATGGTCTGCCTGACTTTTAAGGTTTTGAAGTTGATCCAACTACTGGTGATATCCCCAATTTTTCTCCGCTTTTTATTCCAAGTAACCGGGATTTTTGACCGTTGGAGCGAGGTTGCCGTCAATTACGAAACGCACTTAACTTCTGCATGGCGCCATCTACCGGTGACGGGCGGAGGTTTTTAGAACAACGTAAGTTGATGGAGTTGTTTACGTTTCCCCATGTTTCGTTTTGACGTTTCAGTCTAGGTTAAGAACGTGTTGTGATGTCGCATGTTTTATGTTCGGTAGTGAATTTCATGTTGTTGACATAGGTCTCCGGGATCCAATGCTCACGTAAGTGTTATGAAATAGTAGGTTTGTTTACATTTTACATATTCGTAGGTTTATTTACGTTGTTCAACCGTGTTGTGTTTACGCTTGATGGTAAGTATAGTGCATGTTTAACTTTTGGTGTTTTATGCTTTTTAGGCAGTTTTCTATGCTTTATGCTTTATGTTTTATTCCCCATGAAATACTCCGTGTGCACTATCTGTGTGGACTATGTTGCTCGCTGTGTGGACTATGTTGTGTAAACATAAACACCGACATCGACTTCTCGCGTGACATGTTCGAGTGAGTATGTAAAATTTCTGGTGCATTATGTTTTTTAGGTTCCTATGTGTTGCGGGTATGGTAAGTGATTCGCATAGTTTATTTGTTATGTTCTAACCTCCCTTCTTTTTAGGTGACGCGACGCATCACAACACCATGTCGGTGGAAGCGTAAAAACTTCAATGTCATCTAATTCCTTAGACATTTTCAAGTCACTTATCACCAATGACATGGTTGTCATCATCATGAGAGAGACGAACCGAAAAACCAAGGAAATTATGAATAAATACAACATTGAAAATAATCCTTCGACGCCTACGGTATGGAAGCCAGTGAACGAAACAGAGCTATATGCGTGTTTCGGATTGCTATTGACAGCTGGAGTTAACTACTCGAATGTTCAGCATACAAAAGAGTTATGGCAGACCAAGGCTTTACCAGTATACAGAGGAACTATGTCTTTACAACGTTACTGGGCTATTAATCGTTTCATCCGGTTTGACGATAAACGAAGTCGGCAGGCTCGTCAAGCTACTGACAAGGCTGCACCAATAAGAGACCTCTGGACAATGTTCAACACTCAGTTAGCATTACTTTATACACCGAAAGCCACCATAACTGTAGACGAACAACTTTTTCCTTACCGAGGTAACACAAAATTTGCACAATATATACCGTCGAAACCAGCAAAGTATGGTATAAAGATATGGTGGGCTTGCGATTCATCTAATAGTTTTCCTATAAAGGTATTATTATACACTGGGAAAGAACATGGTCAAACTAGAGATGTTAATCAATGCGAAAGGATTTTGCTAGACATTACAAATAAATACTCGTCGTCAGGAAGGACCATAGTTGCCGACAATTTTTTAACTACGCTAGAAGGAGTTTTGAAGCTAAAGAATGCTGGGTTGGCGTTCGTTGGAACAGTTCGTAGAAATAAAAGGTTTATTCCTCAGGAAATGGTTCCTAATCGCACGCGACCAGTAAGATCAACACGGTTCGCCTTCTACAACGATGAAGTCGCACTGATTTCTTATGTACCAAACAAAACAGAGCTGTTATGATGCTGTCAACGGTACACTATGATACAGCAACTTCTGGTCCAGCAAACAAACCGGAGTCTATATTGTTTTATAACAAACACAAGGGTGGTGTAGATGTTATGGACCAAATGCTGAGGAAATACACTTGTCAAAGACGTACACAACGGTGGCCTTTAGCATTCTTTTATAATGTTCTTGAAGTGGCAGGATTGGCCGCTTATATAATTCACTGTGAGACACAAGGAAGACGCACAACAGATGCACGCCGAAAATTCCTAAATTCTCTTGTGGATCACCTTGTATGGCCACAAATTGAAGAGAGAATGAATAATAGACAGGTGATGAAACAGTTCAGTCCGCGATCTGAAATTGAGGCATAATTCGGAAAAAACATCGTGGACGAAAAGATACCAACCCCTAGCATAAGTGCTACGAGCAGTTCTAGCAGAAAAAGGTGTAGAATTTGTAAAGATGCGGATAAATTCGACAGGAAAACGCGATTTGAATGTATGACATGCTCGGAGCCAGTGTGTTTACAACATTCACGGCAATTTCATATATGCTTCAAATGTATGAATAATGATTCCTGAACTCCTGAAAAATTAAAAATACTCATAAATTGTATTATATTGCGACATTTTTTATCTAATAAAAGCGATAACAAAATAAAAAATACCTTTTACATCAAATCTTCCATCCTAATTAATATTTACGTAATGGGTCCGACTGGACCCATGGTGTAGACTAACGTTCTAATGTACTTGGTGTAGACATAAGGGTTAAGTTAGATATTTTCGCTTTTAATTAACATTTCTAATTTGAATAGTAATTTTAGACTTAGTTTAAGAATTTCGCATTTCAACCTTAAGTTTACAATTTAAGATTTTTATTTGTGATCTAGACTAAGTTGAAAATTTCTTGCCTCGCCTCGAAAAATCTGGCAGGTTTTATCCTGCAGCCAATCCATGAAAGACCAATTCTTTCTTTTTAAATTTGATTGCTCTTTTGAGTTCATGGATTTAGAGCTGATTCCCAGGGAATCAATTGAGTTTGGTCACAAGGCACGAAGGATCAATTCTTCGATGTCGATTTTGAAATCAATTGTTGAATTGATCAATTGGTTCGTTTGTTCCCAGGGAATCAGTAGGATCAATAGGATAGGCAGAACGGGATCTGCGATAATAGAAATTCTTTTGCATGCAGATATTTAAGATCACGTTCTGCCACGCGCGCGTGTCGCAGGGGGACAATTAAATTTTGATTTTAATTTTAGTGTTTTAGTTTTTAAGTAAACTTTAAATTTTCGATTTTTTTTTTTGGGATATGAAAATTTATTTTCATAACACTCATTCCTCCTAGGGGAACAAAATTTTTATTTTTTTTTTGAGGAAAGGTAAGTCGTGCGTGCCATTTACAAGGTATTTTTACAATATCTCTTCTTATATCTATGTATGTGTTATTTATTATCTAAAGGTATGTACATATATATGTTGGTAGGTGGGATCCTTTTCTTATTTTGCGTTTGTTTACTTTAAATCCATGTTTCCAGATTACTTTACGGACGATTACGCAGTCAAACCAAATTCCTTCCCTGGTAGTAGCTTTTTGTTTCGTGATGCTCGATAATTCGGTTTTAATGTTAGATATATTCAACAGGGATGGAAGGAATAGAGTTATATAGTGTTTTATAAGTGAGACGCTACAGGAATAATGCGAGGGGAAAACGCGAACTTTGTTAACCGAGTCAACCATACTTCAAAAAACAGGGACGCATCTATCGAAGATTGTGCAAAAGAAGGAGAGAACAGCCCAAACGAGAGTATTCACTGATGTTTCCAACCCGCAAATTGAGAAAACCGGAAGTGAGTAAAAATTTAGAAGTCGATGGAATTTCAGGAAAATTGTAACGATTGTAGATTTGCTTATACGATTTTAGTAGAGTTCATGGAGGGGATAGCTTTACTTTTCTTATAAGTATGTCCAAATGGGACTTTCACTTTAATAAGTATGGAGAATCCGAAGGCTGACCAGACGATCCTCATCTCTATAATTATAAAGGAGAGTATTACATTGCTAGACTATTTGTTGAATGGAACTTTCATTTTAGTTATCACAGAGAACCCGAGGACTGACCAGAAGGTCCTGATCTCAATAATTATAAAACAAAAGGAGAGTATTTCATTGTTAGACTATTTGTCGGGATGGGACTATTGGTTCGGACTGTTAGGAATTACGAAGATCTAATTAAAAGAGCTTATGTTGTTTCTTGTTCTACCTCTTATTGGTTCCCCTACGTAATTTTGGAATGTCTACGTCGAAGTATTCTAGATTTCGATGATCTAAATCAGGGATCCCCAAACTATTTTGGACAAGTGACCCCTTTTCCAAAATGAACTGTTACCTCAGACCCCTCATCGCCAAATTACCTACTTTTAAGATCAACCCCCTTATTCATAATGGTCCGCTAAATTAAAACAGCTACTACAGAGTGTAATTTTTCATTCTGACTTAGGTTAATAGAAGAAGACAGAGTGAGAATTAGCAATGCTTTAAGTTAGCAGACTATTATGAATAAGGAAGCTATAGTTATATGAACAAATAAAACTTATATACACATAACTATTAATATTTTATTCAATACATAATATTTTAAATTCACATATAATAATAATAATAATAATTATATTATTTAATTCCAATCTGAGCTCTATTCAAAAAGAGCTCTCCAAATTGTCACCAAACTAAACTGAACTAACTAAATTAACATTTTATGAAGTTAAAATAAAAAAGCTACTTAGATCTAAAATTAGCTACTTGTTACAAGTAGTAACAAGTAATTAAGACAAAGTATCTTTCAAAGCTTATATATTCTAACTAAAAATAATAATATTTTTAAGTAAGTACCTACAATACTCCCCTTTCCAAAAACGGAGTTAAGGTAAAACAACTGAAACGTGTTTTTTGTGTTTTGGTAAAAATCCTTCATCTGTTTTCTCAATGTACGCCGGTTTAATTCGATCTACGGACACGGTTTTGATTTTATTATTAATTTAAATCTTAAAAACCTTTTCTGTCCGATCAAGTACCTTGTATGGTCCCTCATATGGAGGAGTTAATGAAGGTATTTTACGATCAACTCTTACGAAAACATGAGTACAGTGTTTCAAATCCTTAAAAACGAAAGGAGTGTTTGATGATTTATGAGAAACAGAAGTAGGTCTCAACAAAGAAATGGATTTTCTCAAATTATCCAAAGTTACCGAAAGAGGAACTTCTAATTCTTTATTCATAGAAAAATCCCCAGGAATTCTGAAGGTTTGCCCGTAAACTACCTCAGCCGCAGAGCATCCCAAATCAGCTTTAAAAGCTGTGCGAAAACCAAGCAATATCAAAGGCAGCCTTTCCGCCCAATTATTCACAAAATTAGAAGATTTAAGCACAGCTTTTAATTGGCGATGGAAACGTTCCACCATGCCATTGCTCTGAGGATGATATGCAGTTGTACGGATCCTATGTGTTCCCAATAATGAAATTAATGTGTTAAAAAATTTTGACTCAAAAGGAGTTCCTCTGTCAGTAGTAATGGTGAGAGGAATTCCAAATCTTGCAACATGATGTGCCACAAACGCTTTTGCTATTGCTTCAGCTGAAACCTCTTTCATGAGAATAACTTCTGGCCATCGTGAGTAACGATCAATTAATGTTAATATATATGAGTAACCACTCGAAATTGGTAAAGGACCAACGATATCCAAATGCGTGTGCTGGAAACGGGTCATAGGAAGTGGGAAAGAACCTATTTCTGATTTTGAATGCCTTGTAATTTTGTTTCGCTGACAAATCTGACAAGATTTAGTCCATTGTCCAATATCTCGATTCATATGAGGCCAGAAAAATTTATCAGTTATTAATTTCCTAGTTGCCCGAACGCCTGGATGAGAAAGTGAATGTAGTTTTTCACAAACAGATTTTCTACAGACCTCAGGAACTAGGGGGCGCATGGTATTGTTGTAATTGTTGCACCAGATTTTGATTTTCGAAAAAGGATACGTAATAAGCTGGAATCTTTGTTCTTTATCATTTTTAATTAAATTCTGAATTTTCTGATCCTCTTTCTGATGTTCAGCGAAATTCTGAATATTTAGTGGAATAGCTTCAGCGGTATCAAAAGATTCAAGTTTAAGATCATCCACTCTAGATAAAGTATCAGCAACCACATTCGATTTACCTTTTATATGTACAATATCATTTGTGAATTGCGATATAAAACTTAATTGTCTCGCTTGTCGAGCACAGCGATAAGTCTTTGTCCATAAAGCTGTCGTTAAAGGTTTGTGGTCAGTAAAAACAAAAAATTTCCTACACTCTAACCAATGTCTGAAGTGTTTAATAGATTCATAAACAGCTAAAAGGTCTCTATCGAAAGCCGAATATTTTTGTTGTCCTTCATTTAACTTTTTTGAAAAGAAGGCTAAAGGTTTATAAGTTCCGTCAACGAACTGGTGGAGAACTGCTCCCATTGCTGTATTTGATGCATCCGTTGTGAGACTATAGTCACCTTCAGGAATGGGATGCACCAAACAAACAGCTTCGGCTAACATTTGTTTCACTCTATTAAACGCATTGGTATGAGAATCAGTCCAAACAAAATTTTTAGGCTTTTTAACTGAGCTACCAACCAGACAATGTAGAGGAATCAAAAATTCAGCTAGATTTGGGATAAAACGATGGTAAAAATTTATCATACCGATGAAACGTTGAAGACTTTTCAAATCTTTGGGTTCTGGAAAATTAGTAATAACATCAATCCTTTTCTTGGAAGGAAGAATTCCTTTTTCCGAAATATTATGACCCAACAAATTTAATTCAGAAACTCCAAATACGCATTTCTCAACTTAAATGTTTAAACCAAAATCTCTTAAACGAGTAAAAACTTGTTCCAGATGTGAAAAGTGGTCATCCTCAATTTCACTACTTACAAGGATATCATCAATATATACGAAAACGAAATCAAAATCACCCAAAACTTCGTTCATAAATCTTTGAAATGTTTGAGCTGCGTTCCGTAAACCAAAAGGCATTCGAAGAAACTCAAACATTCCAAAGGGTGTTGTTATGGCTGTCTTGTGGATATCCTCTTCAGCAACAGGAATTTGATTATATGCCCGACAAAGGTCTATTTTTGAAAAAATTTTGCTACCATTTGAATTCAAATTGAAATTTTGAATATGAGGTAAAGGGTATCTGTCCGGGATAGTGATGTTATTAAGACGACGGAAATCTCCACAAGGTCTCCAATCTCCATTTGGTTTAGGAACCAAATGAAGAGGCGAGGACGCCGGAGATTTTGATGGTCTACAAATACCAAGTTTACATAAAGTAGCAAATTCTTCATAAGCAATTTTGCTTTTGGTCACATCTAAACGTCGAGGAGAAGAAAAAGATAGACGTCCAGAAGTAAAAATATGGTGCTGAATCGAATGTTTAATTGCAGCAGTAAAATTTGAATTCGAAGTTATCTCTGGAAATTTTTTTTAAAAGTTGTGAAAATTTATTGTTTAACATAGAAATTTTTGTTGAAGGTGTAACAGCTGAAGAGCATATCCCAGAAACTTTTAACTGCGTTTTCGTATCAATTAGTCGTTTATTACGAAGATCAACTAGTATCCCAAATTTCGCAAGAAAATCTGCCCCAATAATAGGTTTGTCTACTGCAGCAATTGTAAAAAGAAAAGGAAAATCTCTACGTAAGTTAAGAGATACCGTTAGCAGCTTATTACCAAAAACTTTAATAGGGGTTCCATTAGCTGCAGTAAGATTTATTGCTGATGGACTTTTGGTGTCTGGGAAAAAACGACGCGGCAAAACAGAAATATCTGCCCCAGTATCAATAAGAAAATGAAATTTTGTTAATGGGTCCGAAACAATGAGGCGACGTGTTGACATGGAACTAGCATCCGTCGCTTTAATGTTAGTCCTTAATTGTTTAAATTATTTGGCTCTTCTTTATAATTACAAGGAAATATACATTTAGTGGCTTTATCACCGAAGTTTGTATGATACCAGCACATACCATTTGAATCTCGTTTTGGTGTTGAAGACCTCGTCCTTGAATTTGAGCGGTGGCGACATCGTCCACGAGGGTCATTATAAAGAGTTTGAAAACTTTCACGTAAACTGGAAACCTCTTTCTTTATGTTATTTACATCAAGAGAAAGAGCGGAAATGGCATTGGCTATTTCCATTTGAAATGATTGGGGTGACCGAGAAGTATTAACCGCATTGATCTCTCGTGGTTGTATAACTTCCCAAACATCATCTGCAATCTTTATAAGTTCACTTATATCTTCCCTTCGTGAAGCGGTAACCGCAATTTTAACTGCTTCAGGCAATTTCCTTAACCAAAGTTTTTTAAGAAGACTAGGGTTAACAAAATTCGAAGAACCCATTGAAGTTTCCATGTCCCTATAAAACGAGGACGGTTTCCGATCCCCAATCTCTGATGGTAATAATAACTGCTCTAATCGTTTTTCCTCACTAATTGTGAGTCTAGAGATAAGAGCATCTTTTAATTTTTCATATTTGTTGTCAGGAGGAGGGTTTCTAATTAGATCCATAACACAACCAATAACATCCTGTGGTAACATTGCAACAACGTGCTGAAATTTACTAAGATCGCTACTCATCCTATTAATTTGAAAATATTTTCTGCCTGCAAAAACCAGGCTTCAGGCATGAATGACCAGAAACCAGGCAGTTTATGTACTGTAGCACTATAGACCTGTGACTCAAAATTATTAGTTGAAGGCAAAACACCTCCATTCCCTGAGGCATTACTATTTTCATGATCATTCATAATGGAGAAAACAGATGAAACCGAATCTTTGTATATATTTCGTAATGTGTTGTTACGATTTGTTTTACCGAATTGTAGGTACCAACCTTACATAAAGCCAGATAACAATAAATTGTACTAATGTTCTTCTTTGATGATCTTGATCAAGGATGACTTGAAAGGTAGTAGATGGCTTGTAATAATTGTTGATTTGATGTGTACGTCTTGAATCTTGATGTATAAATCTTGAATGTTGAAAACAAACTTTCTTCACTCTAATTTATTCATTATTATTTATTTATAAAATTGCTTATATTATTATTATTGTTTATATATTTATTTATTATATTTATTATATCCAAATTTAATTGTTTGTTTTATTTAAGAATTGCACAATTTAAATTTATTTTAAAATTTATTTTTAATTTCATTTATTCATGTTCTCACCAATAAATAGTTATTTTAAATTATTTCATTTATTTTGTTCAATCGGATCACATATAAAGTTATTTTTATTTATTTCACTTATTTTCACTCATATATAGTTATTTTAAATTATCTTGTTATTGTAATTATTTATTATTTTATAATTTCTTTAGTCGGGGTCACCAATATAGTTATATGAACAAATAAAACTTATATACACATAACTATTAATATTTTATTCAATACATAATATTTTTAATTCACATATAATAATAATAATAATTATATTATTTAATTCCAATCTGAGCTCTATTCAAAAAGAGCTCTCCAAATTGTCACCAAACTAAACTGAACTAACTAAATTAACATTTTATGAAGTTAAAATAAAAAAGCTACTTAGATCTAAAATTAGCTACTTGTTACAAGTAGTAACAAGGAATTAAGACAAAGTATCTTTCAAAGCTTATATATTCTAATTAAAAATAATAATGTTTTTAAGTAAGTACCTACAGAGGCCTATCTTTCGTTTTTTCCTATTGATACAAAATACCTAGGTACTAAGGTACCAGTTGGAAAACTTTGCACTTGGTTAAGTGAGTAAAGTTGACTTCATTTTCTCATCAAAATTTAACAAAATAAAAAGACATACAATTCAGTAAATATCAAGTTTAATTTATAATGATTATTACAAATTAAGTACTTAAAGAATCTTAAGTAGGTAGGAAATTATATTCAAAAATGTATCAATTCGCAAAGAGAAAATAAAACATTCAGTGTGATGGATGAACCTGGTGACTATCTACCAATCTAGCTACATCCGGTTCAATATTGGTGAGTTGTAGCCTTGAATCTCCACGTTCGTTGATTTTCAAACGGTTTCTTTGTTTCGTCAAAATGTTTGTTACCACACTGAAGCTTTTTTCAACTAGGTATGATGATGGAAAAGCGATAAGGTATTTTTCAGCAATGTTCCACAATGTAGGATACTGTGTTTCAATGTTGCGTTGCAACCAGTACTTCTGATAGGCTTGGTTGAACTTCTGCTTTAGCTCTTCGTCTGTGCTGATGGTAATCAACTCTTCTTGCATTATCACATTGGCTTCTTCTATGGCTGTGGTATTGTACGGATTTATTATCCATTGAGGAATTTGTAAATGTAAAAAATCCTCAAACCTCTCCGTAAAATCCTTGTGTAATGCGTCCAAGTGAGTGCCATATAATAAAATGTTCTTGGCACATATTTTCATCTTTGATATATCGAACATATCCTAACAACAGAGCTTCATTGCCGGGTACTGTAGACTCGTCCAACTGGAGAGAAAATCTGTTGGTCTGTAAGAACTTGCATAAAATGTTTTCCACATCGCGTCCCATCTCATCTATGCGTCTCTGAACGGTGTTATTGCTCAAAGGTATTCTCTTTAAAATATCATGTGCGGGTTTTTGCAAAACATTGTTTAGGACCTCCGCAATGGCTGGTAAGATAAGCTGCTCTCCAATTGTGTGGGGTTTCCCCGACTTCGCTATTAGTAAAGATATATTATAGGACGCTCGTAAGCCATCATCGTCTTTAATAGATGATGACGCAAACATCGATCTTACGGATGGCTTTTTGTCTAGTTTTTCTTTAAGTGCTTGAAAAAATGGCAAGGGCTTACTTTTTTTGTCAGCATGTAGTCTTGATAAGTGGTCATCCATTTTTGAAGGCTTCATGGCATCGTTACTGAATACTTTTTCACATATGAGACACATCGGCAAGTGTTAATTTGATGGAGATGCAATAAATCCGAACTTCAAGTAGTTCAAACTGTATTGTCTGCATTTTTTTTTCGTGTCCGCCATCATAAAACTCAGCATTCTGTAAATTCTTTTTCAGTCACTTTACTTCACGTAATTTAGTTATGTAATAACTTTGTAATCTCTTGAAATAAATGAGTACTTATATGAGTTATTATCGTTCAAGCTCCAACGAATTTCAAAACGCAAATGAAATTTCAACCTAAGTGCTAGCTCGTTAAATAGTAAAATATCAGGAACATGTTTGGACTTGCAACTTGATTATGAATTCGTTCGTGTTGAATCGCGTAAGCGTCAAATAGAGAGCAAGTCAAAACGCGCCTGAAAGACGTACGCTCGAACTCATTATCTTGCACAAACTTGTCCACACTGACTTGCCGAGTTTTTCATCTACCTACCTATCTTGAAAGTTTTAAATAAGAACTTGTGTTAATTTAATAGGGGTCGATTTTTAGACCTCGTCGACCCCCAAAATCAGTTTTCGTTCATGTCGACCCCTAGGAAACCGATATCGATATTTTTCATATCGACCACTTTGAGAATCCCTGATCCAAATGAATATCTCCTTTTGACATAGATTAGCCGTATTACCCTGTTGTTAGGAACAAGGACAACCAATGTAGTCAGTGATTGCTATGGCAATCCTATTGCACAATATGATGCCTGGTTGGTTGTCTGTATTATCGACTCTTTCAACTTTGGCCAGGTTACAGCTGATGTCAATCTCGACCTAGGCCTTGAAATAGTCAGAATAAGTCTTGTTTTAATGATTTTGTAATTTAGTTTTGTTTCGGGTCATATTTTATTATTTAATATTTAAAAAGATATCTTTTTGAAAATGTTTGTCGCGGCTAAACTCGGAATCTGCTGAGTCGATTTCAATGAAATTTGGCATGAAGATTACTGTCTGGTAGGTGAGTGTTTATGTAAAGTTTAAAAAAAATTGGTTTTCAACTTTTGGAAATATTTAAGATTTAATTTTTCACGTTTTACTTTTCAAGAGAAAGTCGACTTTAGCGCTTAAGCTTAAGATCAATAAATGAAGAGAGATCATGCAATTATCGCATCGTTAGCGGTTACACCCTCTCTCTTAAATAATAGACGTATTCGAGGGAACATTTCGGCATTTTGTTGTTTGCACGATCTCTCTTCATTTATTTTTCTTAAGAAGCAAAGTACACTTTCTCTTGATGTGAAATCCACCCATGGATTCATACAAGAGATGGATGCGACTTCATGTCATGTGGTTTTCGATTAGGAAATGGGGATTGATTTAGTTTTGGATCTTCTTATGCCCATCTCGAATACGAAAACGTCAACCTTTACTTGCGTATTAGGGAACCGTTACTTTTCGCTTTTGCAAATCGGAACAAAAGCTGTCTCTCAAGAATTCTCTATGATTTCACACTCTGTATTTCCGTAGAGCCGGTTTTAATTGTTTTCTACATATTTTACTCGGGTTATTCAATACAATTTTGGTTCATTAAACCCGTAGCAGATAGATTTGTTCAAATTGGTGGAAAATGGTAAATATTTTTTTGAATTTCAGACCGTGGGACATCATAGTTTCCGGGAATCCCAAGGTGACTCATTTTCTTTTTGAATTTGAATTTTTAACGGGTTTTTGCCCGTAGCGGCTAAACGAAGCGTCCTACGGGATGCATATGTATGACCAACCCCCACTGTTTTGACATTTCTTTTTCTTGTTTG
This sequence comes from Chrysops caecutiens, assembly GCA_963971475.1. Taxonomy (NCBI): domain Eukaryota; kingdom Metazoa; phylum Arthropoda; class Insecta; order Diptera; family Tabanidae; genus Chrysops; species Chrysops caecutiens. The sequence continues at coordinate 44,940,713 of OZ020567.1, read as the reverse complement.
TATTTTTGCAAATTTCAGAACATAAAAATTGTGTGCATTATGTGTACATGTACATGTACATTGTGTTCCATCCGCGAAATTTTGTTTCAGCCCCCTTTCCTATTATTGTGATCACTCATTCCCTATTTGACAATCAAACATCAACATCAACATCAATTCGCGCACTGTCTGTTCTTTAAACGTTAAAGACGGTCAAAGGCGCATACGGCCCATGGATCTTTTGTCTGCTGTTACGTGTGTGATGTTGGAAAAAAATGGGTAGAGAGTCACATGGGATCGCGACATCTGGTAAATTATTTTGTCTGTGATTAAACCTTAACTTTTTTTGTAAGTAGAAGAAAGCAATATTTTTCAACAAATTCGCCGAAAATAAATTTACACGGCTAACGTGGGCGTATTGTTGATGTGGCCGATCGGATCGGATTAACCTTTCAAATATTACTGTGCCATAAAAAATTTACATTCGGTACTAATCGAAGTTTAAGTAAGAAGTTAACCAGTTGTGTTTGAGTTTCAACCGGCAATCTAGAAATCCTTATTTGTTTCATTGTTGTCACCGAACATAGGATAAATTTCGATTTCTTATAACTACTATATTTCAATGTTTTTGTAACTTTAAAATTAATAGGTGTTGTTAGGTTTAGTAATAATTCCCAAATTGGCTCTTTTTGAAAGAGTGCTTGAATAGTTGTTTTAAGTTTATTTCTCATTTTCTTATTAAGCACTATTTATACTTTCAATTTATTATTCATTTTACGGCGAAAATTTGTAGCCAAACGTTAATAAAAACATTGTTGAAAAAGTCAAAGATTTTTTTGGAAGTTTTTGAACTTATGTTACAATCAAAAGATAACTGCTAAGAATCAAAAATTTATAACTAAAGAAAAACAAAACATATATAGTATCAACATATACAGTATGCAAAAAATATGCAGTATTACGTAATGCCCAGCAAAGCGGACGGGTACAGCTAGTTTTATTATATTAGGAATGGTCGACGATTTTGGCTTCAGATTATGGTTGGACTTAGGCTTAGACTTCGATTTGGATTGCTAGTCTTGTATTTATTATATTTCCTGCACAGATATGTTAATTATTGTCAGCATTTGTGTGCCTCGGTTCGTGATTTTTTTTTTATTTGGATTGGAGGGAAAAACATTAAAAATAAAAAAATTGAAAATTATGTCTCATTGGGGTCGTTTACTGGTTACCTTTTTGTCGGTCCTCGAGGGGTAGTTTTGCCAATGTTTTACGAACCTTTTTAGTCGCTTTATAAATGAAATTAGTGTCATTCGCGACCATGTTTTAGGGTTGTTTATGGTGTGACAAAGTTGGTTTTTTTTTTTTTTATTAGCAGAAGAGAAGAGAAAAAAAAATTTTGGGTTTGGTCTTCCATTAATAAAGAGATCCTTGCTAACGAAATTGTAGGTTATAGAAAAGCTTCAAACTTTCCCAAAACGTATTTATATTTTGGACTTAAAACTATTCTAGGATTCTTAAAAACTATAAAATGTATATAAAACTTTCTTAGTACATAACATAATTTCTGTGTTATCTTCATGATAATGGGAAACAATATATTGATTATAAAGTAAACGTAAATTTTATGATATAAATTATTTTGTATTTTTATAATGGTAGAGGATAGAAAAAGTTGTGGAAAATTGAAAATATAGCTATACATTTCTGGCAATTTTTTATAACCAAGTATTAAAAAATATTAAAATCCCAAGTGCTCAAGAACAGTATTTCAACGCAAAATATTCAGAAAGAAAAAAATCTGTTTTCGATTCAACTAACTAAGTTTTAAAAGGGTTAATTTTAGTTTTAAGAGTTTTAAGAGAAATATTATTTTGTATTTACATATTTCGTCAAGATAGAATTATTAAAAATTCTTAGTTCAAAATTCGTTTAAAGAGTTTAGGTTACTTTAGCCAGTTTTAACGTATTTTGCGGTCAACTATATATTTAAAGTAGGGGTTAAATTTAGCTAAGAGGAGTACAATCATTACACTGGTGCTACTATGAAGTCTTCGCAGGAATAAGGATAGAAGAGAAAAAAAAATGTTTGGAAAGGATCCCCCTTTACACTATCGTACAATTGTTCTTACTTCTATTTATATATATGTTCAAGAAAAATAAATCGAATTAAAGTACGCTGATCTTATTGCTGATTCTGGTTTCTGGATAAGGCTGACCTGGATACACTGGATCTTTGGATACACTGGATGCGCCGAATCTCAGATTGCACTGGATCTCTGGATACACTGGACACGCCGGATCTCAGGTTGCACTGGATCTCTGGATACACTGAATGCCATCAGTTGTGACATCCCACCGCTGCCACCAAAATTTATGTTGTGAAATACTTATTCATAACAAGGGGTTGAGGAGTGCTTTTGGATAATATCACTCAACCCTGGTAGATAAGACAAAGGGATTCCTGAATTCCCTTTGTTAAGGAATTTGAAATGTTTTTCCCAACCATAGTTCACTTCATTTCCAAATATCTATTTTTGATCGCTCTGATTTATACTGTTTTAGAAATAAAATAACATTTAATGTTTAAAATTTAGTTCTATTTGGATAACTCATATTTACTCCTTAAGTTTACTATTTTAGATTTTTATTTGTGATTTAGACTAAGTTCTAGATTTCACTTTTTCACTTTTAGTTAACATTTCTAATTTGGATAGTAATTTTAGACTAAGTTTAAGAGTTTCGCATTTTAACTTTAAATAGACAATTTTCGATTTCTATTTGTGATCTAGACTAAGTTAAAAATTTCACTTTTTCACTTTTAGTTAACAGTTCTCATATAAATACAGCAGCACGACGTCCTGACTACCATCATTGACTGCCTTGTCTCGAAAAACCTTGCAGTTTTTATCCTGCAGCCAACAATGACCGGACAACGGAGCTCCAATCCATGAAAGACCAATTCTTTCTTTTTAAATTTCATTGCTCTTTCATGGATTTAAAGGCGACCATTGTCTAACTCAACTGATTCCCAGGGAATCAATTAAGTTTGGTCACAATGCACGAAAGATCAATTCTTCGATTTCGATTTTGAAATCAATTGTTGAATTGATTTTTCGTGCACGCAAAGGGGCGGATGTCTCTGGAAACAACTGATGGTTCGTTTGTTCCCAGGGGATCAGTAGGATCAATAGGATAGGCAGAACGGGATCTGCGATAACAGAAATAATTTTGCATGCAGATATTTAAGATCCCGTTCTGCCACGCGTGCGTGTCACAGGGTGACATTTAAATTTGAGTAACTAACTCCAATCACGACATTCGTAATGCTTTGCTCAAGGGGAGTGGTTCTTGTAAGTAAAATTGTGGCAATCATAACCTATTAATGTAGATTGTAAGTTAGTGATTTCTTTAAAAATTTTGGTAAGAACAAAAAATAATAAAGTAGAATTAAATGTTGCATTAAGTGTGCAGCAATAGAAGTTGTAAGTAGTTTTTTTTGACTTGAATGAGAATACTGAAAAATACGAAGGTGACACCACCAGCGCCAGTTTGTTGGTTAATTGTATGGAAAGAAGGACCTATTTTGAATTTTGATGTTTCGACATTTTTCATTCTTTGTTCTTTGAATAATTTGGTCAAGGTATTGCGCAGTAAGAATTTATAGAAACAAAAAAAAAATAGAATTTATAGAAAAAACCCGAAAGGCCCAGTCAGGCCGCGCCGTAAGATTTTCCGTGAAAACATGGGGCTAAAATTATAATAAGTGTTTCTTATTAGTATGTACTAAAATCAATGTCTCCAATGCAATGGTTATGTAGAGTAATACGGTGACAGAACAGATAAATCACAAGTGTATTTTTTCGCGCCTGTTTTCATTTCTTCTCTAATGCTGCCGTAGCTCTGGCATTTACTCGACACTGGGCAGTTCAGGTTTTTTTGAATTTGATTTGATGGAAGCTCTCTTTGGTTTGGATTTAATTCAATTCGGCCCACATTTACGACTCATATGAGCAGATAATTTAATACCAATTTTTACTTTTACTTCAGCGAATATTTTTATTGTTTCACTTTAGTTCCTGGTAGCTATTCTCAAGTTATTTACAATGACATCCGAACACACGTCCTACATGATCGCGTTCTCACGCTACACTGTCTATTAATGCCTAATAACAACAATCATGCGTAAGTGAACTCACCCGATGACGTCACGCGCAAAACCAATGCACGATAAACACGTGCAAAATTTCCCTATCCATTGCGAACTCAACAGTTGTCATCGCATTATTAGCCTCGTAGCTATTGGCGATTGAAATATGACGGTGTATCGTACCGCAAGAAAGTTTGACTGGCTATCAGTGTACTTAACGAGCGAAAATACGTTTTAACTTCAAAAAAAGTAGAACAAAATTTTGGTACTAATATGTACTTTAATTATCAAACTATTAATTACAATGGTTATGGAGAGTAGTACGGTTACAGAATGGATAAATCACAAGTTTATTTTTTTCCGCGGTGTCTTTATTTCTTCTTCGATGCCGCCGTAGCTATCGCACTCACTCGGCACTGAACAGTTTTGGTTTTTAATATTCGGTTTAACAATTCGGTGCATATTTGCGCCTCATATGAGACGATATCATCCATACTTTTTCGATTGTCACATTCATACCGATTGTTACTTATGGTCCGGAGAATATTTTTATAGTTTCGCTATAGGTCTTGGTAGTTTTTTTCCTGCTTTTTACAATGATACCCCAACCAACGTCCTAGCCTAACGCGTTCTCACGCTACACTCATAAATATCTTCACGCAACGCTAAAAACAACAATCACGCGGGTTACATATGTACCTTCTAAGAAGCCTGTCATAACCGAAGATACATATGTTTCTCCCACAAATCTGGATTTACCAGAAACCTATAAAATTAAATCCAAACCAAAACCATTGGCATGGTAACAATGTCAATTTCAATGCTAAGCAAATATGCTTACCATTGAAATTGATCGATGTTCAACCGGACATTGATTCCGCTGCCGGATGTTTTAAAAATCCAAGTTCTGCGAAAAAGTCATTGCTTGGTAACAAAGCACAAATAAGGTGCTTACCAAGCAATGTAATTTACAAAAATTAATAAATTTAAAAATATGAACAAGTCAGTCGAAGTCCGGTGCTCCTAGAGATCAGTTCGTTTAAGTCTCGCTTAAAATTAAATTATAAATTAACAGTGAATAAAAATTTAATACTTTAATTGCAAAAATGACTTTTTATTCATTAACCAAAAACAAAAGTGGCGCAGTCGGTTGGATGCTGTTCAGTCGAATTAGCATCTAGTGAAACGAATCTTAGTGAAAATTTTTTTCTCAAAAGCTTGAAACACAGAACTTCAAAATAAAATTTAGTGAAGTGCGAAGATACGACAGCTGAGATAGTGAAAACATCCTGGAGAGACATCATTACAGACAGAGATTGATCGACCAAAATAGAAGGATGGAGGAAGCAAATCCAATGGAGCAATGTTTAATTGTCTTAACGAACATTCTCAACCGGCAGACTCAACCGACTCTTAGGAGCAGAATTGAAAAGGAACTTCGATATCTACCTAGTTTTGAAGGAAGACCTGGAACTCTTCCAGCGTTCATAAATTCAGTGGAAAGGGCTTTAGTTGAATACGGAGAGCAGGCTCCTCAAGCTTATAATGTTATCTACAACGAGAAAATTCTGGGTCCAGCAAAAATTATTTGGAAGCAGTATAAGGCAACAAATGACCAAGGACGAATAGTCAGCGAAATTAACACTTTAAAAGTAAGTTCGATAATTGAATTAATGGATAAAATTAGAATGATAGTGGATGATATTTCCGAATGTGCATTATTTAGTGAATATCAAACTGAAATAATAAATAACTTGAGCAGTGTTTTGGTTCTGAAAATTAAAGAAATATCTGCAGGAGCTTTAGCAGCTGAATTATATAACAAATATAGTCTAGAAGAAATCAGATCAATTATAAATAAATATGTTGGCCAAGATAATTATAATTTGAAAACTTTTTCATTCAAACTATTTGGTTCTAGAGACAAATATTCTCAAAGGCAAAATAATCAAAGAACGGATCGAAATAATTTTCAACAAAATAATAATTATACGAGTAATTCAAATCAATTTCGAAATTATAATTCAAGACAATTTAGAGATCATAATTCTCAGTCAAGACAATTTCGACATGACTATAATACTAATACTGACTTGCCACAATACCAAGAAAATTATAATGGAAATAGGCAGTCTGGATACCAACAAAATTATAATAGAAATAGGCAGGTAGGATACCAAGAAAATTATAATAGAAGTAGGCAGTCTAGAAATCAAGCAGAGAATAGTAACTCCCAGGAACCTATGGACATTGATGCTACAAGTACAAGAAATGAAGTAAATCAGTTAGGTGGGTCTGAGTTTTTTATAAACTAGCCTCGGAATGTAATGAAAATCTATTTAGAACTAACTATAGACGGTGAAAAATACAGTGCCATGGTCGATACTGGTTCAACTATAAGTTTGTTAAATTCGAAAACCGTACCCAGCAAAATTTACGAATGTTTAAGTGACGAAAAAATTCAAATCAGTACCATTGTAGGAAGAGTTAGTAGAGACACTGAATATGTTAAAACAAAGTGTCCAGAAGAATTTAGCCAACCTAGTAATGCTAGAATGAAATGGGTAAAAATATATTTGGAAAAAACTTATGATTTTTTAATTGGCATGGATTGGATTGCAAAGAATGTAAAAGTAATTGACATGATAAATCAAGAAATTTGTTTAGACAATAACACGAAAATACCTTTTTTAAATAAAGCAATAGAAAATGAAGTAAATACATTAGAAGAAAGCAAAATATAAAACATTCAGTTAGACCATTTAAACCAGAGCGAAAAGTCAATTGTGCTAAATTTATTAGAAAAATACAAAAAGTTATTATATAAAGATGGGGACAGATTAACAAATACTACCAGTATAGTTCACGAAATTAAAACGACAACAAACGAACAAATAAATTCTAAGTTATATAGATATCCACCACAACATGAATCAGAAGTTAGGCAACAAATGAAAGATATGGAAGCTCAGGGCATAATTAGAAAAAGTAGTAGTAAATATAGCTCACCTATAATAGTTATCCCCAAAAAGCAAGATAATTCGGGAAAACAAAAATTTAGGATAGTTGTAGACTATAGAAGACTCAACCAGGTTACTATTGACGACAAATACCCTCTGCCAAATATAGATTGCATTTTAGATAAATTAGGGAAAGCTCAGTACTTTAGTTCAATAGATTTAGCAAAAGGATACCATCAAATTCTAGTATCAGAAAAAGATATAGAAAAAACTGCTTTCGTGACTCCAGCAGGTCTCTATGAATTTGTTAGAATGCCATTCGGGTTAAAGAATGCCCCTGCCACATTTCAACGGTTGATTAACGAAGTATTAAGGGACTATATAAATAAAATATGCGTCGTTTATTTAGACGATATTCTGGTATTCTCCACTTCGCTGAAAGAGCATCAAAATTCTTTGGAAAAGATTTTCAGAAAATTGATGGAACATAAATTAAAGATTCAAGCTGACAAATGTAGCTTTATGAAAAGAGAAACGGATTTTCTAGGCCATATACTAACGAAAGATGGTATAAAGCCCAATTCAAAAAAAGTTGAAGATATTAAACAAACACCTCTTCCCAAAACTGAAAAACTGTTAAAAAGCTTTTTAGGAATGACGGGATTTTACAGAAAATTTATAAAAGACTACGCTAAAGTAGCCTATCCTTTAATAAAATATTTGAAAAAAGATACAAAAATTAATATGAAAGATCCTGAGTATATAGAAGCTTTTGAGAAACTAAGGCTACTAATATCCTCACATCCAATTCTAAAATATCCTAACTATGAAAAAGAATTCACAGTCACAACCGATGCAAGTGATTACGCTATTGGAGCCGTTCTTTCGCAAGAAGGTCACCCAGTATGCTACGTTTCCAGAACACTTAACAAGCATGAAAAGAATTATAGTGTCACCGACAGGGAATTTTTAGCCATTGTTTACTCAGTTAATTATTTTAGACCCTACTTGTACGGTAGAAAATTTAAAATAATAACTGACCATGCACCTATTAAATATTTAAATACAAAATATAAAGGAAAGGAGTTTTCACAAAGAAATCAAAGATGGATTTTAAAGCTACAGGAATTTAATTTTGATGTTGAATACCTTCAGGGTAAAGATAACAAAGTAGCAGATTTCCTTAGCAGAATTCCAAACAGTCCACAGATTAATGAGGACAGTAACAGTAAATCCAACATGGATTTGTCCAGTACTTTGCATTCAGTAGATGAACAGTTACTAGATCATATAGGCATAAAAGAAGAAATTATAAATAAATATAAAACACAAATAATATTGAAATATAACCCAACTGAAGAACTAAAAATAATACATGGAAGAAAAATAATTGAAATAAATCCACAAAACAATGAAGAAAGTGTTAAAGAAATTTTAAGAACACATATAAAAGTAGGACATGTAGGTATATATTCAGAAGTAACAGACACAGATTATAATAAAATTCAGCAATACATAATAGAGTTATTCTCAGGAGATAAAAGATTAAAATTCATGAAAGTAGCTATTAGGGCACAAGAAATAGAAAGCGAAGCAGAATGTCATAAACAAATATCCCTGTATCATACTAAAGAATCTTTACACAGTGGCATAAACGAGACATATAAAACATTGAAAAATAAAATCTATTACCCAAAATTGCAAGAACATGTTCAATTAATAATAAACAACTGTGAAAAATGTCAAAAAATAAAATACGACAGGAAACCTATAAGGCCATTATTTAATATAACTGAAACACCATCCAATAAAAATGAAGTCATTCACCTGGATATTTTTCACTACAAAAAACAAAGCTTCGTAACCATCATTGACAAGTTAACTAAATTTGCTGTAGCATATCTAATAAATGATAGGAATTGGGTCAAAGATTGCTATATTAGAAGGATATTTAGCAACATTTAATAAGCCAAAGAAAATCATTATGGACAACGAATTTAAATCAGAACAGGTAAAAAGATATTTGCAAGAAAAGGGAATAGAAATACATTGGACAAAACCAAATAGTCATACAGGAAATGCAGATGTAGAACGATTACATTCTACATTAATCGAAAAACTACAGGCAATAGAAGAAGATATCTCAATAGAACAAAAGATACAGAAAGCGATAGGAAACTATAATGACAGATACCATTCGACTTTGGAAATGAGTCCCAGGGAAGCAACCCAATTAACAGATATGACAAAACTAATAGAAAAAGTTAAAAAGAAAAAGACAGGATATATTCGAAAATTAAATAGAAGTATGGAACAATATGTTGAAAACAGGAACGAATTATAAAAGAGTAAGACATAAAGATGAACCATACTTTAGAAAATATAAACTAAGAAACGTACACATATCAAACATTAAAAGACCTTATAAATTTACAGGTCAGGATATTAATATTAATAATGATGATGAGCACAGTACAGGGTCTATTGCAAGTACATCCCATTAGGGAGGACAACGGATATGTGAAAATCAAGCTCCGACAAGTACAAATAGCAAATGAAACGGATACCATCTTACATATAATAGACCCAATTGAAATGAAACAAATATTAGATAAATTAGAATCAAACATAGAACATTTAAAATTGGAAGATAGACAGGCTTTGTATACCGAAACAAAAATAATTAAAAGTAAACTTCGAACAATTCAAAAACCAAAGAGGCAAAAAAGAGGATTAATTAATGTAGTAGGTAGAGCTCAAAAATGGTTATTCGGGACTATGGACGACACAGATAGACAAGAAATACTAGAACATTTAGAGATAATCGATAAAAATAACCACAATATTATTCAAAATTTTAATAAACAGATAAAAATTAATAATCACTATAATAAAACACTTGCTGACTTAAAAATTTTGATACAAAATGATAGATCCAAAATTTTACAATCGATAAATTCAACAAACGAAAATTTACAAGAATTAAATTATAAAATTTTGTTTTTAGATCAAGAAACAAAGCTTAGATATTTTGAAAATAAAGTAAACCAAATTCTTGATAACATTGTAGCAACAAAACACAATATGATTCATCCAAGTATGTTAACTTTGGAAGAACTAGATTATTATAATATAGATTTCTATAAGTTAAAACTATTAAAGGCAGGAGTAATGGAATATAGAAATCAGTTTTTGGTTTTCGCAATTAAAATTCCAAAAAATTATATAACGGCAGATCTACAAATTATAAAACCAATGCCGAATTCAATAATGTTAGAAATTGATGAATCTGAAGAACTGATTGTAGAAATAGAAGGCAAACAGTATGAATATAAGGAAGAAGCACTTTTAAAAGACCTTAAGCTAAGCAAAAGCTGTATCTTTCAAGAAAAATGTATTTTGACTTTTAATAATGTATCAAGTATAGAAAGCATCGATGATGAAACCATTTTGTTAAAAAATATGTATAATGAACGTTTATGGCAAAATTGTGACAAAAGACTATTTAATTTGAAAGGAAACTATATGATTAATTTTAATAATTGTACCCTAGGAATTAAAGAAAAGAAATTTTATAACAAAAAGATAACTATATATGATAGATACTACTACCCATCGAAAACTATAAAAGCTATAACAGTAAAACCAATAAACTTTAATGAACTTATTTTGAAGAATATAGATAACATCGATGAGATACAAGAATTAAAGTATCATAAAATTTAAATGACCTTCAGAAACGGATCGGACAAAACGAAATGGTAGATTCATTCAATTCGACTTCGAACTTTAGGAATGGAGAAGAGTGGAAGGCTTATGCGACTTCCTTTAAATTTTTTAAGACCTTCATCTCAAAAGGATAAGAGCGTACTTGTATTTGAAGACGCTTCGGCTTTTAAACTAATATATAAAACCACACAGAGTCCATCCAGACTATCCCTATGGGGCAGCCTCCTAGAGGTGGTGCCTTTCATCGAAAAGCCTAAACGACGCTCTAAGTGCCAGCGATTTGGACACTTCGCCAAATGGTGCAAAGTAAAGGAATCTGACAAAAACTGCACAAACTGTGGAGAAAAGCGGAATGCGGCGTCCGCCTGTGCTGCTGAAGCCAGTAGCTGCATCAATTGCGTACGAAACAAAGTTAAATCGCACAATCACCCGGCCTCAGCTAGTCAATGTCAAGTATTTATCATCCAGAATGAAATCCTGAAAACAACAGCCGTTCACAATGTTGACTCTAAGGATGCAACGGATTTACTGATGAACAATAATGGACTCACCCCTCCGGTTATTAAAAAAAAAATTTGTAGAAGTCACTAAATTTAGATTCAGTGATATGGTAAACAGCATAGTGAAATTCAACACAAATTACAGTTCAATCTCAGAGACTTAAGCGTAGTCCACTGCGGTGGGCGAGTCATATCAAGGAAAACAAAACTTCGCAGATGAAGCGGAGGAAAAAATGGAAATAAGGAAAAAAATTGTCACAAGAGACTTAAATGAACCAAACAAGCGCCCCATTACAGAGTCTGTAGTGGATATGGCCTTTGCATGAATCATCAGTCGTATCAGATTAAAATTTTGCAATGCAATTGCAGGTCAGCAGTTAAAATGGCGCCTGAACTGATGTATTTCTCCTAGTCTTTGTATATTGACATCTTTTGCTTGGGTGAGACCTTCTTGAAACCTGACAGTCAGTTTCGATTGTCTGGTTTTAACAAGGTCTCAACCGCCCATTCTGACGGTTGCGGGGGAGGTGTTGCTATCCTATTTAAAAAAGAAATAAAATTTATTAGAACCGAGAACGCACATGCTAACCTGATTAACCTATGCAAAAATAATAATATTGAAATTCACACAGTCAAATTACTCTTAACAAACAACCAGGAACTCAATATCATTAAAGTCTATAGTCCTTCCTTTAAAAAAATCCCATCAAAACAAAGAAAAATAAAACTCCTCAAATATCACAGGCACACATAATAATTTTTGGTATTTATAGCAAACAAACAAAAAAATATATATATAGAATTCGCATTTAATTAAGTAAAACTGATAAAGATGGGAACTTCTCAATGTTGAGCCGAAGACAAATTGCGTGACCTTATCATTTCCGCCAATGATCCATCGTCGTGTGGCGATTCAATTATTTGTTGCCGTCTAAATCTGATAAAACTATCCCTTCCAAACTACTCACACGACTTAGCGCGACATATATTTTTCCTTTAGCGAAGTTTCTTTTGCATAGGGCGATTACAGCTCTTTCGAGTGTGGTACCCTGTAATTTATGGACTGTGACCGCCCAGCTTAATATAAGAGGCAGCATACAACGTTCCACAACTCCATAACCCCTTGCCGCCTGAAACGTAGTTGCCTAAGACCAATACTTTCGTCATCAAATTTTACCCACACAGCTTCCGGTAGCACTCCATCTTCCAATTGATCTCTCCTTAGAGCCGGCCATTTGATTTTTCTTATTATTCCCGTAGCTCCATTCACTAGCCCTTCAGCCACGGCAATGTTACGTCTCAACATAACTCGGGATTCGACGCCAATATTTATCGATGACAGAAAACCGCCGCAGTTATTAACGCCCTTGGGAATTACGTTGTCTGGTGGTTTTCTACCATATGTCGCAACTTCGCGAGACTCATCCACTGCATTGATTTTATAAGTCTGGTGCAACTTTGCATTTTCTTTGCCCATTTTATCATTAAAGGCGTCGACCTGCTCAACCGTAGGAAAGATAAGAACGGCGACTCCATCCGCAAACTCACCGTTTAAAGGTACGTGGCGCCGCTCGCACAGTAACTCCAGCTGAGCGGTCGTCATTTCACCTACCCGTAGGCTGTTCAATAAATCGATGAATTCAGTATCATTGCGCTGTCGCATATTTATGGTCAGTTCACAAAAAGAAAACTGATCCCACAAATTGATCTCCGCTGAGAACCACGATGGCTGCACAAAACACCAATGCCCTTTCACCGGAGGAAGCTGAAATATGTCACCAAAGAGCAAAATATTGACTCCGCCGAATAATTTGTTGTTGTTCTTGTATTCCTGAAGTCTTAGATGAATTATCCTTAGGTTTTTATAGGACACCATAGAAATTTCATCTATGATCAGCCAATTTATGTAACGCCATTTACGCCGTTCATTCTCGAGTCGTTGTCCGGTAATTTTTTTGTATGTCATAGTACTTCCTTTTTCAATCGGAAGCAAGAAAATACTGTGTAGCGTCTTTCCAAATACCTGACGAGCGGCAACCCCTGTTTATGACCCAACTTCCACGAAATTAGGTGTCTGCAGTATATCTACTGTAGGTCTTTAACAACGTTTGATATGTTCCACAACTAATTTCAAGAGAAACGATTTACCACGGGGGGTAACGGGATTTTCTCTTTCCTCATCAAGGCCATTCTTGCCATCTGGATAAAGAAAATACCAACTCAATTCCTCCATACGGCGTTCATGCTCCAAATTCATGGGCGGTGCAGTTTTCCTAGATATTGCGGCTCATCTCATTGTATCATCTGCTGAAGAACTATTCACTCTTACTACACTTTCTAAATTAGGTACATTATCGTCTATGTTTCGGAGCATGCTTGTTGATTCGATATAAATGATGTCAGAGGAATTACGCACTGGTAATTGTAACTCCATTTCTGGTTCCTGCGTTGAAGCTGCTTGATTCGTTCTTTGGAGAGACTCGACGACTTTTGTTGCTGGTTGGAGGGGATCACTGATTTGTATTATTGGTTGGAATGAATTGCTGTTTGTTGTATAAGTTGGAGTCTCTATTCTTACCGTTGCGGATTGTTCTAATGTGGGTCTCAAAGGTTGTGTTTGGTTGTCTAGAGCTATAATTAATGATGTTAATGAGAACACATTAAGATTGTCTCGATGGTTTCTTTCTGGCACTTTATTTGGCGATACAAATAAATTGCGTCGTAAGAGAATATGTAAATCATCCAAGTTGCTAAAGCGCTTGCAACAAGCGACACCATTTCTAGGAGTTTTAGCACCCTTGGGACCACGCATATGGGAATCAAACAAAAAGTATATTTGACTTCCAGCTAATGTTCTACAATGTACTGCTACGGAGATGGCGTTTGCTGTAAGTATCCCATATGAATGTTCCCTGAAAAAAATTCTTAAAGCATTCTTTATATTAGGGAAGCCACTGGAACTGTTGTCATTGTCAATGTGACCATTATAATTGGTTTCATCTAGTACTGTGATCGCTACATTTTGTCTTCTATATATAAGACTTGGCATAAGATCTGCTACAGCAAGATAATCGGAGTTTATTTCACAGGGTGCAGGATTATCTCTGACAGCGATGCACTCATTGTAGTATTTATCGCCAATTATTACAATGTAATCAATATCACTTTTGCCCCACACATTTGGATCTAATACACTAAATGCTACACAAGCAACAGCCGCTATCCCAGTGCATTGTTTGCCCCGAGATGAATTGAATCGTAAGTCAGCTTGGTGAAACGACCCACGTCATATTGCCTTGTTGTCATCTAAAGTGACGTAATTGTTTGACGAAGTACCTGAAGTAACATGACTCTCTTCTAGATTACAATTTTCAGCTATTTGAACTAACGGAGTAATACTTGACGTAGTTTCGAAATGTGCTTGAATATCTATGTAAAGATGGTTGTTGCAAATTAACCATGCTAAAGCTCGATTTAATCTTAGCATATCCACGACGAATTACTTACTGCGTGGAAGATTCTCCAAACTTTCTACAACCAGAACTAAACCAGCCTGGTGCGGAGTCAGAGGTCAGAACTGCTCAGCTATTTCCACGACATCTTTTGCAAATAAAATGACCTGTACCTTGCACCAATTTTGACCTAAACGACTGTTGAGTTTAACTATTTTAAGGAATGGTACAATTCAACATAGAAACCGTTCTTCAACGATCGACAAACTTGATAATTCAAACGGTATTTCTGCGGGAATCATTTTATTCCAATAGGCAGTTGGTGGAATTTTTCTTTTCTTAATATTGCTATTACAACGTGAGCACGTAATTATTGTACCTAAAGCAACTAATTCTGCAGGTAACAGTGCATTATACATATCTGCTCGTAAATTCCAACGCTGTTGTGGATAAATAGTTTTTTTACAAACAGCGCATGAAACATCGGCGAAAATATTAATATCCTTTTGAAAAGATTGTTCATTTGTGATGTCTCTATGAATATTTCTGACTTGTCGCATTTCGTTAAGTCTGCGTAAACGAGCTTCAGGTGTTTCCAGCAATAACCGATCGTTTATCAAACCGAGGCGATGTACCCGTTGCTCCTCCGTCTCATTCGATAGACGATGGTAGATCAAATGGTAGATGGCTCCTCTGTTTCTTTGGCGGTCGTGGATTAAGCCGAAACGGTGGGTATGCCTTTCAATGTATTCATTGTTTAAAATTTTATTATTGTTAACCCGCATTTTTGAAAGTCTGATTTCGCGCCGTTTACTCTATTGATCTAGTCACGGATGCATAATTTCTACGTTGAGATAACCGTTTCTCTTTTCCTTCGCTAGTCTCATTTAAACGTCGCTGTCTCATATGAGCAGCGCATGTAGTTGGTCTACCCATAGTAGCTTATTCAAAGAAACCAGTTACAAAATGGCTAACTTATAAACAGAAGGAAATAAGAAAAAACTTATTCTACAATCGCAAACACAACTAAAAAGTAAAAAATAAAAAAAATTTTCACAAAAAAAGATCCGACTCCAATTATTATCCTACAATCGCAAAAACAACTAAAAAGTTAAAAATAATGTTTTTTTCTATTCTACATATTACATTACAAAAACATATTAAAGAAAACATTAAAAATTGTTCAAAATTAAATATTTACTACTTCAATACAAATAGTTATTTTTGGAGTCGGTTCCAGCAAATTGTCATTTTAAAAATACAGTATTCGAAGGATTTAATTTTAATAAACTTACAACTAATACAAAAAAAGCTGGGGTGTGGCTGTGTCATGGACACGGCCGTGTGTTGTACGTGAATACGTTTATGTAACGAGTAATATTTCTTGAATAAAATATTTTTATTTATGTATTTAGGACAAAAGCAAGGAAACAAATCATTATTTTGTTACAATATAACTTTATTAATTATAGGTGTGTGATACGAAAAGTACGACACAAATGGCGTACAAGATACATCCAGATTTCTCGTAAACGTTAAATCAATACAGGTATTACCTAACGTTGTTGGAGAAGTTTCAATATAAGACAAATTGAACTCGCTGAGCATGAAGTCAGGCAATGAAAAGTTTTGTGAGACATCAACATTAAAGTCTCCAACTATCATAACTGGTGTAGTAAAATCAGGCTCGTAATAGGGTATGATTTTAGCGATGTTTTTGGAATATTTTAACAACGATCGTATCATTGAGAGTTTAATATCTGCTAACGCTGTGCCCGGGTGGATATACACACACCCGAGTATGAATTTGAAGATGCCATTGGCCTTTATGTTTACTAGACAGACATCACCTGCTTTTGGGTCTTTAATTTCCAAATAAATTTCCGAAATGTCAACGTCAACTCTATTACAATCAGTGAAGCTATTGATGTTGCGATATTTGGCGACTCCACCGGCTTTGACTTGATGATGATGATACCGCTACCAATTTGTCTGTTCTTAGCGGTTTTACAATATGAAGTCAAATCAAAGCCAGGCACCGAAAAATGGGGATTTTTCACCAAATTTTGCCGATTTTGAATTTCAAAATCGAATTCAATCAACCAGGCTGCCAGAATCGCCAGCAACACAAAAATTTCGCCACGACACAAAATTGCTCAAAAAACATTGACCATACGCTGACACCCTACAAAGGGAGCGTGTGTGACGCTCGCATGTGTTTGTTTCGATGAGAAACAAACGCATGCGGGCGCCACACACACTCTCTCCGTGGGGTGACACCGATCGTTGACGTTCGCTTACACAATCACATGTACTGGCAAAATTTTTGTGTTGCTGGCGATTCTGCAAAATTTAGTACAAAATAACCCCATTTTTCGGCGCTTCCCCCTCCGCCGCGCACGATGCGCCACTGATCTCGCTTATCCTAGTGATTTCTTTGATCCTTTATCTATCCAGTGGTAGAATTTAATTTCGGATGTAGTGCAGAGATTCGAAGCTACAACGCCAAACTGTATCCCCCGATTTTATCATTAGTTTTTTGGGATTGCCCCCGTATGGTAGCAAATTTAAAGACGTATTCACGTCAGAAAATATTACAAGCACACAAAATATAAATTTCTTTTATACTAAGGTAATTTAAACAACTAGAACGAAAGGTGATACTTAAAATAAAGCTCAACAAAAATTTGGTTACAGGACACAACCATTAAGGTGCGTTTCCAATGCCAGCTTTGATTGCAGCGGAACTTTTCAGCCAATCCAAGCTGGCATTGGAAACGTTGTAGTAGATAGTGTAGGTTTGTATTTTTTAAATGAAAATTTACTGGAACCGACTCCAAAAACAACTATCCTTTAAAAAAAAAAAAAATTTGGTTTTATTGTTGAAATCAAATTTTTTTTTCTTGTTAATTAATTAATTAATAATTCTTAAGTACTATTTTGTATAATTACAACTTATGTTTGTTTAATTTTAAATTATTTTTATGATTCTTCTTAATTTTATTATTTATTTTCAGATGAACATTAACGTTTTCTGTATCTATAATTTCATATGGACCTTTATAAGGACTGTCTAGTTTTCTTCTATTTTCATTCTTTATGTATACGAAACCTCCAATTTTGATATTCTACTTGTTAAGGTTGTGAGCACTAATATATCTTCTATTTTCTTTTGCTAGATTTAACAGTTTGTTCGCTTGTTCGTGACCATGTTGCAACCTGAAGTGTAGTTCTTTTGTATAATCTTTATAATTATATATAGGTGTAGTATTATTTATGATATTCTTAGGTAGGTTTGCTAGTTTTCCGAAAACTAATTCGAATGGGGTAAATCCAGTGCCAACGTGAGGGGTTGTATTGTAACAAAAAGTGTAATATGGAATCCATTTGTTCCAACTATAATTTTTAGTAAGAGATAATAAATATTGTTTCAATACTCTGTGGTTTCTTTCTGAAGAGCCTAGTGATTCATGGTGATATGGAGTCGATGTTCTATGTTTGATACCCAATAATTTGGTAATATTGGTAATATGAACATTTTGAATGTTTCATTTATAAATTCTGTTCCCAAATTTGTTTTAATTTTGCTGAAAAATCCATATTTTAGTACGAATTTTTCAGTTAAAGCTTTGGCTATAGTTATGACTTCTTTATTTTCAAGTGGAATCGCTTTAATATATGGTTAACTCGCATTGAATAGTAAGTATTTATCTGAAATCGTTTGCAATGGACCTACTGTGTCTATAGCAACGATCTCAAAACTAGTTGTTGGTGTGTCTGTTATTATCATATCGTCTTTAGTATGCCTGGTGATTTTACTCTTTGCACAAATCTTACAATCTTATATATATAAAACAAGATCTTTTTACAAAAGTTTGTCGCGGCAAAACTCCGGATCTACCGGGACAAGTTTTATGAAATTTGGTAGAATTTAGTCTTATTAGAAGGAGGATGTTTTTGTGAAGTTTCAAAGAAATTCGCCTAAAACTTTTTGAGATATGGTAGTTTTAAAGTTTTGGTCGTTTTGATTTTAAGAGAGCATATTCTTTCCGTGCGAAAGCTTGAAATAAAGCAATTAAGAGCGATGGTTTCTCTCGAGTACAAATTTTTACCGATTTCTCTCACTCTCTTGAGCATGAACTGTATTCGCGAGAACAATTCGGTAGTTTGATTTCATAATATCTCTTAATTTTAAGTAGAGTTCTCTTGATATGAAACAATCTGTATTCATGAATGACTCTCAAGAGAAAATCTACTTTAGAATATAAGAGAGATCGTGCAATTATTGTCGCTCCGTCCCGTCACGCGAAATATTTCTAAGAGAGAAACGAAGAAGATCATGAAAATGGGAATCAAATCGTGTCTCTCGAATACATAGCGTTACCCATCCAAGAAGAAGTCGACCTTAGCGCTTAAGCTTAATAAATGAAGAGAGATCGTGCAATTATCGCATCGCTAGCGGTTACTCCCTCTCTCTATTATTGCACGATCTCTCTTCATTTATTTTTCTTAAGAAGCAAAGTACACTTTCTCTTTATATGAAATCTATCCATGGATTCATACTAGAGATGGATGCGACTTCATGTCATGTGGTTTTCGATTAGGAAATGGGGATTGATTTATTTTTGGATCTTCTTATGCCCATCTCGAATACGAAAACTTCAACCTTTACTTGCGTATTAGGGAACCGTTACTTTTCGCTTTTGCAAATCGGAACAAAAGCTCTCTCTCAAGAATTCTCTATGATTTGACACTCTGTATTTCCGTAGAGCCGGTTTTAATTGTTTTCTACAAATTTTTCTCGGGTTATTCAATACAATTTTGGTTCATTAAACCCTTAGCAGGTAGATTTGTTCAAATTGGTGGAAAATGGTAAATATTTTTTTGAATTTCAGATTGTAGGACATCATAGTTTCCGGGAATCCCAATTTGACCGATTTTCTTCCGGTTTGAAGGGTTCTTCTCCGGTAAAAATTTGAATTTTTAACGGTTTTTTGCCCGTAGCGGCTAAACGAAGCGTCCTACGGGGTTCATATGTATGACCAACCCCCACTGTTTTGACATTTCCTACCTTCCTTTCATACATCATTTTTCTCTAAATTGAGGTTTTAAAGGTGTGCATGCAAAAGATCGGAAAATTGATAAAATTCAGATTTTCAATTTTTAACGATTTTATGTTCCTAGCGGCTAAACGAAGCGTCCTACGGATTTCATACGTATGACCGACCCCCATTTTTTTTAAATTTCCTAACTTTGAATCCCAAGTTGACCAATTTTCTTCCGGTTTGAAGGGTTCTTTTCCCGTAAAAATTTGAATTTTTAACGGTTTTTTGCCCGTAGCGGCTAAACGAAGCGTCTTACGGGATCCATATGTATGACCAACCCCCACTGTTTTGACATTTCCTACCTTCCTTTGATACATCATTTTTCTCTGAATTGAGGTTTTAAAGGTGTGCATTCAAAAGATCGGAAAATTGATAAAATTCATATTTTGAATTTTTAACGATTTTTCGTTCCTAGCGGCTAAACGAAGCGTCCTACGGAGTTCATACGTATGACCGACCCCCATTTTTTTTAAATTTCCTAACTTTGAATCCCAAGTTGACCAATTTTCTTCCGGTTTGAAGGGTTCTTTTGCTGCAAAAATTTGAATTTCATACGGTTTTTTGCCCGTACCGGCTAAACGAAGCGTCCTACGGGGTTCATATGTATGACCAACCCCCACTATTTTCACATTTCCTACCTTCCATTCATACATTATTTTTCTCTGAATTGAGGTTTTAAGGGTGTGCATTCAAAAGATCGGAAAATTGATAAAATTCAGATTTTGAATTTTTAACGATTTTATGTTCCTGGCGGCTAAACGAAGCGTCCTACGGAGTTCATACGTATGACCGACCCCCATTTTTTTTAAATTTCCTAACTTTGAATCCCAAGTTGACCAATTTTCTTCCGGTTTGAAGGGTTCTTTTCCCGTAAAAATTTGAATTTTTAACGGTTTTTTGCCCGTAGCGGCTAAACGAAGAGTCCTACGGGATGCATATGTATGACCAACCCCCACTGTTATGACATTTCCTACCTTCCTTTGATACATCATTTTTCTCTAAATTGAGGTTTTAAAGGTGTGCATTCAAAAGATCGGGAAATTGATAAAATTCAGATTTTGAATTTTTAACGATTTTTCGTTCCTAGCGGCTAAACGAAGCGTCCTTTGGAGTTCATACGTATTACCGACCCCCATTTTTTTAAATTTCCTAACTTTGAATCCCAAGTTGACCAATTTTCTTCCGGTTTGAAGGGTTCTTTTGCTGCAAAAATTTGAATTTCATACGGTTTTTTGCCCGTAGCGGCTAAACGAAGCGTTCTACGGGGTTCATATGTATAACCAACCCCCACTATTTTGACATTTCCTACCTACCTTTCATATATCATTTTTTTCTACATTAAGGTTTTAAAGGTATGCATTCAAAAGATCGGAAAATTGATAAAATTCAGATTTTGAATTTTTAACCATTTTTTGTTCCTAGCGGTTTAACGAAGCGTCCTACGGAGTTCATACGTATGACCGACCCCCATTTTTTTTAAATTTCCTAAATTTTTCAATACATCTTTTTTCTCTGAATTGAGTTTTTAAAAGTGTGTCCAAACAAAAGTTATGATACATGATAAAATTCAGATTAAATTCGCGTTTTTCGGAAAAATTTTCTAATTTTTTATATATTGGAAACTCAATTTGTATATTTTTTCTTTAAATCAATAGAAAATACTATTACACAGAAAACATAACTTTTTGAGTAAATTTTACTCTCCAATGGTACACATTTTTGTTTGTGTTTGTTTTGTGCAAATTTCAGAACATCAAAATTGTGTGCATTGTGTGTACATGTACATTGTGTTCCATCCGCGAAATTTTGTTTCAGCCCCCTTTCCTATTATTGTGATCACTCATTCCCTATTTGACAATCAAACATCAACATCAATTCGCGCACTGTCTGTTCCTTAAACGTTAAAGCCGGTCAAAGGCGCATACGGCCCATGGATCTTTTGTCTGCTGTTACGTGTGTGATGTTGGAAAAAAATGGGTAGAGAGTCACATGGGATCGTGACATCTGGTAAATTATTTTGTCTGTGATTAAACCTTAACTTTTTTTGTAAGTAGAAGTAAGTAATATTTTTCAACAAATTCGCCGAAAATAAATTTACACGGCTAACGTGGGCGTATTGTTCATGTGGCCGATCGGATCGGATTAACCTCTCAAATATTACTGTGCCATAAAAAATTTACATCCGGTACTAATCGAAGTTTAAGTAAAAAGTTAACCAGTTGTGTTTGAGTTTCAACCGGCAATCTATAAATCCTTATTTGTTTCATTGTTGTCACCGAACATAAAATAAATTTCGATTTCTTATAACTACTATATATAAATTTTTTTGTAACTTTAAGGTTAATAGATGTTGTAAGGTGTAGTAATATTTTCAAAATTGCCTCTTTTTGAAAGAGTGCTTGGTTAGTTGTTTTAAGTTTATTTCTCATTTTCTTATTAAGCACTATTCATACTTTCAATTTATTATCCATTTTATGGCGAAAATTTGTAGCCAAACGTTAATAAAAACATTGTTGAAAAAGTCAAAGATTTTTTGGAAGTTTTTGAACTTATGTTACAATCAAAAGATAACTGCTAAGAATTAAAAATCTATAACTAAAGAAAAACAAAACATATATAGTATCAACATATACAGTATACAAAAAATATGCAGTATTACGTAATGCCCAGCAAAGCGGGCGGGTACAGCTAGTTATCAATATAAGTTTTCACCATTCTGTTTAAATTTTTCCATACGTATCTTTGTTTGATTTTATTAATAGTTCTGTTTACGTCTGCATGACCTCCTTGTGGAGAACCATGAAATTCTTCAATAATTCCTATTTTAGTTTTGTCATCTTCTATATGTAATGGAGGTTTATATATTATAATCTTCAACTTCGTTTGCCTTTTATCTTTCTTAGACTGCAGTCTGTTAATTATATTTTTAAAATCTTCTTTATTATATCTCTCAAATATCTCTTGATTAATCGCTAGCGCTAGTTTATATATATTGTTGTGTTCCGTTTCCTTAATAAGCTTCTCTCAATGTTGACCTTAGTCATCTTTTAGATTATCGCTTAGTCTCCAGATTACCTCTTTTGTGTTTATCAATAATTGTGGCAAACTATTATTTTCTTTCTTGAGCTCAATTTTTAACTTTATAACTTTTTTTACCTCTGAGATAGAAGTACATTCCCACGAATGAAGTTGATCAGGCTTCTTTCTTTCGGTCTGTGCAGTATCCAAACTTTTTTTATTTTTGCATGCCATACTTCGTGTTACCACTTTAACATTTTGTTCGTCTGTTGGAATCATCGCTTTTAGTGCATTGGAATCAATGTTTTTGCGCGATAATGCATCTGCATTCGTATTCATCTTCCCTTGCTTGAAAACGATGTCAAAGTCATAGTCTATTAGATCTAGTCTTATACGTATCATTTTTGATGATGGATTTCTATGAGTGAATAAGCTTACGAGAGGTCTGTGGTCTGTTACCACAGTAAATTTTCTACCATACAAGTAAGGTCGAAGGAAATTAATGGCCCAGTGAATTGCCAATAATTCTTTTCTAATAACTGGTTTGCCAATCTCATGTTTGTTGAGGCTTCGGCTTGCGTAAGAAATAGGTAGATCTTCTCCTATGGTACCTTGAGATAGAATTGCTCCTAGAGCAAAGTGCGAAGCATCTGTTGTGAGTATGAATTTTTCGTTGAAGTCCGGATAGTGGAGAATAGGAGAATTGATTAGTTTATCTTTCAAAGTGCAAAATGCTTTTTCACAATCATTCGACCATTCAAATTTTACATTCCTTTTGGATAAGTCATTGAGCGGCTTGGCTATTTGAGCAAAATTTGGAATGAATCTTCTGTAATAATTACAAAAGGCAACGAATCTGCGTGTTTCATCAGCATCTTTGGGAGTAGGATATTTTAAAACTGAATCGTATTTCTTTGGGTCTGTACGTATGCCGTCTTTCGTGATTAGATGACCTAAATAAGTGACTTCGGGTTGTAAGAAATTACATTTTTTGGGGTTTAATTTTAGATTTTATTTTCTAATTCTTTCGAAAGTTTTAATTCAATTAACATAATGATGTTTCAAACTACAGCCAAAAATTATTATGTCATCGACATATAGGAAAGCATCGGAACCAAGGCCTGCCAAAGCTATAGAGAGCATTCTTTGAAAACTATTAGTTGAAATCTTTAGTCCGAAAGGTAGTCTTTTAAAATGAAAATGTCCGTTATCAGTCGAAAAAGCAGTATAGGGTCTAGATTCATGTTATTATGATATCTGATGAAAAGAATCTGAAAGGTCTAAAGTGGAAAAATATTTTGTCCAAGTCCGTCCAAAACATCACCTAGTCGGGTTAATGGAAACTTATCGTCTAAAATCTTTTTATTTAGTTGGCGAAAATCAACTACTAGTCGCCATTTTGTGTTACCAGTTTTTCGTGGAACAATGAGAAGTGGTGAGTTATATGGGCTCACTGATGGTTCAATCACATCATCATCTATTAATTTTTTGACTTTGTTATGAATCTCTTCCTCTTGGGCTTGTGGCAGTCGGTAGTTTCTTATATATACAGGGGTTTTATCATGTAGTGCAATTTTTTGCTCATAGAAATTATTACAAGACATCTTGTCTCCAGGCAAGTGAAAGATGTCTGCAAATTCTTTACAGATTTCTAAAATACGTTCTTTTGCTTTTTAATCCTTAATTTCGATATATAATTGTTTCAACAATCTTGTACGCCTTTGATCTTCCATTTCCTTTGCAACACTTTTATATACATAATAATCAGTTAATGGCTCGACATCTACAGATAGATTATTAATTTTTACTTCTTCATCCAGGGTATTCATTATTTGAACGTGTGCCCTTAGGTTGTATAATTGTGTTGGCTATATAAATTCCTGATTGGACTTCTTGACTCAATATCAAACTATCAGAATCTGCTTTTATATTCAATGCTTGAATTACTGTTGTCCTGGCTGGTATAGAGAAACTTTTGTACTCCGGGATTTTTGTCAGAATTGGAATGTTAATTCCAAAATTGTTTATCTGTAATGAAAGTTCGAAACTATCATTATCTATTATGCTTTTTGTCGCTATAAGAAACTCACGACCCAAAATCCCATCTGTAGCTAAAGGAAAATCGTTATCCACTACGTGGAATTCATGTAGAAATGGTACATCATATATTCTTAAATTTGCGGCTATGGTTCCTAAAGAATGCGTTTCGTCGTTTGTAACACCCGAAATAGTACATTTTCTATCGTGTTCAATATAAATATCACCCTTCGAATTCTTAAGTTTAATCAGTGATATATCTGATCCAATATCAATAAGAAACGAATTTTGTTCACTCAAAGAGTTAACATGAACATTGATGATATTTGTAAGTTTGGAATCAAATGTATGTATGGAAGCAGATTTGCAATTTAAATTATTAAAATCTAATTGTAAATTTCTTATTGCTCCACCGATCCCTCTGGGATTGCTTCGTTTCCCGAGTTCAATACATTAACCCGATTGTTAAATTGTTGTCTCGATTGCTCGTTGTTAGATTTTGCCCAGTTATTTGAACGATTCTGAGGATTTCTATTAAAATTTGATTGTCTTTGCGTGAAATTCCTACTTCATTGGAAACGTTGATTAGAATTGTTCCAAGATTAATTATTTCTAAAATTATTTCGAAAATTATTGTTGAACTCGTTTCTGTTTGTAAAACTGTTATTTTTAAATCTTCTATTGGTGTAAAATACGTTAGCGGTGCTAGCAGTCTCTGCTTCACTAGCTTTTTTCACAGCATCTTGTAGTGTTTTGGGCATTGCTGCGAAGACAGTGGATTTTGTTGCATTCTGTGATCCATTTTTGAACGCATTAAGACCTATTTGGTCATTCAATTTCGATATAATCTTTCTATGTGTTTCACCTTGTTCCGCTATTTGAATACTGTTCAGTTGTGCTACTAGATTTTCTATATGTGTAGCATAGTCCTTAATACTGCGATTTCCTTGAACACTTCTTGAAAGCTTAGACTGGATTTTCAATGGGGTTTTTTCAGTTCTGAAAATATCTTGTAACGCAGTTTTTAACGAAGCTAATTCTGTTGGAGACTCCACGATACTCAATTTATTTTTGACTTTTTCCGCCAGCCTTGTTTTGAGAACAAACTTTATTAATTTTGATTTCTCAGTCGTGTCTTTCTAATCGTCATATAAAAATTCAATCAGATTCAAAAAATTACTCAAATTTTTAGGTTCACCTTGAAATTCAGGAATGACCTTTAAACTATCTTATACGTCAAACTGAAACTCGAATTAACAGAATCATTTAATAAAGCATATGTTACCTTAGAGACTATATTGACTGAAAATATTAACAAAACTCTAATACAAGATAATTGTAGCAAAAATCTAGAAGACAATACAAAAACCAACAATATGACTTCATTTGATATAGCAGTTAGTTTAAAGGACATTCCTGAATTTTAAGGAGAACCTAAAAAAGAAAAAAAAGAACTTAATTGAATTTTGATACGACGATTTGAAAGACAAAACTGAGAAATCAAAATTGATAAAGTTTGTTCTCAAAACAAGGCTGGCGGAAAAAGTCAAAAACAAATTAAGTATCGTGGAATCTCCAGCAGACTTCGCTTCGTTGAAAACAGCATTGAAAAATATTTTCAAAACCGAAAAAACACCATTGAAAATTCAGCCTGAACTTTCCAGAAGTGTTCAAGGAAATCGCAGTATTAAGGACTATGCTACACATACAGAAAATTTAGTAGGACAACTAAACAGTTTTCAAATAGTGGAACAAGGTGAGACGCATAGAGAGATTATATCGAAATTGAATGATCAAATAGGTCTTAATGCGTTCAAAAAGGGATTACAACATGAGACCAAATCTACCGTCTTCGCAGCCTGCCCAAAACACTACAAGAAGCTGTGAAAAAAGCAGAGACTACTAGCAATGCTAACATATTTTATACCAATGGAAGATTTAAAAGTAACAATTTTGCAAACAGAAACGGGTTCAACCATAATTATCGAAATGATTTTAGAAATAATACATCTTGGAATAACACTAATCAACGTTTCCAATGAAGTAGGAATTTCCAGCAAAGACGAACAAATTTTAAAGGAAACACTCAGAATCGTTCAAATAACTGGGCAGAATCTAACAATCAACAATCGGGACAACGATTCGACAATCGGGTTAATGTATTACACTAGGGAAACGAGGCAACCCACGAGGGATCGGGGGCGCAATAACAAATTTACAATTCAATGACAATAATTTCAATATCAAATCTGCTTCCGTGTATACTTTTGATTCAAAACTGACAAATTTGATCAATGCTCATGTTAATTCATTAAATAAACAGAAATCATTTCTTATTGATACTGGAGCAGATATATCACTTATTAAATTGAGAATTTGAATGATGAAACTTATATTAAACAGAATAGAAAATGTACTATCTCAGGCATTACAAACGAAAAAACCCATACTTTGGGAACCATAGCACCAGACTTAAAAATATGCGGTGTTAAATGTGGTCAATAACGATTTTCACATGTGCAAATAATGAATACGCTGGATGAAGACGTGAGACTCGACAGTCGATGTGTAGATGTTGAACCGTTTAGTGATTACTATATATGTAAATGTAATGCAAATGTAATGGAGGATCAAAGGCATACAAAAGTGTTGGAACAATTAAATATTGAAATTAACGATGAAAAAGCAAAAGAACGTATTTTGATAATCTGTAAAGAATTTGCAGACATCTTCCACTTGCCTTGCCTGAAGTTATCTTGTAATAATTTCGATGTGCAAAAAATTGTAATACATGATAAAACCCCATTATATATAAAAAAACTACCGACTGCCTGAAGCCCAAAAGGAAGAAATCCACAACCAAGTCAAAAAATTAATAGAAGATGATATCATTGAACCATCAGTGAGTCCATATAGCTCACCACATTTTATAGTTCCACGAAAAACTGGTAACGAAAATTGGCGATTAGTAGTCGATTTTCGCCTATTAAATAAAAATATATATGACGATAAGTTTCCACTAACTCGCCTAGATAATGTGTTGGACGGACTTGGGCGAGCAAAATATTTTTCCAATTTAGACCGTTCGGATTCGTTTCATCAGATACCATTAAAAATAATTCTATACCCTATACAGCATTTTCAACCGATAATGGACATTATCAATTTAAAAGATTACAATTCGGACTAAAAGTATCAACTACTTGTTTTCAGAGAATGCTCTCTATAGCTTCGGCAGGTCTTGGTTCTGAAGCTTTCTTATATGTTGATGGGATTATTAATTTTGGCTGTAGCCTGAATCATCTTAATAATAATTTAATTAAAACTTTCGAGGGAATTAGAAAATATAATCTAAAATTAAATCCAAAAAAATGTAATTTCTTGCAACCCGAAGTCACTTATTTAGGTCATCTAATCACAAAAGACGGCATACGAACTAATCCAAAGAAATTTGATGCATTTTTAAAATATCCTACTCCCACAGATGCTGATAAAACACGCAGATTCGTTGCCTTTTGTAATTATTACAGAAGATTTATTCCGAATTTTGCTGAAATAGCAAAACCGCTGAATAAATTATCCAAAAAGAATGTAAAATTTGAATGGTCGAGTGATTGTGAAAAAGCATTCTGCACTTTGAAAAATAAACTAGTTAATTCTCCTTTTCTTCAGTATCCGGATTTCAACGAAAAATTTATACTCACAACAGATGCTTCGCACTTTGCTCTAGGAGCAATTTTATCTCAAGGTGCCATAGGAAAAGATCTACCTGTAACTTATGCCAGCCGAAGCATAAATAAACATGAGGTTGGCAAACCAATTGTTATTGGTTATTGAAAAAGAATTATTAGCAATTCACTGGGCAATTGACTTCTTTCCACCCTAATTGTATGGTAGGAAATTTACTGTGGTAACAGACCACATACCTCTTGTAAGCTTATTCATTCATAGAAATCCATCATCAAAATTGATATGTATAAGATCAGATTAAATAGACTATGATTTTGACATCGTTTTCAAGCAAGGAATGTGAACACGAATGCAGGTGCATTATCGCGTATAAACATTGATTCCAATGCACTAAAAGCAATGGCTCCAACAGATGTTAAAATAGTAACGCGAAGTATGTCAAGCAGAAATGGAGAAAGTTTTGATTCTACACAGACTGAAGGAAAGAAGCCTGATCAACTTCATTCTTGGGAGTGCACTTCCCTGTCAGAGACTAAATATATAAAGAAAATAATAATAATAGTTTGTCACAGTTATTAATAAACAAAAAGGAGGTGATCTGGAGACTAAGCGATAATCTAAAAGATGACTTTGGTCAACATTTGGAGAAGATTATTCATGAAACATAATATAACAATATAGACAAACTAGCGCTAGCAACTTATCAAGAAATATTCGAGAAATATAATAAAGAAGATTTTAAAAGTATAATTAACAGACTGCAGTCTAAGAGAGATAAAAGGAAAATAAAGTTGAAGATTATAATGTACAAACCTCCATTACAGATAGAAGATGACAAAGCCAAAAGGAGAATTATTGAAGAATTTCATGGTTCTCCACAAGGAAGTGGTTCTGGTGTAAAAAGAACTCGTAGTAAAATGAAATAGAGATACAAATGGAAAGATTTAAACAAAATGGTGAAGACTTATATTAACAATTGCAAAATTTGTGCAAAGAATAAAATCCCCAGACATACGAAAGAGGATATGATGATTACAGACACACCAACAACTAGTTTTGAGATAGTTGCTATAAACACAGTAGGTACCTTGCCGTTATCAAACGATTTCAGATATATACTAACTGTTCAATGCGAGTGAACAAAATATAAAGAAGCGATTCCACTGGAAAACAAAGAAGCTATAACTATAGCTGAAGCCTTAACTGGAAAATTCGTATTAAAATATGGATTTTTCAGCAAGATTAAAACAGATCTCGGAACAGATTTTATTAATGAAACTTTCAAGAATATTAGCAAATTGTTAGGAATCAAACATAAAACATCGACTCTATACCACCATGACTCACTAGGCTCTTTAGAAAGCAGTCACTGGGTTTTGAAACAATATTTATTTTCTTTTACTGAAAATTTTAACTGGGACATATGGATTCCATATTATACTTTCTGCTATAATACAACACCACACGTTGACACCGGATGTACCCCATTCGAGTTAGTTTTCGGAAAACTAGCAAACCTACCTAAGAATATCATAAAAAATACTACACCAATTGTAGGATTCCTCCTTGATTGTTTGGGAAAACGCGAGGGATGGTTCCGCAGGGTTCCGCTCTGATCAAGCAGATCCCGTTGGAATGGAAAGAGAGGTAATTTACTGGGAAGTATGGAAAAATTATTCGGTTAAAATAAGTTTATTTAATTCACTAAGCTTACAGCTGTAAGTTACTTACTGACTAACTATCAGAATTTTGCGGGGTTCTTATACATATTTTGCAGTGCTACCGCAGCACTAAAGTGTCGTCACCTCAAACTTTCCCATCGGAATTCTTTCGATGAGGCAACACCTAACGAGGTCAGATCGATCTGCATTGGTTTGCAGATCGCATTGTAGGTGGGAGTGTCTCCAGACGTTCTGTCAATGGACAGCGTGGGAAACTGGAGGCGGAGCCAAACAGCGGTCAGCGTGGGAATGGAACGGGAATGAAATGGAATGGGATGACCAGGGAAAGAAAACCTTTTCTGTGCCTCAGGGGATTAAAACCTTTTCTTTTTCTTCGGTCGAATGGGAAAGTTTAGTTTGCTTCGCTTATTGCTGCGCTGCATCATGTGGTACATTACACCAATATATAATTATGGAGATAATACAAAAGAATTGCATTTTAGGTTACAACATGCTCATGAGCAAGCAAATTAACTATTGAAACTAGCAAAAGAAAATAGAAAAGACAGAAATGCTCACAATCTTAACCAGTTGAATATAAAAATTGGAGATTTAGTATACGGTAAAAACGAGAATAGAAAAAAACTAGACAATCCTTACAAAGGCCCATATGAAATCATAGATATAGGGAATGTTAATGTTCACATAAAAATAAATAACAGAATGAAGAAATATCATAAAAATAACTTAAAATTATACAAACATACGTTTATATATACATATATACATATATATATATATATATATTTGTATAAACAAAAAAAAAGTATTTAAAAAATAAAACAAAATTTTTTTATCTAAAAGTATAGGGATGTAATGCATTTAACAGCTGAAATGAATTCAATAACTGTTAATACGTTTAAAGATCAGTAAACATTTAAAGGGTTAATTTAAGGTTTAAATATACGATTATTAATTAAACATTTTTAAGTGTTAACTTTCACCTTAGGCGACAGTGTAACCTTGAAAAAAACAAAAGTATTCAGCTATTAAACTTAATTCAGCTATTTAACAGAAAGGGATAGAAAAGACACATTGTTGTTATGAAAAATTCTACATTTCAACTCTTGAAATGTAGAATGTCATCTGAAATAATTTTTACCAGGACGCTGGAGGTATGGGTCATTTTGCCCGCTTTATTTCTTCTTTTTGAAGTATAGGCCATTTGGCCGACTTTACTTCGTTCTGTTGGAGACATAGGGCCTGTGGTCCGTGTTATCTCTTGGTGGTCATTTTGCCCGCATGGCTACGAGGCCAAGTCAGGACTATGAGGGTATATGGCCTGAAGGCCAAGTTACCCTTGAGTCAAAGAAGCACACGTTCTATGAGCCGTATATTTCTAGACTGAATTCTTTTACAAATCAAACCTTAATTTATACTTAAATCTAGCTTACTCACTAATTTTCCCTACTCTTACCTTCATGCTTAGATGCCCATTCCATTGATTGGGTCATTGATCGGCGCGCTGCTTCGGTCAATGTTCCAATCAAGGTTAATTAAATGAATGCATTAACCTATGCATTTTCCCGAGTCAGCACTTTTGCTGACTCAGGCGAAAATGTTTACTATTTCCTAAATTTTTCTTGCGTCAGCTGAAATGGTGACCCAAGATAAATAGTTTTTGAAATGGAATTATTTCCTGAGTCAGCAGAAACGCTGACTCAGGTGTAAATATTTATTTAAAATTTGTAATGGCCTTTCCCATGGGTTAAGCCCTTGAGGAAGGTCATGGTTCCTTTTAGAAAAAACCGAAATTTGGTTCATAACTTTGTTACACTGAAATTGTGACATTGACCTGCAAGATGAACTTAAAGTCATGCATTGTTTAATCATAAATTCCATTGTTATTAGTTATTAAAAACAAAGAATTGATTTTTGTATACAGGCACTAATTTTTACGGAAATGTAGTCAGAGTTAATCTAGACTCTAAACTGATCGTTTGAATTTAATATATATTCACGAACGAGCAAAGAGCACGAGTGAGTAGTTGAATGAACAAGTTATGCTCAAAACATTAACAATTAATAAATATCAATAAATGCTAAATTTTCTTCTGTCGTTCATCATTTTCCAATAAAAATAAGCATAAATAACTTTAAAGCTAGATTTGTACCCCGCCGTCCTAGTTTATCATCCAACAAATTGATATGGAATACCTTCACTGAACTTTGTAAAAATGACATGAACCATTTGGAAATCAATGACATAGAACCATATAACTCATTCATTAATTTGCAGACGGACAACGCTCTAAAATCTGGAGGTCTATGAAAGACGCAAGAAAATGGGACGAAAAAACGCAAAACGTGGTGGTCTCAGGAATGTGAAGGAATGATACTCGAAGCCAGAGCGGATTATGTGAGATTCAAAAACGCTCCCCATTAGACAGTTTAAATAATTACTTCAGGAAAGAAGAAATAGAGACAAAATCCTTAAAAAAATTAGGAAAAGGGACTTCCCAGAGATGTTTTGCGTTGCTACTTATAATCAAGCTTTTCCCAACTGCCTATGGAAGAACATCAACGCCCTTTGAAGCAATAACTGGATGGACAACAACACTCTATTCACTAGTAACATCCCAAACTCGACTCTCATCTCTGCTTTCGATAAATTAGCCTCGGCATCCCAAAACATGTTAAACGTCCAAGACAAATTCCATTTTATTGATCCTTCCACTCATCAGGACAGAGGTGAACCTCTTCATACCATCTCGCCTATCTCCTTTAACGAGCATTCTGCAGCCTTAGAGGGATCCTCTTCCAGAACTGCAGCTGGGGCCAACCTCATCTCTTTCGAAATGATAAAAGCTCTGCCTAATGAAGTTCACGCCAAAATCCCAATTTCTTTAACAATGTTGAGCGCAGACTCTTTTGTCTGTGCTTTGGGATGATTAGTTAGAGTGTATCACTACTAACTAATCCCTTCTGACTCCTTTTCTGAAGTAGTAAGTTGCAGGGGTAAGTCAAAGTGTTTCACCAAGACTTGTTGGGATCTGTGCAAGGGTCTTAGACCGATACACCAAGGACTAGGAGCGTAGTGAAAGAATGAGTGCTAATTAACGACTGATTTATTTGGCCTAATTTACGTGAATTTATAGTTAAAAAATGCTGACATGGTGTAAATTTTCTCTTAAAATTAAATTAAATCAAATGCAAGTATTTCATAATTTTGCTGATAAGGGAACATAATGGCCTTGATGGAAAGACGATCCGCTGGCTGAAGGTAAGTTGATGTGTGATTGGATATGCTGACCAGACAAAAATGGCGCTTTGCAAGTGAGTAATACTCTGCGGTGAGAAATTTTTCGTGAGCAAATTTCCTGAGTACAGTCAGGTAAGGCATTTGTGAACATCCTCCCCGGGTTGAATGAGGGTCATTCAACAAACATTAACCGTGAAAGGTTCGGATGCTTCATTGTCTTGACTCTCGGGAACATCCTCAGCAGTTGTGCCTGATGGTGGTTGTGATTTTCGGGATGCGCGATAAGTTCTTTTTGCCATCCAGATTACTCCAATGATGGTTATGAGGACAACGCACAGGGTTCCATAGGCCAAGGAATGATGATGTTTAGAGGCTCCATGTATTAGGGACGGAATTTGGCTGTCCATTTCTAAAAGCTTGCGTTTGACTGATTCCAGTTCCCGAATGTGTGGGACGAAGTGGTGTTGATAATGCAATACTGACGTCATGTTGAGCGGGTCAATTACGTCAGTTAGGTTAAAGGCTGGAACGTAGGATTCGTGTCTCACCGTTGAGTAGCTTCTGTGTCCGCGAATTGTGATGAGGGGTTGCTTGATGATGCAATCACTATTAATGGTCAAGATGCCTGTTTCCTTTAGTGTTAGCTGTGACATTTCTTCCCCGCAGACAATGTTGATGGTGGTCTTTGTTTGCAAGGAGAAGATCCACTGGTTTGGCGTATGTAGTTGAGTCCAACGGGAGTGCGATTCGACTCTCATTAATTGGCAATCAGTGGCTGGACTAAGTTGATTTAGGAGGTTTATTTCGCAAGCAGCGACGGGCGCACCAATCTTATACAGGGGGTGGCGTTGGCTGCATAAGTGCTTCCCGTTCATCATTGTGCAAATTCGGAGTAGGGAGTCTGTTAGTGGATAGTATTGATCCCGATGCAAGTTTATCATTAAATAGGGAAAGGACGGTCTGATAGCCACGAAACTGTTGTTCATCATGACCGGAACTGGTACTACCCGGAAGAGATCGAAGTCGTCGGTCGAGATTAGCGGTACCCGAAGCTTGAAGATGAAATGCTTGCCCGTCATTCTGCCTTCGAGTGTGATGAGATTGTAGAAGTGAATTATGTCATCTTCACTGAGCGGTAGTCTTAAACTTGGAGGAAGATTTGCTCGAATGGACGTCAGCACTGTCCGTAGCTGTCTTGGAGATAGGAGGTGTCTGCCTACCCTTCCTCGATGGACACTCACCAGGGCATCCAAAATAAGTCCTTGGGTTCTTTGGAAGTTGGTGGCTAAAAGTGTTGCTTGCAGTGACAAGGCAATGAAGGATCGAGACCGAGCGTCTTGTTGTGAGTCATGGTGGATTGAATTTATTTGCGAGGCAAGATCATTGAAATGAGTTTCAATCTTCTGAAATTCCCTGTCGATGGCCTGATGGTCTCTTTTCATCACATTGATAGTAGCGTCTAAGATGGAAGTTTGATTACGCAGAAGATTTGCTAAATGCCCTTCGTTTTGCTTTATGGAATCGATGGTCGTGGACATTTCTTCAGCATACTTGGAGTCTAGAACACCAAACATGAGATTGGCTGCGTTGCCAACGACGTTAAGTAATCCTCGTTTTGATCGACTAGATGGATGAGTTTTTAAAAGTTCATTGGTCTGGTCTAGTTCCTCTACGACACGGTTGACTTGGATAGCTATTTTCTGGTGAGTTTCGGGATCGGGCATAGTGGACGAAACGTTGAGCAGAGATCTGCTGAACGTTTGCAGAAGTGTGAATTCCCTCCAAAAGGATGACATATCATAATAAGTTATGACATTCCATTCACTGCTGATGACATTGGCTCTGCCCAAGTTTTCGAAGTAGACTCCTGGGTTTGTCCTGAACGGGATTGCTATTGCCGGAGATGCCGTGGCTGGGGACAGCAAGAGACATACCATTAACACAGTGAAAAGAGTTGAGCGAACCTGCTTGACTGGTGTGGGGCCTTGGTTAATTGATGATTGAGGCATCGTTCCCTTTTTGGGTTGCTCGGTAGGTTCCATGGGGTTCACGTCTTCACTTTCGATCGGGAGCGGTGCCAACCGGTGTATTGGTCGGCGCAGGATGTTGTTCGCTGTCTTAACGTCGACAACTCGAACGAGCCCGTCCTCTCCCTTAACGACGTTTGTTACGCGCCCCAGTGGCCATTTTAACGGTGGAGGGTTGTCTTCCTTCATGATTACCATTGTGCCGGGTGAGACGTTTTGGGCCGTGTTTTTCCATTTTACTCGGTGCTGGAGTTGGTTTAAGTATTCGGTCGACCATCGTTTCCAGAATTCGTTCTTTACGTGCGTGACCAACTTCCACCGAGTTAGTAAACTGCCCTTATTTGACTGAGCCTGAGGGTCGACGAGCGCTGTTAATGGCTCACCAATCAGGAAGTGTGCCGGCGTGAGTGCGGCGAGATCATTGGCGTCATCGGACATTGGCGTGATGGGCCGGGAATTCAAAATGGCTTCTACTCCTACGATGACTGTCTCCATTTCTTCATACGTTAATGAAGCTGAAGCAAGACTACGTTGCATTAAGTTCTTTGCAGATTTGACAGCGGCTTCCCACAGCCCAGCGAAGTGAGGAGCTCGAGGAGGGATGAAATGGAAGTCAATACCTCGAGAACTGCATACCCTAAGTAGTTTGTCCTTGGAAGGATCGTTGCTGAAAACATCATTGAGTTCCTGTAATTGATTCCGAGCACCGACGAAGTTTGTGGCGTTGTCACAATAAATTTTCCGGCAATGTCCTCGCCTTGATATGAATCGGCGCAAGGCACCTAGAAAGCCATCAGTTGATAGATCGCTCACCAATTCTAAATGAACGGCCCTCGTAGCGAAGCAGCAAAAAACAGCGATGTAAGCCTTTTGTGGCTGTTTACCCCGAATCTTGAAATGGACGTATATCGGGCCGCAAAAGTCGACTCCGGAATTGATGAACGGCCGTGCAGGCTGAACGCGGTCAGGTGGCAAGTTCCCCATTAGTTGTGTTAATAGCTTGGGCTTGGCCTTGGCACAACGAACGCAGTGTTGTACGACGGCGCGCGTTAAGTTTTTGCCACCGAGAGGCCAGAACTGTTGTCGCGCGATGGCGAGTAAAGCCTGAGGACCAGCATGCATGTTTTCTGCGTGTAGAGTGTTGAGTAGGATCTTGGTGATGGGATGACAATTCGGAAGCAAAGCAGGATGCTTGGCTCGATACTCGAGGTTTGATGACTCGAGGCGTCCGCCTACTCGAAGGACTCCATCTCGGTCCAAAATGGGGGTCAAGGAGCTGATTGAGCTGCCCTTCGAAACTTCACCATACTTCATCATGTGCTGGAGATCAACCTTGAACCCTTGTTGCTGGACATGTTTGATTATCAGAGTTTGTGCGTCGTCTAACTCTATCAAGGGATCTTAGGAAGGGATTCTAGTCACCGGAATCGCCTTTCCAGGAACGTGAGGAAATGCTCCATAGATTGCAATTTCCTAGGATGTTCAAGGCCTTGCTCGTAAAGCGTGTGTGAAACTCCGTCTAGTTTTTTGATGAGGATGTGGAGCAACAGAGGATCCCAGTTTTTGATGTCAATTTTGAGATTCGTTAAACTGAGCAGGCACTCTCGAGTTGTGTCATGGAGTGACTTGATGGCTGTGGCTGATTCGGTGTGAATGACAGATTGGTTCAATAATTTGTTAATGAGGGCTGCTACCAACAATCTGTCATTGTCATATCTGTCCTTGAGAAGGTTCCAAGCAGACAGATAGTTCGCGTCGGAGATCGTTAGGTGGCTAATACATCGCTCTGCTTCACCAGTTAAACTCGTCTTCAGGTACCACATTTTCTGCGCATTGCCCAGATTTTGTTCGTGTACCACTTGCAAGAACAGGTCGTGGAACTGCTTCCAGCAAAGATAATTGCCTTCAAATTTTGGCAATGTGATGGTTGGAAGCTTAACCTTGGGCGAAACATCACTTGTGACTGGATGTGTGGATGGTGTAGAATGTTGTTGTAAGTCTATTATTGTAGACTCTACTTCGTCGGACAGCAAAAGATACGCTTCTTGATCAAATCCAGGAGCAATGGGGTCGTCTGTCATTCCCCAGATGGCATCATGCAGGGTCTCCAGGTTTGCCCACAGGCGTTCAATGGAACGGCACTTTACGTCGTACACGACAGCGTTTTGTTGAGGGGGTAGGTTTTGGACTGAGTCCAAGGCGCGCCTTAATGAGACGATTGCAGCGTTCAATCTCCGTAACATGACCTGAAGTGGAGAACTTTCGGCATTAGATGGCTTGGCATCTTCAGGCTTGTGACTGCTTGATGCATTCTCCGTGGATTGAGTGCTTGATTGACTGCTTAAGCGTAGTTTGACGTCCTCGATAAACCACTGGTACAGCTCTTCTATGTTGGCAAAGTATTGTTTCTGGAAATATGGATGACTGGTTTCGAGGTCATATTTAACCCGAATACCGTAGTCCACAGATTGGAACGTCTCCCAGAGTTCCGTTATGGCCTTGGACTTGTTGACGAGGTATTCGTCGTCTTTGCGTGTTGGAGAATCCTTCTTGTAGTTTCTTATATGCCTCTCGATTTCTCCTCCTGTCTCGTTCTGTTGTTTTGCAAGTTCTTCCAAAGAGGACATTCTCGTTATTACTGAAGTTTAACGAAGTGGAACGACGAGAGCAAACAGCGGCTTGAGTAAGTTGACTGCCACAAATGAGGTAATGTTGTCTCGGAACGTTGGGAGGGACGTCGATAGGATGGAAACTTCAGCTGCTTCTTCTTCAGGATGCTCGGGATGAAACGATCTTGACGGTATTCGCGGTTTGACGATTTGTCGCGACGGTGAACGGTTTAAAATTCGCGTAAACTTGAATGGTTTGGAGTTCGCGTGACGTAGATCACGTCGGGGTCACCAAATGTTGAGCGCAGACTCTTTTGTCTGTGCTTTGGGATGATTAGTTAGAGTGTATCACTACTAACTAATCCCTTCTGACTCCTTTTCTGAAGTAGTAAGTTGCAGGGGTAAGTCAAAGTGTTTCACCAAGACTTGTTGGGATCTGTGCAAGGGTCTTAGACCGATACACCAAGGACTAGGAGCGTAGTGAAAGAATGAGTGCTAATTAACGACTGATTTATTTGGCCTAATTTACGTGAATTTATAGTTAAAAAATGCTGACATGGTGTAAATTTTCTCTTAAAACTAAATTAAATCAAATGCAAGTATTTCATAATTTTGCTGATAAGGGAACATAATGGCCTTGATGGAAAGACGATCCGCTGGCTGAAGGTAAGTTGATGTGTGATTGGATATGCTGACCAGACAAAAATGGCGCTTTGCAGGTGAGTAATACTCTGCGGTGAGAAATTTTTCGTGAGCAAATTTCCTGAGTACAATCAGGTAAGGCATTTGTGAACAAACAAGATCCTGGAAGAAGGTGGAACGCTGCCGCAATGTTCAAAATAATCACCCATCTCTTAAAATCAAAGTTAAGAATGATAAAATAGAGTTTGTCAGGAACTTAAAATATTTAGGGTTCTGGTTTACACCAGACCTCAGATGGGATCTGCATGTAGGTAAAATCGCCAAAGACGCTAAAAAGGCTATGAATTTACTTAAGGCAATTGCAGGAATTAAGTGAGGAATTAACCCGTGCTCGATGCTGGTTTTGCTGAGAGCCTGGTGAGGTCTAGACTGGATTGGAGATCCATCTTGTCTGGAGATCCTTGACGTGGTTCATCGGCAATCCTTAAGAATCGAACTGGGCTTAATGAATTCCACCCCTACCAACGTGGTTTACGATGTGGCTCGCAAACCTCCGGTGATTCTCAGAAGAGAATACTTACAAACAAATAAATTCTGAATATTTCGTACAAATATACTCACACAAAACACAAAACACCCGCTCACAAACTTTTTCACAGACATCCAGGAGAGAAGTGCAACCCAAGACACAGTTGGAATTTAATTGAAACCAAAATAAAGGTACAACATCTAATTGATTCTTTAAAAAAAAGGGCATTACCTTTGCCGATCGGTATCACGCCGGATATAAGATTCCTTTACCTCAAAGAATTTATTGATATCGAATCAGGCTACATGTTCAGCAAATCTAAGCATACGTTTGTCACCAAAAGAAGACACATCAACTCCATAAATATTAATATTATTGATTTATATTTTCCTTACCACGTCCTGTTCTTCACGGATGGATCCAAAGATCCAGTTAACGAGCGGTCCGGTTTTGGAATCTTTAGCCCTCCCATTTGTGAAATGTAAGTCAGAATAGATAATTTTTTCTCAATATTTCACGCAGAAGCGTTGGATATTGTCAGAGCTTTCGCTTGGATCCTAAACAAACAAATACCAAACGCTGTTATAGTCTCGGACTCCCGCAGCGTAATGGAGGTGGTGAGGAGCATCTCAAGCTCCGAGGCAATGGAGGATTGTTGAAGAAAATGTTTCATATCCAAAAATACCCGCCAAGTCAAAGGGTACTTTAAAATTGGTATCGAATTAATAATCAACGAACGCAACCAAAACAGAGTTGTCAAAAAATAGGAAAGGAAATAAACGTGACTGAATTTTTGAAGAAGTGGTTTTTCATTTAAGTTGGCTTTAAATAGCAAAAGAAGCAATAATCTTAACAGGTTATGGGCCCAGGAACGTTTTTGTTCAATTTAAAGTTATAGAAAAAGGAAAATTGTGCTCGATTACGATGGATTTGGCGAAGCACATTACGAAGCTCTCAGGTGCGACCGATTGGCCGATTTGGAAAAGAAAAATTAGAGACCTGATTGATTATCACGACGGTGCACTCGACGCGTTGGACGGAAAGATTGTCAAACCGGAACCACTGCAAGATGGTGCCTCAACAGCAGAAGTAAAGATGTACAAGGAGCAGAGCCACTTTTTTCGTAAAGCCAACAGCTTTGCAAAATCCATGATAACCACTGCGGTCACGGACTCAGTTTACCAGAAGATCATGGATAAGGAAACAGCCCATGATACGTGGCAAGCCTTGAAGAATCAGTTTGAAGCAACAGCAAAGGACCAGGTTTTTAGAATATGCAACGAGTTTTTCGCCTTTTCTTGGAATGCAGGTAATGATGTATCAACGCACATAGCAAAATTACGTAGTCTCTGGAATGATCTAAATCAAGCTTTGAAGGCTAAAAATGAAAATGAACTCCCAGACTTAATTCTAGTTTGTAAAACGTTGCATATTTTGCCAAAAACCTTTGAAACGTTCCGTCACAGTTGGATGCTCTTGACAAAAGAAGAAGAAAAGACTTTCGATGAATTAACTAATCAAATTGTCATGTTTGAGAGGAACTTCAGACCAAAAGAAAATGACGAAAAGAGGAGCCAGGAGGCTTTGGCTACCACAGCTAAAAGAGAGCATCGTCAGGATTCAGGAGCATCTGGTCGGAGATTTGATACCTGCAACTACTGCAAGAAAAAGGGGCACTGGGTAAGGAACTGTATAAAATGGAAGAAGGATGGACGTCCGAAGCCGAAAAGCCAGGATGCTGA
The DNA here is from genome assembly GCA_963971475.1 of Chrysops caecutiens. Taxonomy (NCBI): domain Eukaryota; kingdom Metazoa; phylum Arthropoda; class Insecta; order Diptera; family Tabanidae; genus Chrysops; species Chrysops caecutiens. The sequence continues at coordinate 44,899,621 of OZ020567.1, read as the reverse complement.
TCAAGGAAACTGTGCAGAACCAACGTTGACTCTCGTTTCAGTTCACAATGGCGTGTTTGCAGCAGAGGCAAGCTCAGATCTCGACTGGTGGATAGACAACGGTGCAACTAAACACGTTGTGAAGTATGCGAAGTATTTCGAGTATTTTGAGAAGTTTGAAAATCCTAGTTGGATCAGAGCAGCTGGAAATGAAATCTTGTCAGCTTTGGGCCAGGGCACAATCAGAGTCAAAACGATTGTCGATGGAAAAACACTTTTACTTTTCTTGAAAAATGTGTGGTATGTTCCCAAAATAACAAAGAATCTTTTTTCAGTTTTGGCTGCCAAGTAGTCGTTTTGAATCGTCAGCAACAGAGTGCACTCTCAAGATAAACGACAAGATTGTCCTTGTAGGAGCCAGAGAGGTCGGAGGAACACTCTACAGAGCAGCGATCAAGCCCATTCTTCCAGAACGGCACGTCGATGTCAACGTTGCAACCTCAGGTACCTCAATTCTCAACCTCTACCACGAGAGGTGGGGACAGCAGGACAAAAAACACGTCAAAGAGATGCTCAAAAGAGAAATGGGCATTGAAGTCAAACTTGAGATTAGCTTATGTGAGCCTTGCATCCTTGGGAAGGCACATCGATTGCCATTTGGAACGAGGAAAACAGCAACGAAGCCAGGGGAATTGATGTCAGGTGATGTTTGCGGCCCATTTGATGATTCTTTCCAGAAGAAAAGGTACCTGGTAGTTTTTAAGGATCATTTCACAAGGTTTCGATACGGGTACATCGTTAAGCAGAAATCAGAGGTCAAAGACGTGCTGCGACACATGGTTTCTCATGCTAAGCAACAAGGGCACACAATTCGGGAATTCCTGAGCGACAATGGAGGAGAATTTGACTGTTCAGAAGTAAGAGAAATTCTTCAGGAAGCTGGTATCACTTTTCGGCTCACCGCTCCCTATACTCCAGAACAAAACGGTGGTGTTGAGAGAGAAAATCGTACCATAATCGAAATGGCGAGAACTTTCAAGTATTCTAATCCAGAAATAAAATTTCCAGAAGCAATTTGGGCGGAGTTAGTTAGCACAGCAGTCTACATTCTCAATAGGACTGGAAAATCTTCCGTGAAGGGTCTGACCCCTTACCAACTTTGGTTGGGCAAAAAACAAAGAATTAAACATCTCCGAATCGTAGGATCGACGTGCTATGTATACATTCCATCCCAAAAAAGGTGAAAAATGGACAAAAAAGCAGAAAAGGGGTACCTGGTGGGCTACGACGGCGACGAGAGATATCGTATTTACCTACCAGAGAAGCATAAAATAGTTGTGTCGAGAGACGTAAAATTTCATGAAAAACTCAGTAATTGTGAATCAAGTGTCAAAATACCTTTCCAAGATTCTGAATCTAAGAACATCGTCGAAGACAAGGAAGAAGAAGAAGTGAGTTCACACAAGAGCGAGGACGAAGACAAGGAAGAAGAAGAAGTGAGTTCACACAAGAGCGAGGACGAAGACAGGGAATAAGAAGAAGTGAGTTCACACAAGAGCGAGGACGAAGACACGCTTCAGGAGCAAGACTTGAAAGAAGAAACAACTGAAACAGGAAGCGAAGTGGATTACGAAACCGCAGGAGAAACATGCCATGACGAAGAAAATGACAAGAGAATAACGCAATCAATGCAGTTGAGGGATCGATCGAAATTAAAGAGACCACAACATTTGGTTGCAGCAGCTGAGAATTTTGTGCTGGAGACTCCAGTTTCCTTCCATGAAGCCATCAACAGTAATATCGAGTGGAAAAAGGCAATGGACAGGGAAATTGATTCCTTACATCAAAATGAAACTTGGTACTTGACTAGACTCCCCAAAGGATCGAAAGCTCTCCCGTGCAAGTGGGTCTATCGGGTCAAAACCAATCCCGACGGAAGTATTGATAAATACAAGACTCGTTGGGTCGTTAAAGGATTCGCCCAGAGACGAGGGATTGATTACGACCAAACTTTTAGCTCCGTCGCAAGAATGGAAACAATCCGCTCAGTGTTGAGTGTTGCAGCCAAAAAATAATATGTTTCTGGTTCAGTTCGACGTCTCGACTGCCTTTCTGTACGGCGAATTAGACGACAAGGAGATTGATATGCAACAACCTGAGGGATATGAGCAAGGACAGGGGCTTGTTTGCAAATTGAAAAAGAGTCTCTACGGGCTTAAGCAAGGGCCGAGATGTTGGCAAGAACGCTTCGGAGGTTTCCTACAGAAACACAATTTTCAAGTTAGCAAGGCGGATCCATGTCTTTACATCAGGAAAAGAAACGGTAAAAAGATTCTACTCGTTGTTTACGTAGATGACGGACTCGCTGCAGCAACAGATACTCAAGATTTAGAAGAATTATTGAACGAATTAAAATCAGAATTCAAAATAGTTTCAAGCAAGGCTGAATGCTTCTTAGGACTCGAAATCAAGAAGCAAGAAAACGGACTTAAAATTGGTCAACAAGGTTATGCCACGAGGATTTTGGAACGATTCAGGTTTCTGGATTGCAAAGCTGTTTCGACCCCACTTCTCAAAAGTTCGAAAATTCCGACAGCAGGGAAAGAATCAGAGACAACTGCGTTCCCTTATCGCCAAGCCATCGGAGCTCTCATGTATCTCATGCTAGGAACTAGGCCAGACTTGGCTTTCAGCATCGGATTTCTTTCAAGAACGCTTGAAAATCCTACAAACGAAAACATTGCGCAGGTGAAAAGGGTTTTTCGCTATATTTCCGGAACTATCAACCTTGGTATAGTCTATCGGAAACAGAAGAAGGGAATCCTTGAATGCTACAGCGATGCCGACTTTGGTGGTTGCACAAAAACCGGGAGATCTACTTCAGGGATCATCATCATGTTTGCGTCGGGAACCATTTCATGGAAAAGTCAAAGACAGGCAATGGTGGCCATTTCTACTACAGAGGCCGAGATCGTAGCAGCCAATGAAGCTGCGAAAGAAATTATTTGGTTAAAAAGATTGTTTCAGGAAATCGACAGGTTGGACGGAGCCCCGATTCTTCAGGTTGATAATGCTGCTGCCATGAAGTTAGCTCAAAACCCGGAATTCCATCGTAGGACCAAACACATAGCCAACAAGCATTTCTTTATCAGAGAAAAAATTGCTGAAGGGAAATTTGGGATCCAACAAATCCCAACTGAGGAACAACTCGCTGATATGATGACAAAGCCAATCCTCAGTACTCGTCTCCGAATTCTTTGTAACAAGATTGGACTCTCTTAAAAATAGAATACACAGAATCATTGAATTTTCAAGTTTGTCAATTGAAATGTTATTTTTGAATTCTCACAAGGGAAAGTGTTGAAGAAAATGTTTCATATTCAAAAATACCCGCCAAGTCAAAGGGTAATTTAAAATTGGTATCGAATTAATAATCAACGAACGCAACCAAAACAGAGTTGTCAAAAAATAGGAAAGGAAATAAACGTGACTGAATTTTTGAAGAAGTGGTTTTTCATTTAAGTTGGCTTTAAATAGCAAAAGAAGCAATAATCTTAACAAGGATACCATATTTAAAATCAAGAAATTAACGTCCTTTTGTGTCAATGAACTTGCAGATGAACTAGCGGGTATGGCTAAAGATATTGAACACATAAGCATTCACAAATATTTGCAGAATAACCTCGATGGGCTTCTGAAAAAAGGTGTTGTAAACAAATCAGCTGACTGGCTGAAGAACTTAATAAATATCAAGGGTAAGAGATACTTTGAACTCAAAACCAACATATTCAACCACCCCTGGTTTACTAATTTCAAAGCTAATAGAGAGCTCACCTGCTTTATTAACTGAATTAGATCCGGGCACACAAAGTGTAAACTTCATTTGACTGAAAAGAAAATTATAAGTGACCGGGCGGGTGAAGCATGTCTTTTTAAAATGCAGCCTGAGTCTAGAAAGGTCTAATAAAATGGTGGCTGATTTGTACAGACACCACAACATTATTGTCAACGATACTAGGAAGCTTAGCTTCTGTGGCATCACGAAGGTATGGCAAATGCTTCTCAATTTTGCCAATGATATCGATGTTAAAGTGCAAAAAAAAAAAAAAAATATTAATAAATAATGAGAAGAAGAAGGAGGTAGTTCGCTGAAGGTGACCATCTGTTGCACCGTGTGTGGGCATGTTGGTCAACCATATTGATGGCTGAATGCTGTGCTGAACCGAAATCAAAAATTTTTGATTTTCGGTGGGTGGAGTCAATGGTTGGCCATCATGTTGAACCGTGTGTGGGTATGTTGACGAACTTGCTGTCAAAAATAGTGTAAATTTTTGTAAAAATTTCCAACAATTAATACGAATTTACTTTGAATGTGTGATTAGAAGTGGTAAAAAATAGTGAATAATGAAATGTAAAAAAAAAAAAAATAATTAAATTCAAAATCATTTGTGCTTTTATTTAATTTTCAAACCATTTTCAGTTGGTTGCTAGAATTTCTCCATGATTTCTGAAGAAATGACAGTCGGTCCATCAACATGTTGACAAGTTGGTTGGAACGTGTGCAGCTAACTTTCAACCACGTTGGCCAGCCAAGTTCACCGTCAAGTTGAATCGTGTATGGGCTGCGCTAGTTTCAATACTTTTGATTCCATCTCCAAGCTGATCTCCACCTTCACCATCAGCTTTGCTTCATGTTCATCTGTATTGTCACTGCATCTTCATGTCATTCAAATATTTAATAACAAAATACTAAGTTATTATTTCAATGCCTCATCTTCATATGGTGTACGAATGCGATGGAAAATGGCCAATCGAAAAATATAATAGCATAATATACATAATACTGTAAATTTTGTTGTGCTGATAGCTAGCGCATTTTCACAAAAGAAAGAAAATGTGCTAGCAATCTCTAAAACACTATTTTTTAGTAGCTTATTATCGTCCTCATCCTGGTTCCAAGGATTTTGTCGTAATTACACCAATTGGTTGCAGATTTTCGCAAAAGCACAGAGAATATGGGAGCAATTGTAAATCCTTTTTTTTAATATACGGCTCTAAATTTCCTGAATAATGCGAAATTCAGGAAATTTCGAATTTTTTTGGGAATTTGGTATATTTGTGTAACAAATGTACCTATAACTTTAAATTTAACAACATAATATTTTTGGCAGAAGGAACAGGAGAAATTAGTATTAAGTCAATCGCGAAAGCGTTCAATGTTCGGACGTCGGTGAGATAGGCTATGCGGGAACTGGAACAAAATTGCGTGTATTCTCTTACGGAGTCCCAAAATTGATTTTCCGTCATTTTGGAATTTTTGATGACATCACAGGAGGATGTGGTCAGTTGGTAGCACGTTTATTTTTTCATTTCTTCTTTTATTTTGCCGTAGCTCTGACATTTACTCGGCACTGGATATTTAAGGTTTTTTTAAATTTATTTTGATGCAAGGTCATTTTGATTTGTGTTTTATTCAATTCTGGCCATATATACGACTCATATGAGACGATATCTTTAATTTTTTTTTTAATTTTCAATTTAATACGGATTTTTACTTATATTTAGGCGAATACTATTATTGTTTCACCTAGTCCCTGATAGCTCTTTTCAAACTCCTTACAATGAAACCCGAACGAACGCCCTTCATGCTCGTGTTCTCACCCTACAGTGATTTAAAATTTTACACGACGCTCATTACCAACAATCATGCGTAAGTGCACTTGTCCGAAGTGATTAATTATAACCAATCAATACTGAGTCAATCATCATTCAACACCAGGTTATTTAAATCATAACAAAATCGATCGATATAAGACCAATAAAATCAAAGAATAAATAAACAATCGGTAAAAATCAATAATCTATAATAATTATTGCGCTTACAAAATACATCAAACAAATCATTATCGCTAAAAATCAATAAGCGATCAATCAGTAGTAACCGATAGTTAATGATCCACCAAAAAAATTAAAATCAATAATAACAATCAAAACGCAATTCTATAAACCAAGCAAAAACCAATAGCAAATAAATTAAAACATCACTAATAGTCGATCAACCAACTAAACTAACAAAGAATCACCACTTGAAACTAACAAACGAACCAATTTTGTATTGTAAAATCCAATATTCCCAAAAACAGATGATCGATTCTAAACACAAAATCAATAACCAATAAATAAAAACAAAACCACCAATAACCCACCAGCCGAACGATTCTCAACACAAAACAAATAACCAATAAATAAACAAACTAATCAACAAAGTTTCACCAAATCTGCAGCCCAAGTACTAGAATAAAAAATAATTAAATCAATCAACAGAATACTCATCGGTAATTATCGATTATCTAACGAACACTCATTGATCCACATCGCGTGACGGTTACTAAACGAATGCAACCGCCATGCCTCCTCTTTCCCTTCCCTCCCCTTAAATGCACTTACCTGAAATGTGGCCGTTCCCACGCAATCTGCAGTCTCCAACTCCGAGAAGTGATAATGCGCACCTGTTCGAAAGAGAAACGCGATATCGCCTTCGCGATAGTAAAATTACAAAAGGAAAAATGGTGCAAAAAGTATGCGACGGGATCAAAAAAAACTTTGAATATTATGGCACGTCGGTCCAAGGGCTACAATTATGAACGTTATTATTCAAGCTCCTCGATTATTGAACCCCGATTGGTAAGATTGTCAAAAGAGTAAAAATATCAAATAAATTGCGACCGAAAGGCTCCATTATATCAATGTAGATCGTGCTCCATACCTTGGAGGATCCCAGAGAAGGACGTACCCACGGGAGGATTAAGCGATAAACCGACACGAAGAAAGACCTTGCCAGACAGACTACCCGACAGGATGGAAGACCTTGCCAGCAGACCAGAGATACGATCAAAACTCCAAAGAAGAAAGACTCTAGCAGCCACCCAGCTAAGGGACAAAGCAAACATAGTCTCGACCAAGTAGTCAGCTGCCTAGCAAATCCTAAACGGCCCTCGTAGGCAGCAGGGTAACTGCTATCGCTTTCTCTGTTTAGATGCTAACGTTGGAGGAAGCTCTCAGGGACCCAACTGCCGGACCGAGACCCATCGCCCTGGAGGAGGATCGCCAGTGACACCCACGATTGGAGTATAGGAGCCTTTCCATACCTCCAGTATCCAAAAAATAACGTTCTAGCTCAGAGGCGTACTTTCAATGGAAGTTACAAGAGGCCCAGCGTGAACTCGTTTAGGCTGCCTCAAAAGACGCAAAAAGGGCAGCCAGTCAGCTGATCAACAAACTGAAGATGAAGAGGAGGAACTACCGACTACAAAAGAGGGCAAGGAAATAATCGAAAAAGTAAGCGCCCAATTGAATGTACCACTGGTAGAATTTATTGGTTAATAAATGATTGTAATGAAAAATTTGTACTATTGTTAGAATACTGAGAGAAGATTTGTTAAGTACAACAAATAAACGATTGTAATGAAAAATTTGTAATATTGATTGAATATTGAGAGAGGATTTGCTAAGCAAAAGAAATAAACGATTGTAATGAAAAATTGGTACTATCGATAGAATATTGAGGGAGGATAAATTAAGTAAAAGAAATGAACGATTGTAATGAAAAATTTGTACTATTGATAGAATATTGAGCGAGGATTTGTTAAGTAAAAGAAATAAACGATTGTAATGAAAACTTTGTACTAACGACAGAATTTTGAGAGAATATTTTTTAAGTTAAATACATAAACGAGTGTAATGAGAAATTTGTACTATTGATAGCATTTCGAGAGTTAATTAGTTAAGTAAAAGAAATAAATGTTTTTATGACGTAACTTGACATTGGTGAGCAGTTTTAGAAGAAAAATTTGTATGAGTAGGGAGGTATATGGAATAAGGAGAACCCCAACGATCGAAAATTCGGCCATTGGACTCAAAAGAGGTATCAACCCTTCCGTAAAACCCAACATAAAGTTGGCACAGCCGCAATTCGGACTTACCTTCCAAACAAAAGGGAAGAAGAGTAGATACAGTGAAGAGCGTGAAACAAATATATGGACCCTAAAACTCAACCCCAAAACTTCCGCTTAACATAAAACTAACGAAGTTTATAGAAAGAATAGATTCATTCACCTTAGCACACAACGAGGCCAAAGCTGCAGAGGGCCCACTGAAAAGTTTAGAAGAAGACCTTCACAGTATCAGCGAGATAACACCAGGACACGACGAATATATCCCAAACGAGGTACCACAGCCTTATCAAGCATAAGAGGCACTACAAGAAAAGCAAACTCCTAAGTAAATTAACCATTTCGAGTACCAGCAAATATTGATGCGGAGTGACAACCAGGCAAAAGACATAATATTTGAAGAGATCAAACAAACACAGCTAACAAAGGAAACTAGCACAGCACAAGAACATGTAAGAAAGGAAATTGTCAAACTAAGACACGGCAGACGGTACATAAGAATCCACTCGGACCCTGAAAAGGACACCATTAATAACGACAAACAAACGGAACCAAGGAGTATTAGTTATAAACAACAAGGGGATCCGCAACAACCTACGACCAGCAAGAAAGACTCACACAACCAGGAAACGATAGAAGAAGACAGAAAGATGACAAACATCGCCTTGGTAAACAAAGGCCTGTACAATAACGTATCAATATTAACAGGAGAACACAACCCCAGAAAGCAAAACGAAATTTATGAGTTCATATACTATATTCCGCGAGACTTGGGTACGAAACACTCACAATGTGGCAAAGCAGCGTTCACAAGACTACTAACAACAAGACTGAGAGGTCGAGCACTAGAAGTGGTACAAAAGGGATCGAATGAAACAATAGAAAACATATTCACCACCTGTGATGATAAAATTCTGACAGTAATTATACAATTTTCTCCACTCCTACTGTAACCTATAACTGACTCGGCAAATATCGCTGAGTCAGGAAAAACGCCTTTATGAAAAACTGAATTTGATTTTAATTCTTTGTCAACACATTCCACCTCAATTAGCGAAGTATGCTGACTCAGGTGGAATGCGTCAAAGCATTGACTGCAAGCCAGGTCAAGAAAGGTAGGTCAAGATTTAAGAAATTGATTCACGGAAGAAAAGGTAGGTCATGATTGCGATGATGGCTACCACAACAAAATTAAGTGAATAAAATTATGAGTAGGGAAAATTAGTTAGTAAGCTTGATTTAAGTATAAAGTAACGTTTAAAAATTGTAAAAATTACAGTCTTAAATATACACCTGTTAGAGAACAACGTTATTTTAGACCCACGGAGTGGAGAAGAAGTTCATAAAATGTCGCCCGTGGAAATGTAGAATTTCATAAAATTTTTGGCGCAGCCACAATTACGGACCTACAAACCATTCATTGAAATGTAGAATATCAAACATATAATAATCATGGAGCAACTGGAAGTTAAGACCTTACTTCAGATTCATGGCAATGGCACAATATCAATTCCAATGGACAGGAAGAATTGTCTTGGGGTCTTTGGGGGTACTTTTTCAACTTTCGTACGATCATTCATAAAATTAAACTTGGTTGGGACGTTCAAAGTAATATTCAGAATTAATGGTACATATCGTTTATTTTCTTGAATAATTTTTACAATGACGGGGTTACTCTCGGGAAGTTAGTTTGCTGCCGAACTCTTGCTTACATCCTTTTCTGCTTGAGGGGATTTTTCATTTGTCGGTAGTTTCTACGTTCCATCTTCAGCTCGTTGATCTTCTGGCTGGCTATTCTTTTGGCCTCCTTAGTACACGCTAGGATGAGATCTCTCTGTGCATCCTGGAGTTTCCGCTTGAAGTAAGCCTCCGAACCGGACTTCTGCTTCGTCGCTGGTGGTAGTATTACTTCCTTAGGACGTCGTTCTAGCTGACGCCGACGATACTCCTCAATGGTAATCGGTCTGGGGCCAGCTGTCGGATTCTTCAATGCTTCCTTGAGATCGGAATTTTCTCGATTTGACATAACTAACTCCCCCACTCGGAGAGAACTGCGGTCTGCTAGGACCTTTCAGTATTTTGGTGTTGACTACTAGGTCAATTCACCCACAGAGAACGGAATTCTTCTGTTGATTTCGGCAGGAAGACGATGTTTTGTTCCTTACGTTGGAATGAATTGTTGCGTGGCATCATCACGTCAGTCAATTGTCGCGCGTCGTGTGGTTTAAACCGGTTTCACCGCCGGTCGGTGTATTGTTCATCGATTACTTTAATTATTGATTTTTGTTTAAGTTTGTTTTGATTTAGTTAATAAATTGTTATTTTATTGAACCAGTGTTTGTGCTCCTCTTTCTTCGTTGATATCTGTTGATTGATTTTAGTTTTAGTTTATGTCAACTTTCTTTTGTTTTTACTCTGGTGCTGGCGAAATGGTTGTGTTCCAATTCAAATAGATTAATTTATTGATTATTGATTCAATTACTTTGATTTGTTGTCCTTCACCTGAAATGGTTTTGCATTTCGGGGGTGATTTCTGCTGGTTTAAGTGACTGATTATTGTTGGATGCTGTTCTTAGTTTGTTTTGATGTGCGTTGACATCGATCTTTTCGGGAGGATCAATTTATCTTTTGTGTTATTGATTTCTACCAAACATGTGTTTTGAAAATTGTATTGATTGCTTTTATTTACTTTTGTAATTCTAATTTCCAAAAGAGTTTTGTTTTCAGGTTTCAATATGTTTGTTTTCGAGTTTCAGCGAGTTCGATCGATCGGTTATTGATTTTTGATTGATTTTTGGTGAAACAATTTTGTTTAGGTTACAAAGTGTTTGGCTTTAGGCTCCAGCGAGTGTAATTGATGATGTATCGATTTTTAATTGCTTATTTTATTTACTTTTGTGGTTTAAATTTTCAAAAGAGTTTTGTTTTCCGATTTCAATAGGTTTGTTTTTAGCTTTCAACTAGTTAGATCGATCGGTTATTGATTTTTGATTGGTTCTAAGTTCTATTTTTTTTAGTGATTTTAATTTTAAAAAGAGTTTTGTTTTCAGGTTTCAACAAGTGTGATCGATCAGTTATTGATTTCTGATTGGTTCTAGATTTTATTTCTTTTTGCAATTTTAATTTTTAAAAGGGTTTTGTTTTCAGGTTTCGAAGAGTGTAATCGATCAGTTATTGATTTCTGATTGGTTCTAAATTTTATTTCTTTTTGCAATTTGAATTTTTAAAAGGGTTTTGTTTTCAGGCTTCAAAGAGTGTGAATGATTTCTGATTTTGAATTTTTCTTGGTGAAACAATTTTAGTTTGGTTTTGGATTATAATTTGTTTGTTCGACTGTCTATTGATTTTGAACTTTTGAGTGGATACACTTTTGTTTTTGTTTTAGGTCATGACAATTGCATACTGTAGACGAATATATGTGTGGACTCTGGAAAGGGGAAGGGGATATATTGGACGCTGTAATGTATATCTAAACGCTTTAAAGTGCCTGAGATACTTTGCAACATTGGCTCCAGAGAGAACCGTTTTGTGTAAAATTAATAGCTTAGGCAAAACTTTTGAGACGCTGAGACGCTGTGAGTAAGATAAATGGACGCTGCAAAGGGGGAGGAGATACGAAGCTTAAAATAGCGCCGATATAATAGAAAAATAAATTTTTTTAGACACTGGATGCAAAGATAGTCAAAATTAGCGTGAAATTGAGGCTCGTTTTCGAAGTTTTCTCGCGTCGACGGAATAGTAAACACTCCAGAGAAGAAGGCACCTGAAATTTCGACAGAATAAATACTATGGGAGGTGATAATAAACTTTCAGATCTCTGCAGTTATGACACGAAAATTGTAAAATAATAAAGGATAATTTAAATATCTAGTTTTACGTATACATATGTCAAAGAAAAAAAAAATTTATAGCTGTGGAAATTAAATATTTGGTCACACAGTAACAAGGAAACTAGATCGAACCATTTTAACATAGCCATAAATACATATAAAAAGATAAATATGTCTTTCGGATACATGAATAATTCGGTATTAATTGTAAACCGAAGTGTTGGAAACATGTAAGGAAAAAACAAGTAAGGAATAAATAAAGAAATAATAATAATTATGCATAAATATATACATAAGAAAAAAAAATACCTGTCAAATATACTATAATATATATATATAAATTAGAAAAAAAGTTGATTCGTAATTAATCTCGTTTTATGATTCTAGACTGTATATAAAAATGGAAAATACAAAAAAAAAAAACCGAAAGGCCCAGTCAACGTCCGCGCCATAGATTTTCCGTGAAAACTTGGGGATTAAGTTATAATAAGTGTTTCTCATAAGTATGTACTTAAATCAATGTCTTATATACAATGGTTATATAGAGTGGTACGGTAACAGAAAATATGAATCACAAGTTTATTGTTTCCGCTTTTTTTCATATTTTTTCAAAAATTACGATGTTTTGTAACCCAAGATCGTTAAACTGGCCTCCAATGTACATACTCAACGAGAAGAGAGACGTTTTCACGTCAAAAAAAAACAAGTAAGCAAGGAAAGGTAGGGAGGAAGGGAAGAGTACTTCAATAAGAAGAAATTGCGTTAGGGTTGGTGACGAAGTGTACACGTGGGATGAAAGAAAGTGGGCATCAGAATAAATTGTGGGAGAATAGAGGGAGGGAGATGGTTCATGTCGAAGAGCGGAAAAAGGGGGGGGGGGGGAGAGGAAGGGGGCGGGCTGGATTAAAGACAAAAGGGGGGGGGGGGGTAGGAACTAACAGAGAGTAAGGGACGGCGGATGCTAGTTTGGAACTGCGCAGGGGTGGGAAATAAGGAAGAGGAGTTTTAGGATTATGTTAGGGAGTTTGACATAGTATGTTTGGTGGAAACATGGGCGGAAGAAGGTAGTAAAGGATTGGTTCGGATTGGATTAGACCTAAGGGATTACGAAATCATTTTGAAGGAGGCTGGCAGGGTGCGTACAAGGGGAAGAGCGAAGGGAGGTTTAGTGATGGCAGTGAAGAGAGAGGTAGGTAGGTGGGATAGGAGGGATAGAAACGAAGTTATAGGGGGTTTGCTGGTCATGAGAGAAAGGAGTTGGCGGATAGTTACCACGTATATGAGGGAGGAGAGCGTGGAGAACTGGGAAGCAATTGAGGAACTTTTGAGAGAGGGGGCAGTGCCCAGCTGGGTTGTTGGGGACTTCAACGCCAGAACAGGGAAAAAAGGAGGTGTTTGGTTTGAGGAGGAAAGGGTAAGGAAGTCCAAGGATAGTACCGTTAATAAGGAAGGCCATGAAATGTTAGAAAAGTAAGGGAAGTTGGGCATGAGGATAAAAAACGGGCGAGGGGCAGGGGTTGAGGAAAAGGAGTGCACTTTTGTAGGTCCAATGGGTAGCTTGGTAATTGACACCGTAACCGCAAACGAAAAGGGGTCGGAAGAAGTAGAATGCTTAGTAACAAAGCACAGGATTGATTCAGATCATGCTTCGATTGAGGTTGGGCTCAGATGCAAGAAGAAGGGGGTGAAGAGGGATGTTAGGAAGGTCTGGAAATTAAAGTGGGATGAGCTCGCAATAAGATTATTTAAGATGAGGCTAGGCAACCTGGAGGGACTAGGCAGCTGGAGGAAGTGGGTAGACAGAATTAGGGGGTCATGGGTGAGAGTGGCGGTGAGGAAAATGAGAGAGGACAATCTGTGGTGGGATAAAGAATGCCTAACAAACAGGAGGGGTTTACAGGGAAGACTTAGGAAACTTGTGGGAGCGGGGAAGGGAAGGGAAGTGTATTTTGCTCAAAAAGCATATTACCGGAGGTTGCTGGAAAGGAAGAAAAAACTGGGGGAAAATAGATGTATGGAAAGAATAATAAGAGATAGGACAGAGAAAATATTCTGGAAAGAGATAAATAAGAACAGGAAAAGGAGGAAAGGGGTTGATGGGGGAATTTCGGAAGGTGAGTGAAAGAATCAGTTTGATGGCCAACCGGGCGGAAGGCAGGACAGGTGGGAGGTGGGCCTGGAGTTGAGGTCGGAGGAGGAGGATAGCCAAGAAGGCTGCATAACGCGGTGATAAGTACAAGAAGCCGTGAAGAAACTAAAAAGAAGAAAGGCGCAAGGGCCTGACGGAATTCCGAATAAGGCGTGGTTATTCGGGGGTCCGGAGTTGGAGAAATCTTTAACCAGGATCCTGAAAAAAAATTTTATGGAGAAGGTCTTCCCGACGCAATGGAGGATAGGATTAGTGAAACCGATATTTGAAAAGGGGAACAAACGGCTGACGAAAAACGATAGGCCAATTACGTTCATGGATTCGGGTTACAAGATATATGCGGAAATTTTGAGAGAGGGAATGGAGAGATATGTGGAGGGGGAGGGAAAGCTGGGAGAGACGCATATGGGTTTCAGAAAGGGAAGAGGCACAATAGATGCAGTGTACTTATGGAAGGCGCTGATAGACTATAATTTAAAACAGGGAAGGAGATCAATGTTGAACGAGCAGCGGGTAGTTTATGTCTTTTTCCCAATCTGAAAGCCGCGTTTGATAAAAAAGCCAGTATTAGAATGTATTCATGAGAGGTACATTAAGTGGCTCCACAGATCTACTCCAGCTCACATATTGCTCGAGGAAACGGGGAGGGAGAAGTAAGCGGTACGTTTTGCCTCCAGAGCTGTCAAGTTTGGGGAGAAGTGGCGCGAATTGGAGGAGGGGGATATAAGAAGAGAGTTTCTAAGGTTGGTGGACGGAAAGCTTCTGGGGTAAGAGATGATCCAGGATAGAAGGAGGTTCCTCAGAGAAAGGGGGTGGTCTGAGGAAGAGTGGAAGTGTAGGAGAAGAGGAGGAAGGAAGACTTAGAGAGAGTTAGAGAGGGTGGGAAGTGATATCGGTAGGCAAAAAAGGAGGGAAAAGATGAAAGATTCTAGTTTCGCGGAAGAGGTAGGGAGGTTGGTATTGGAGGGAGAGAAACCCTCCATATATCTAGGAGGGGCCAGAAACAGGAGAAGGGGTGAGATGGCTGTAATTGCAGGCTTTAGATTGGGCAAGGAGCCGAGGGCTTGTCGGTACTAGCGGATTAAGGAAGAACTATCGTACAGAGTGTGCGGTGAAGTGCAGGAATCGCTTAAGCATGTTTTTGAGGAATGTCAGGTGACTGGGAACAATAAGGTTAAATGGTATGAAGTTTAAGGGAAGGGGGTGAAGGATATTATTTCGGTGCTCAAAGGAATTTTGGATAAAAGAGGGCTTCATGTTATGAACACCAATAGGTGAAGCCTTCTTTTGATCTTTGAATGGTCTCGGCATATGCCCCCCTTCTGGAGCAGTTAAGATGAGTTGAGGGCGGCGTTGAAAACTGCAATACCAGTTCTACTTATCTTTTATTCTTGTTGAGTATGACGTTTTGTTGAGTTTGAAGTTAAAAGTTGTCAAATTAGTTTTTTATACCATCTGTTCTTCACACTTACATTTTATTACATACTTATCTTCTTCTGTAGCTGAATTGTTGTCAATCATTAAGATCAATAAAAAGCTTATATATATGCATGCGAGCTCCATGTGGTATACAATATAAACTCCACAAACGTAGTCGACATATAAGGGAATGATTGTGTAAGAGAACATTGCAACGTCGAAGGACCGACCAACACATGACGGCGAAGTTACCGCGACTGACGAAATTAACAGTAACACGGGACACTGGTTGGTTGACGTAATAGAAGCAGATAAAACAAGAGGCGAAAAATTATTCCCCACCCGAGGACACTAAAATAACGGTACCTCGCACGCTCCGGAGTGTACGTTGCCTCCTCATGGGAAGAAACACGATGAACAAGAAGTGATGTGGTTTTCATCAACGAAAGATGATTAAATATTGCAAGATGTGGCCACTAGAGAGTGGATAGAGATGATAGAGATGACGGTGGATAACAACACGAGAACAAAAGAATCTTTCTGTAGAAGGTGAAAAGAGTAACCACAATCTGAAGTGACATACTCGCAAAACACCCAAGACTCGCACCTCAGGGAAGGTGAAAATGTTTCAAAAACAGAACATCACAATGGATCATCGAAACGATCACAACCAAGTGACGACCAGTACGCACAATTGCTGGATCGAAGAAACATCCGGATATTACCCCGATCCAACGGGGTACATACTTACAGGGAGAACAAAGAATAAGGGGAAAGGAAATAGCGCAAGGAGTTTACATTAGTAACGCGTTAGTCCAACCAATAGATATACAAATAAAATTCACGATAATGAATGCAAACAGTGGAGAAGCATTAACAGATAAGTTACAAGTGGAGGTGGAAACATTTGAGGAACAAAAATTGGAAATAGGAAGCAACTAGGCAACCAAATGGAAAAGAGTAATAGAAATACTGAAAATAGTAAACATCGAAGAAAATTTAAACACAGATGAAAAACAGTCCATAGAGGACATCATACATGAGTTCCAGGACATATTTCACCTACCTATCTACCTACCTAGGAAAAATTAAATTACACTACTTCAGTTTAACGTGAGATAAGAACGAAAGGGAAACAACCGTCTATAAAATGTAAAATATTTCGTCTCCCTGAAACCCTAGGACAAACATTGAAGGAAGAAATTGATAGGCTTTTTAAGAGAGGACATAGTGGAGCCGAGCTGGAATCAGTGGAATGTTCCATTGTTGGTAGTCCCAAAGAAACTGGGACCTGATGGACAAAAATGTTGGTGAGTAGTAGTTGACTATAGGAAACTCAACGAAGTAACAGAAAGAGATGCGTACCCAGACCAGTTGGGGAATTATTTCTCGCCAGCGGCAACCATCAGATAGCAATGAAAGTTGAAGACCGCGACAAAACTGTGTTCAGCACACCTTACGGACACTATGCATTCAAGCGTGTGCCTTTTGGTTTAAATGGCGCAACCTTTCAACGCCTGATGAACCACGTGTTAACTAGACTACAGGCATTGCGTTCTTTCGTCTATCTCGACGACATTGTCGTCTACGGAAAAAACCTAACTGACCATAAGCTGAGCGAAATACTGCAACGTTTTAAGGAACGCAGACTAAAAGTAAACCCAGAAAAATGTAATATCCTCAACAGTAGTACAATCTACCTAGGTCACAAGCGTGGCACCAATGGGGTGGCACCAGACCCATCCGTACTGGAGAGTGTAAAAAAGTTCCCAACACCAAGAACGGTGAGACAAGTTCAATCATTCCCGGGACTGGCCAACTATTATAGAAAGTTCATAGAAGGGTTCTCAAAAATTGCAGCACCTATAAGCAAATTACTAAAAAAGGATGTTAAATTTGACGAGCAATGTGTGAAGGCCTTCGAAACACTGAAACAAAAGCTCATTACCCGGCCTATATTGCGCTACCCGAATTTCTAAGAACCATTCTAATTATACACAGACGCGAGTGGAGAGGCTGTGGGAGCCGTCTTAGCCCAGGGCCCAGACAAAGAAGAACAACCGATGAGATACGCCAGCAGAACACTAAGAAATTATTCCACAACTGAGAGGAAGGCCTTAGCAATAATATGGGCCGTGAAAAACTGCATCAGTTATCTATACGGAAGGAAATTCACAGTAAACACCGACCACAAAATACTACGAGGCGCGATACGGATCAAACATCACACTAGCAGGATACTAAGACTGTGGCACAAACTTTCGGACTATACATTTGAAATAGAATACAAAGAAGGGATCTCCAACGGTCATGCTGACGCGTTAAGCCGTATAGCGTATCAAGTAATGGTGAGGACCCGCGGACAGGCCAAAGAGGCGGAGGTAAAGATGACAGATACAACCCAGAGCCTGAAAAAGAAGAAGACAGAACTGAAGAACACGAAGGCCAGGGGAGTCTGTTTCTCGAAAATATACCCAACACCCATGTTAGAATACTCACAGACCCACAAGATATCGGGACCATACTGCCCGATTTACATGATGCACCACTTGGAGGACACCAGGGAATCTACGAGACCTATCGACGCCAAAAACGCGAATTTTATTGAAAGGGCGTGAAAAATTACATCTCCAATTACAATTACATGCCAAATAAATAAACAAACCTGGGAACACCGGGAACCCATGGTCATAACAGACACAGCCAGATTACTCTTTGACAAAGTCTGCATGGACATTGTTGGGCCACTACCCGAGACCCCCAAGGGAAACAGATACATATTAAGCTCCGAGGATGATCTAACCAGGTGTATGGATGTGGTGATGCGGTCCAACGTTGAGGCAAAAATGGTGGCCCAAGCGTTCGTAGATGAAATTATAAGCAAGTATCATATCGCATAGAAGGATTCTTCTTAAAAAACTTATTTTCCCATTATTGGGGTCTATTCTGGCGAAATTTGCTAAATAACAGATTTTTCTGTTACGGACGATAGCTGATTTGGCTCGTAGCAGAGTTTCGATAAGTTGGTATTCTGGCTACCAACTATTTTCGAATCTGCTACGAATTCAATTTCGCAAATTACTTTATGCCTAATCTGCTATCATTGACGGCTGAAAGTGTAAACAAGCACTGAAAATGGAATGAACTATGTATAAGTTTAAATACCTTTTTGGCGTGAAAAATGTGTTTATAAGTAAAATATTTGTTGAATTCATAAATTGATAAATATTTAATGAAGAACAATAGTTTTCTGGTATTGAATTTTCGTAAAATACCCAAATAAGTTTGTTTGGTGGTGCAACAAAATATTTAAGGATTAATAATTTTTAAGGAACTTTAAAAATACCTAGAGCATCAACTCAAAGAATTCAATCAATTTGATAGTAATGGCGCCAATAAAAGCACGAAGATATATAATTCGGGTGCATTGAGTGAAAATTTGGCCAATTCGTAAACACCAAAACAGAGGGGGCCTCTTTGGATTGTGGAAAAGACGACAGCATAAGGACTTCCGCAAAAACAAAGTGATCTGATTATGTTTTTGGAATGCAAGGCACATAAACTGAGTCGGGGTATATCATGATATTCCGCAGTGATCTCACTCCTGAAATACGTCCTTACTAGGTTCAAATGTTCAATTTTGGCAGTCACATGTGGTTTTAAACTAGTATTTTTTCCTTTTAATTGTAACAATTTATTTTTAGAATATTTAATAAATGAATAGCATAAGTGAGTGTGTAATTTAAGCATAAGGTCTCTTCCTATAATAATAGGATAAGAGGAGGAACTTTCAGATACAACAATAAATTCATGCTTAACGCTAATGTCCCTAAACTTAACTAAACAGCAGATCTTCCCGCAGGATATTATATCTTGGTTTCCAAGACATACTGTTCGTCACGAAGTGGATGCAGACGGATTCTGGTTCAAAGATAGTCTCCGGAGTAGAACTAGTCTTCATCTAGAAATAGTCTCTGAACCAGAATCCGTCTGCACAGGGTGACCAGATTTAGCAGAATTCTGCTGTTTTGGGAGAATTTAGCCACCAATTTTGGTTTTAGCAGAATCCCTAGCAGAATTGAAAAATTTGGCAGACTTTAGCATAATCAGACCAAATTTCATCAGACAATTGGCAGGATTCACCCTTTAATAGCTTCCTGGATTTTATTTTGAAAATCGCGTTTACCTATTAATTAATTATTTGAGCAAATGCAAAGAATTCGCAATTTTGATCAACATAGTTTCAAAATTTCCCAATTTGGTACATATCAAGCCATCTGCTTGAATCGCGAGGAAGTTCTGTTGCTTTTGAGCAACATTTTCCAAATGACTAGGGCAGATGGATCTAACAGGTGTCCACTCTTGGTAAATTTTACAAAGGCCATGATGATTTTGCCTATGCCTAATACGGCTTGCGAACGAATATTCTCTGAATTGAATAATATAAAAACAGACCTACGGAACAAATTTAAGAACGAGCACGTTTTGACAATCCTCGTAAAACAGGCACTACAAGACCATGACGGGTGCGTAAATTTAACGCCATACACAAATATGATCAAGATGGCCCAAGACTCAGCACTTGCATATAAAAATAACGACACAGCAGATGAAGATTGTCTTTAAAATAAGCTTAAATTTAAGAAAAATTTTGAAAACTATTGTCAGCAAGTATCAAAACAGCTTTCAAAAAGTTTAGCAGAATTCAGCAGAATTTACTCAAACATCTAGCAGAATGTTGAATGAAAATCTGGTCACCCTGCGTCTGCATCCATTTCGTGACGAACACTATGTTCATAATATGATATGATTTTTCTTCAAAAGTTATTTATTTTCACATACCAATAACTATTTTTGAGAAAAATATAGTGTTAGTATAGTATTTTTAACAAATTTATCCATATTTCTTTCGCAAGAATTAGAATAGACCCAACAAATGATGAAATATTGAAAATGAATGAATTGTAAACATCAAGAAGGCAAAATAAACAAATTTTGTTCACATATTTCGTCTATTTAATGAAATACAACTGGAGCAATTATGATTTTTTCTGTTTTTTGTCTGCAAAAATAGTAAATGTCTTGAAACATGGCAACATATGTAAGGAAACTTTCTTAAAATCTGCAAATTTAACAAAATACATTAAATTTTATCATTTAAGTGTGAATTTATTTACTTTTCTATATGGGATAGCAGAAAACTTTATCATAAAGGCAGCAAAATCTGAGCCTGCTATGATAGCAGGTTTTTAACAGAATTATAGCAGATTTTTCTGCTATTTTCACACCCAGAATAGCAATTTAAGTTACGGAAGACAACAAAAATGCTGTGGGAAATAGCAGATTGGCAAAATAGCAGAATCTGCTATGAACGGCCAGAATGGACCCAATTATTTTTAATTTCTACTTTTTAGTGAAAAGTGTATTGATGCATTGTTTGTTTAGGGGAGAAAGTTATGTGGAACGCTAATTTTTTTTGGTCGATTATAAAATCTTCTCTGTTTTATTTATTATTCGGGGCAATTCCATGCGCACTTAACAGATTCCGTTAATTTGACAGCCCATGTTATTTGTTGTTGGATTTCGAAAAGTTTAGTTAAGGTCGAAAGTGGTATTCTGGGAGCCGTTAACAAGTTAACAGGTTTTCTATTCAAAATCCTTTACCGTAACAAGCCCGAAATTCTTCAACTTAAATGTAACATGCTTTTTGTTAAGAAAGTAGATAAATTTGGAACAAAACCGGTTTCGTAACTGATTTGAACCAAAATTTTGGCCAGAATACCAACTTAAAGAATTCTGTTGGGAACCAAAACTGTTAACTTTCTTAACTGAAATCTGTTAATTTAACGAAAGTGGCCAGAATCGCCTCAATTATCAATAATCGTTTTTATTTCTGTATGTTCCAATCAGTCTTACAATCGGCCAAAGTGCGTAGTCGTTCCATTTCATTCACATCTGCAGTACACATATAACACACGGCTTTACCCTTCACCTTTTCACTCAATTGGATTCTTCAAGACGTATGCCTCCAAGGGTCCTCATACGAATCAGAGAAACATATGCTTGTCCAGGAGCAAAAACCATCGGTCTCAAGTTGATAACAGCATGATCTACCGTTAGATATCTCAATATGTATGGTATATTTATAATGTATACTTTTATACTCAGTACAAATAATGAGCGTACTCTCATGAGTGTCCATGTAATATCACATATGTGTATGACTCGGCATGATGGATGTGTGTGATAACAGTCTCGATTTTTAGCGGTGCGCAATTGTATCGGCGTACTGTACAATCAAAAAGTTTCGGCACGTTGTGCGAGCAACATCACTAACCTATTCTTTTGTTAAATAAATTACGTTTGATTTATAATTTAACAAGGAGTTTGATTATTTGACCACCTTAAATCTTAACATCTACATTCGACCCCTGCATCCTGTGTACTGTCGAAGCCCAGCAGAGTATAAGTGAAAGCATTCGACGTTCGATTGAACCTGCAAAAAATTTTACTGGGAATTGTACTGATTTTGGTTCGATGACGTATTCGCCAATACGCTGGCAATGAACTTTAACCTTGGGAATATCTTCAGCATATACTTGCTCTCTTTGGAACAATTGCCAAATGAATTGTGAAATTTCGCCCATTGCTCCGTTCACTGAGCCCATCTCGGTATTAACATTGTATCTTACCGTAATTTTAGCTCTCACAAACCAAGTCAACGTTTTCGACAATCCAACTGTCTTATTAATATCGTTTGGAACCAGTATTGAAATCTTGTCCACGGAGTGTGTACATATCAACACCTTCTTTACGACTCCAACGCTTCTGCATTATGAGCCTCTACTTGTTTATTAAAAGAGTCAATGTAATGCTTCGCCGATACTGAATTCATGTGTCAAACTTTCTTCAGCTATTGTTAATAAAATATTTGCGTGATCTACCTTGAACTCACCGATCTGAAGATCAGTCAACATGTTGATGAAAGTGGTATCACCACCCTGGCGCATATTTTGGCCAATCTTTCAGAATGATAGAATTTGCCATAAATTTATTGATGAGTTCATCCGTTTAGGTTGATCATATACGGCATGTCTTCTTACGGGCGGTAATTGCATTAGATCACCAAACAGTAGAATGTTAATCTCACCAAATAATTCTGGACTATCTCTTAATTGTTTGAGTAGAGAATCTATCGTGCACAACATTTCATATGGACCCATGTATATTTGGTCAATGATAATTAATTCGGTACTCCGCCACTGTGACCATAGTGTTTGCAAATATCGGCCTGTTAGCATCGGAAGATTTACAATTTATCCGTTTGCTTGGACCGGCAGCCTTAGCATGGAGTGTAATGTGAAGCCTTTGATAAGGAGTGCAACTACATCCTTTAAACCACCTTCTCTTACAGAAGATATTTCCCCACCGAAACAACGGCGAATTTGTTCTTTCAGGATATTCAAAATGAATGTTTTTCGTGTACCAGCGCAACCAGCAATGAAAATTTTGATACGCCCTTGCGATCTTTCATCTTTTTGGATATTACGTGTGATGAAATTAAACAAATCTTTCTGACCAACACTAATGTTGACAAGCTTACAAGTTTCAAATTCGAGATCGCTCAAGTCTAGGCCATGATCATCCTAAAAGTTCAAGCCTTCTACATCGTCACCCCAACCTAAAATCGGGTTATCAAGTTCACGCATAGCATGCGCTTTATTTAAGGCATGTTGAAGTTGTCTCTCACGTAAACGATGAATGCCCATGTGCGTGTTAGAATTGAGATGATTCCCTTCTTTAGCTATGAATGCCCCTTACGTTGTATCAAAACCCATCATCTGTTCTTGTTCATTTTGAAATGGTATATATTGGAGGAGAAGACTGTTGTAGTAATTTCCTGGATCTGCTTGCTCTGTGAAATAGGGAGCTCTGACGACAGCTGAAATATTACGTAATTTCATTGTTGTATGGTCGCTCAACTTAATAAGACGTGATCTAAGAGGTGCTGGAGACTACGCATATGCGTCCTCATCGCCATCATAAGCGACACAGCATTCACAGGCTGAAACGTGACGTTCATGGAGAATTTTCATGCATATCGTATACAGCATGTGCGATGTATTTTGTTCTTCCCGCCTCATATTTATTTATTTATATGTATAACTAAATACAAGTTAATACTAGTTCAGACAAACGGAAGCAAACACTACACGAATAGAAAATAAAGAGAGAAAAAGAATAATATAAAATAAAATAATATAAAGTGTAATATGCGCAATGAGGAATAAAGAAAACCTACTCAACTTAACTAAATTAAAACAAATTATTAGTGTGAGTAAGTGAAATGACACAAAAGTGCATTAAATGTATTAAATGTATAGGTATTAATGGGAGAAAATTTCATCAGCGCATATCCGGAAAACCGAACGAACGTTGCCGTTGCCATGCATGACCCACAGGAGAGGGGCAGCTTGGTTATAAACCCTCTTCATGCGCGTAACGGGCTCCATCCCACCAAAGAAAATGTGATGTAAGCTGAGGAAAAACGAGCCGTCGGACCTGAGGTTTCTGGCGCTAGAGCCAAGGACAACCTGATCTTGTGTGTATCGAGCGAAAGATGTCCCTGGACGATACCGTCCATGAGAGATAAATCAGCCATAACATGGCGTCCAGAGAAGGATTGCAGGTTAATAAGTATTATCCGGTCGGGATATGGAGGAAGGTGAGTGGGGTCGGACCAAGGGAGAAGATTTAGAGCAAATCGGAGGAAGCGCTTCTGGGCCGGCTCAACTCGCCTGATATGGACCTGGTGATATGGCGACCAGACTTGGGAAGCATATTCCAGCATCGGGCGAACGAGGGCAGTAAAGAGTGTTTTACGTGAGTAAGGGTCAGCGAATTACTTAGACCACCTTGATACGAAGGCCAACATAACATCAGCTTTTCTTATTACGAAATTTATGTGCTCATGAAATGAGAGCCTTGAATCAAGGTGAACTCCCAGATCTTGGACGCAGTTCACTAACCCAACTGTAAAGCTATTTATAGAGAAAGTGTCAGGAACATAGTTCCGCTTCCGATGGAAGCAGACGTGTTCACGCTTTGCGACATTAAGTTTAATATTGCTTGAAAGCATCATAGTGATTAATGTCCTCTTGAAGCTCAAGATAATCGCCTGGGTGGACAATATTCTTGAATATCTTGGTGTCACCTGCAAATGTGAGAATTTCGGAGTACCAGACGACCCTATTGATGTCATTTGTAGCAGCTATAAAAAGTAGTGGGCCAATGTGGCTACCTTGAGGAACACCGGATGACGCAGTGATACTTTTAGAAAGGGAGGACCTTAAAAGAAAAGGTAGGTGTAGGTAAACTGATCCATCTGAGGAGGGAGTCTGGGCAACCAGCCAACCTTAGCCTTAAAACAAGCTATGAGGAATGTTGTCGAAAGCTTTACTCATGTCAGTAAGGATTGCTTAGACAGCTTCACCACGTTCAAGAGCATTGGTGGTATATGAGGTAAAATGCACAAGGTGGGTAACGGTGGATCTTCTTTTAATGAAACCATGCTGGTGTGGAGAGATAAAGGACGAGAGGAAGGGATAAAGTTTTGCAGGAAGGATTTTTTCAAAGGTTTTAGGAATGGCGGACAATTTGGCAATCGGTCTATAGTTCGATGACTCCGTCTTGGATCCTTTCCTATGAACCGGAATCAAGAATCCGGCCTTCCAGTACTCTGGAAAAATTCCTGCTTGGATGAAGGAGTTAAAAAGTTTGGTTGAAGGAAGAGCAAGCGAAGTTGCACTTATTTTAAGTATAATAGGTGGAATACCGTCGGGACCGGGAGAGAAGTCATCCTTGGTGCGTGATAGTTCTAGAGATAAGAGTGGCATATTGCTTAATATTGCTGATGGCTTCGTTCAGTCCTGATGTTAAAATTGTCGGTTAATTTTTGGAGCAATATTTTGCGACATAACCGGCGATCGTTTCATTAGAACCACGAGCCATGCGCCGCTTCATCCATGTTGCCCTTCCACATTTTCAGGAGAGTTGGATTATAGTTGTTCACGTTTGTCTCATTGGGTATCCGTTTTAACATGCACATTCGTCCACCATTGTCTAAATAAGTCGAACGTTTTTACTACGATTCTTGTCTATTGGCTAAGCTTTCGTGGGAAATTGAAACGACAATGATTTGAAGAACTTTTATGGCAAGTCTGTGAATGGCGATGCATCTGTACACCTTCCACCAAATTCTTAACTTCAGGATCAGCTGGCAGTTCACACGTTATGATATCGTCAATGCGCTTAATCCCTTCTTCTGTTTTGAAATGGGGATTGTTCTCAACCCGATTTCAATACTCAATTAATAAATGTAGATGAGGGAGCCCTCGATTCTGGAACTCAATACGCCACCAATGATGTATAACCTTTCCTCCCATTACCTGATGATTTGACTTCAGAAAATGCATGATTGCATTAACCAGAATCATGAATTGTCGGCTGATAACTACTGGTTATTTTTCGACAAGTTAATGGGTTTTATAAGTAAAAATACTCCCAGGATCTCGATTGATTTGGTCATCCGCAATCGTAAGAGCCTTCAGCATAACTTCCCAATGCAGATCATTACAGCTTAATGTGAGATAGTCATGACAGGGTCCGAAACATCTGATCTGTGCCAACAATTCACAAAAAGCAGTATTCCAATACGCGAAAGATCCTCTCAAATTCTTCACATACATGTGTATGTATATCATCTACCATGCCATCGTTATGCTGAATTTTTTTCCCTAGAAACATTGATATTACTCTGCACTCTATAGTACACATACATGGATAACGCAGAGAACAGATAATCGTTCTGCTGAAATCTCGTATCACTACACATGACACGCGCTAGAAAGTAGTCGAGTGGTGTAATTTTCACCGGTCTTTCTTTTTTTAAACCGTTAGTTCGAAAGGGGAACAAAAGGAACCATGCGAATCCTTCAGCTTTCAACTCATGAGATTTATTCACGGTATTATCTGTGGTTTTCCGCTTGATTTTATTCAGATGGAGTACTTGACCTTGTTCCGGAATCCCTTCTAATATATTAATTTCTTGAGGTTGATGGGCATCAATTGGAGCCATCACCGAAGCTTTGACTGGTATATGGTTGATTTGGTCAGAATCTGGTAGTACTTGCATTTCATGGTGAACGTGAGGATTTGTTGCGAGGTGATCTAGACCGTCGGGCTGTCCTGAAGATTGTTGCCTGTATAATCCACCGACAACGTTAGATTCATCGTTGCCCTTCACACAGACATCGATAATCTAGTGCATATTGAGTGTTTTTGGATCCAGTTGCACTTTTATAGATCCGACAAAACTCATCAAAGGTATAACAATCGATGAGACAGGATCGACACTCGGCTGATCTTGTAGGCGCCCCCTCTTGTCCACATACATGAGAGTTAACAAAGTAATATTTTTCTCTACTCTTCATAACTGCGTAACATTTGGAATTACAAGTTAAAACCGCTGATAAATGATGGAAAAATAACTCTTGCACATCGCTTAGTTTGACATCAATACCTTCAGATGAATTATTTTTGTCGAGAAGAAGGAAACGTGTGATGAAATTAAACAAATCTTTCTGACCAACACTAATGTTTACAAGCTTACAAGTTTCAAATTCGAGATCGCTCAAGTCTAGGCCATGATCATCCTAAAAGTTCAAGCCTTCTGCATCGTCACCCCAACCTAAAATCGGGTTATCAAGTTCACGCATAGCATGCGCTTTATTTAAGGCATGTTGAAGTTGTCTCTCACGTATACGATGAATGCCCATGTGCGTGTTAGAATTGAGATGATTCCCTTCTTTAGCTATGAATGCCCCTTACGTTGTATCAAAACCCATCATCTGTTCTTGTTCATTTTGAAATGGTATATATTGGAGGAGAAGACTGTTGTAGTAATTTCCTGGATCTGCTTGCTCTGTGAAATAGGGAGCTCTGACGACAGCTGAAATATTACGTAATTTCATTGTTGTATGGTCGCTCAACTTAATAAGACGTGATCTAAGAGGTGCTGGAGACTACGCATATGCGTCCTCATCGCCATCATAAGCGACACAGCATTCACAGGCTGAAACGTGACGTTCATGGAGAATTTTCATGCATATCGTATACAGCATGTGCGATGTATTTTGTTCTTCCCGCCTCATATTTATTTATTTATATGTATAACTAAATACAAGTTAATACTAGTTCAGACAAACGGAAGCAAACACTACACGAATAGAAAATAAAGAGAGAAAAAGAATAATATAAAATAAAATAATATAAAGTGTAATATGCGCAATGAGGAATAAAGAAAACCTACTCAACTTAACTCAATTAAAACAAATTATTAGTGTGAGTAAGTGAAGTAAGGCTTAAAAGCTAACCATATTGAAGTGCTCGTCTGAAGCACCGGCCAATATCAATGTGAGATCTATGATAATGAAGAGCACCAAAAAGTGCCCTGGGATTATCAAAATTGAAACTCTCTTTTCAATGTCTAACGCCAAACTGAATTTATTCGTGTTTCAGTATGATATTTATATTAAATTTTACAGGTTAAACTTAAGTTTAATAACCTCATGGGAATTAAGTTCTCATGAGAACCAAAATTGATCAAGAATGGATTGCACAGAATTCTTAGTAACAATTCTTCACATGTCCCCAACAAGGTTCAAAACCAGAAGCGAAGGTATGTATATTGTGCAAGGTAAATGCGTAAGGTAAGTGCATTATGTAAATCTCTATTCTCTCCGTCTTCACTATTCTTACATGTTCTAATACTTGTCTCCGCTATAATGTTATAATATTCCCATGCTAAACAAAGATGATCGTACTAAAGTGTATGTGCTAATTTATCTTAGATACATGTAAGAGGGTGATTATTCAATTAAGGGTGATCCTTACATCATAAAATACATTATATACATAAAATCAATTTCGGGTTTAAAATTTTTTTTATTTTTTTTTTTTAAAGCTTTGCTCTAAATACTGAATGCATCTTTTATTTCTTCCTGACTGCGAATTCGCTCTTATTCCGGTTCATCCAGCCCTAGTTCGTATAGTTATCACTGTTCATAAATAAAAACAAATAACTATTTATAATTTTAATTTATAATTTTAATTTTATATTATTTAGATTTTACATTAACTTATATTTTATTTTTTTAAAAATGTTAATATTATATATTTAATATTTTATATTATAATTTTAACATTATTTTAGAAGAACTTTTTTTTTTTTAAACCAGCTTCTCTAATAATACTAACTAACAATAATAAATTTAATTTTAACCCAACAAAACTAGGTTACTTAAATCTTAATAAAATTAAAAACTGTATACTATGTTTGACTAAGAGATAATACAGTAAGTAATTACCTACAATACTTCCCCCGTCAAAAACGGACCTAAGTTAAACAATGGAAATTGACTTTTTGTTATGTGGCAAAAAAATTTTATCTGTTTTCTCAATATACGCTGGTTTAATACGATCTACTGAAACGGTCTTGATTTTGTTATTAATTTTAATTTTAAAAACTTTGGTTGTTCGATCCAGAGCCTCATATGGTCCATCATATGGAGGTGTTAGTGAAGGTATTTTACGACCAATTCTTACGAAAACATGACTGCAATGTTTTAAATCCTTAAAAACGAAAGGACTGTCTAATGACTTATGCGTAGCAGAAACAGGTTTCAACAAAGAAATAGACTTCCTCAAGTTGTCCAAAGTTACTGAAAGAGGAACTTCTAATTCCTTATTTATAGAAAAATCTCCAGGAATTCTGAAAAATCTCCCGGCATCCCAAATCAGCTTTAAAAGCTGTGCGAAAACCAACCATATCAGAGGACGTCTTTCTGCCCAATTATTCACAAAATTAGTCGATTTAAGCACAGCTTTCAATTGGCGATGGAAACGTTCAACCATACCATTGCTCTGAGGATGATATGCAATTGTACGGATCCTATGTGTTCCCAAAAGTGAAATTGAAGTATTAAAAAATTTTTTTTTGGTGAGTGGAATTCCAAATCTTGCAACCTGATGTTTTACAAAAGCTTTTGTTATTGCTTCAGCTGAAACCTCTTTCATTGGAATGACTTCTGGCCATCGTGAGTAACGATCAATCAATGTTAAGATATAAGAGCAACCACTCGAAATTGGTAAAGGACCAACGATATCCAAATGTATGTGCTGGAAACGGGTCATAGGGAGTGGGAAAGAACCTAGTTTTGATTTTGAATGCCTTGTAATTTTGTTTTGCTGACAAGTCTGGCAAATTTTAGTCCATTGTCCAATATCTCGATTCATACGGGGCCAGAAAAATTTATCGGTTATTAATTTCCTAGATGCCCGAACGCCTGGATGACAAAGCGAATGTAGTTTCTCATAAACAGATCTTCTGCAGACTTCGGGAACTAGAGGGCGCATGGTATTATTATAATTACCAGACTTTGATTTTCGAAAAAGGATATGTAATAAGTTGGAATCTTTGTTCCTTATCATTTTTAGTTAAATATGATATAAAACTTAAGCGTCTCGCTTGCCGAGCACAGCGATCAGTTTTTGTCCATAATGCTGTCGTTAAGGGTTTGTGGTCTGTAAAAACAATGAACTTTCTACCTTCTCACCAATGTCTAAATTGTTTAATTGATTCATAGACAGCTAAGAGTTCTCTATCGAAAGCTGGATATTTTTGTTGTCTTTCGTTTAATTTTTTTGAAAAGAAGGCTAATGGTTGGTAAGTTTTATTAACGTAATGGTGGAGGACTGCTCCAATTGCTGTATTTGATGCATCTGTTGTGAGACTATAATTACCTTCAGGAATAGGATGCACCAAAAAAACAGTTTCGGCTAACATTTGCTTCACCTTATTATATGCATTAGAATGACTATCAGTCCAAATAAAATCTTTAGGCTTTTTAATCGAGCTAACAACAAGACTATGTAGAGGAATTAAAAATGCTGCTAGATTTGGGATAAAACGATGATAAAAATTAATCATCCCGACGAAACGTTGAAGACTCTTCAAATTTTTGGGTTCTGGGAAATTATTGATAATCTCAACCCTCTCTTTGGAAGGAAAAATTCCTTTTTCCGAAATATTATGACCCAAAAAATTTAACTCGGCAACTCCAAATACACATTTCTCAACCTTGATGTTTAAACCAAAATCTTTTAAACGGGTCAACACTTGTTGTAAATGTGTGAAATGCTCATCCTCGTTTTTACTACTTACAAGGATGTCATCAATGTTCACGAAAACGAAATCAAAATCACCCAAAACTTCATTCATAAATCTCTGAAATGTTTGTTCATTCATAAATCTCTGTCAAACATTCCAGAGGGTGTCGTTATGGCTGTGTTGTGAATATCCTCTTCAGCAACAGGAATTTGATTATATGCTCGACAAAGGTCTATCTTTGAAAAAATTTTGCAACCGCTTAAATTCAAATTGAAATTTTGTATATGTGGTAATGGGTATCTGTCCGCTATAGTAATATTATTAGGGCGTCGGAAATCACCACAAGGTCTCCAATCTCCATTTGGTTTAGGAACCAAATGAAAAGGCGACGATGCCGGAGATCTTGACGGTCTACAAATACCAAGTTTACATAAAGTAGCAAATTCATCTTTTGCAATTTTGTTTTTGGTAGCATCTAAACGTCGAGGAGAAGAAAAAGGAAGAGGTCCAGAAGTAAAAATATGATGTTGGATTGAATGCTTAATTTCAGCAGTAAAATTTGAATTTGAAGTTATTTCTGGAAATTCCTTCAAAAGTTGAGAAAATTTATTGGTCAGCAAAGAAATTTTTGCTGAAGGAGTAATATCTGAAGAGCATATCCCGGAAACCTTTAACTGCGTTTTCGTTTCAATAAGTCGTTTATTACGAAGATCTACAAGTATCCCAAATTTTGCAAGAAAATCTGCCCTAATAATAGGTTTATCTACGGCAGCAATTGTAAAAAGGAAAGTCCCTACGTAAATTAAGAGAAACAGTTAGTGACTTATTGCCGAAAACTTTAATAGGGGTTCCATTAGCTGCCGTGAGGTTTATTGCTGATGGACTCTTGCAGTCCGGGAAAAAACGGCAAAGTAAAACAGAAATATCTGCCCCAGTATCGATAAGAAAACGAAATTTTGTCAATGGATCTGCAACAATAAGGCGACGTGTCAAAAGGAAACTAGCATCTGTCGCTTTGATGCTAGTTCTTAATTGTTTAAATCATTTGATTTTTCCTTATAATTACAGGGAAGTAAACATTTAGTGGCCTTATCACCGAAGTTTGCATGATACCAGCACATACCATTTGATTTTCTGTTTGGTGTTGAAGCCCTCGACCTAGAATTCGAGCGGTAACGCAATAGACTACGTGGGTAATCATTAAAAATTTCTACGTGGTCGAAAAATTTCTCGCAAATTGGAAACCTCCTTCTTAATACTTTTTACCTCAAGTGAAAGAGAGGCAACGGCATTAGCTATTTCTATTTGAGCGTTTGTTGCTTGAGAAGTATTAACAGCATAAACTTCTCGCGGTTGAATAACTTCCCAAACATCATCTGCAATTTTTATTAGGTCATTTATATCCTCTTTACCTGAAGCAGTAACCGCAATTTTGATTGCTTCAGGCAATTTTCTCATCCAAAGTTTCTTAAGAAGATTAATATTAACAATGTTAGAAGAACCCATTGATGTCTCCATATCTCGATAAAAAGAGGAAGGCTTCCGATCTCCAATCTCGGATGGCAATAATAATTGCTCTAATCGTTTTTCCTCACTAATTGTGAGTCTAGAGATGAGAGCATCTTTTAATTTTTCATATTTATTATCAATAGGTGGATTTCTTATTAAATCCACGACACATCCAATTATATCTTGTGGTAGTATTGCAACCACGTGTTGAAATTTGCTTTGATCGCTACTCATCCTATTAATTTGAAAAATATTTTCCGCCTGTAAAAACCAAGCTTCAGGCATGGATGACCAGAAGGTTGGGAGTTTATGAAATGTATCACTTACGATCTGAGGCTCAGAATCACCAGTTGATCGTGAAACACGCCCATTACCTGAGGCAACAGTATTTTTAAGTAAATTCATAACGAAAATTTGAATTATTTTCTGATGTTAATTTAATATGATATATAACAATTTAATAAATAATAAGATATATGATAATTTAATAAGATGGTATAGTGCGAAAACAGATGAAATATTTTTGTTTTATAATAATGCTCCGTTTAATCAAAGAAGAAAAAGTAGGGACCTACTTTACATAAAGGTAGATAGAGCTTCTTAATTTCCTTCCTTGATGTTTTCTTCTTCTTCTTCTTAAATTGTCTCAAGGATGTCTTGATGTATTCTATGTTCTTAATGTGTGTTCGTTATGTTTTAATCCATTATATATAACACTTAAAACTTGATTCTTGATGAATTTGGTTGCTTCTTCATAAACTTTGTTGTAAGACGATTGGTCTTCTTTTTTCTGTTCTTCTTTTTTTTGTTTTCTAATTCTGTTGATTGTTGGATATTTTTAAATCTTCTGCATTTGATTTAAAGTTGGTTTTCTTCCATTTTTAATTTAAAATTTAAGTTAATTTTATATTTGTATTATTTTAAATGTTTAAAGAAAATAGTATTGATTTATTTTTAATAATTCAATTTTCTTTCAATAGTTCAACTTAATTCACGAAAACTATTTCTCTATTTATGTCACAAAATTATTTATTATTATTATTATTTATTATTTTTATATATTTTTAAATATATCATTTTATTTTATTCACATTTCTTTTCTTTTTGTTATTAATATATATATATATATGATATAATATTTTCACATCGTATTTGTTTATCAATTTATTTATAATATTTTATTGTGTTCTCACTCAAATCAAATTCGTTTCTTTCAAAATTTCATATTGCATCAATTCTTTTCAAATCAATTTCATTTATTTATTAATTATATATTTTTTTATTTCTTTTATTTATTTTATTAATAATAAATAGTATAAATTTATCAATTTATTATTATTAATTTATTATTTTAATAATTTCTGGTAAAGTTATACACATGTAAACTTCTGTCATGTTATTTTATTTAAATTATATTCATTACGATATATAAATTCACAACACAATATATAATATTACTTATTATTTGAATTATATGCAAAAATGTGTTTAAATTCACAAAATTTTAATAATTTTAATATGCAACTATTAGTTTTTCACTTATTATTTCATTTTCATGGCATTGCACTAATTCCTAAGTTTTGCACTTACTTGGAGATGTTTCTCCAGTCGGGGTCACCAATATAGTTATTACTGTTCATAAATAAAAACAAATAACTATTTATAATTTTAATTTATAATTTTAATTTTATATTATTTAGATTTTACATTAACTTATATTTTATTTTTTTAAAAATGTTATTATTATATATTTAATATTTTATATTACAATTTTAACATTATTTCAAAAGAACTTTTTTTTTAAACCAGCTTCTCTAATAATACTAACTAACAATAATAAATTTTGTAACCTAACAAAACTAGGTTACTTAAATCTGAATAAAATTAACAACTGTATACTAAGTTTTACTTAGAGATAATACAGTAAGTAAGTACCTACAGTTCGCTGAACAATTTTGCTGTTTCTTCAAGGATTTCATCCCAGTTGTCTTCTTTCTGAAT
Organism: Chrysops caecutiens; assembly: GCA_963971475.1. Taxonomy (NCBI): domain Eukaryota; kingdom Metazoa; phylum Arthropoda; class Insecta; order Diptera; family Tabanidae; genus Chrysops; species Chrysops caecutiens. The sequence continues at coordinate 44,865,553 of OZ020567.1, read as the reverse complement.
TGTACTCTGACAATGATAATTGTTGTATATTTTTATATTTTTTGGAGCTGTTGTATATCTTTATTTTAAGCTAGTAACCATTTGGTACTGTTATTTTTAGCTTCATTGTTAGCTTGACGTTGAAGGTAGGCTTTAAATACATTTTTTGGTTGAACAAATCATCTGTTTATTGCTCAACAATTTAGTTAGTTCAAATTCCTTACCTATTACAATTTAAAATGTTATAATTATTTTCCAATTCAATTTCCTTATTGATACCCTTACTCTATATAAGCCAAAATGTTATATTTATTTTCCAATATAATTTCCTTATTGCTACCTTTACTCTATATAAGCAAAAATGTGATATTTATTTTCCAACATAATTTCCTTATTGATACCTTTACTCTATATAAGCCAAAATGTTATATTTATTTTCCAATATAATTTCCTTATTGATACCTTAACTCTATACAAACCAAAATGTGATAGTTATTCTCCAATATACATAATGTAGCCAAAATGTTATAATTGTTTTTTAATATAATTTCCTCATTGATACCTTTCCTCCATAAAGGCCAAATGTTTCCATTATTTTCTAATGTAAACTCTTTCTAGGTGAGGCTACCAAATTTTGCCTAATCTCGGGCTATTGTAAACTCAAACATTTGCATTTGAATCCTTACAATCGTTCTAGAGAAGCTAGCTCGGATTCAACCTCATTGTACCTTCATTTAAACTAAGTTCTATTTATTTGTTTTTCTTGTTTGTTTATTTATGACTATATGTACATTTGTAATCCGGTTCTGACTCTTCACTCTTGTTTTCGTTTTCTGCCGCTTTCGTGCCTGTTTCTTCTCTTGGCGGTATCACAGCCGTTCGGTATGGAGCCTCTGGAGCTCACGGCTGATCCGCACACGCTCCTCTTGCCCCACCGCAATCAGCAGGCGACGGCGAACCTCCTCGATTGCTCGCCGGAACTTAGCTTCCGCGCCAGTGCGATACTTCGGGGGTTGAGGGGGCTCCGGTGCTGGTGTGTCGTCTTCCGTCCTACCTCGTCTCCTCGCCCGGTACTCTTCCAAGGCCGGCCGCTGAGTCCCGCAGTGCCTCCGCTAGCGTTGCTCGTGCTGTCCCCGACACTACGAAATAGCCCTGATCAATGTCTGGTTAGGAACTCAGTTGTAGGGCTCTGATAGTCGCTTTCAACTGGGAATTCCCCTCCAATACCGATAGGTTACGAGAACCGTGTTCGGTAGTTTAGCTGGAGCCCGAGTTGGTATGTTACAAGAACCACTTTGAACCCTTTGGGTTTCCTAAACACCGATAGGTTGCTAGAACCGTTTTCGGTAGGGATCTACTTACTGTTTCCTTTTAAGTGCCCACTTTTCCAAGCTAGCTCCAAGGAGAGATCCAATCAGCGACTGATGATTTCTCAAAATTTTCCTCGCATTATATTTCCTGAAACCGGGACTTTGCTTCGTTTTTGCGTGGTTGCCATATTTCACGAAATCCACCTTGTGTGCCGTGGCGCCATCTCTCAGTGGCCAGCCTAGTTTCTTAGAATTGATCGCGTGAGTTGTTTACATTTTCGTTTTGATATTTCAGAGTAGGTTATGACAGAGAGATGTTGTGAAATCGTGTATTTTATGTTTCTACGGAATATCATAAGTTATCAGTGTCCCATGTTCAAGTAAGTATTGGTTTTGTAATCATTGAGGTATTGGTTATATTTATCTTCCGGTTTTGAGATTTGTTTATGATAATTATCAAAATCTTCGCGTGTTATGGTTATGCTTGATGACGAGCATAGTGATCTTCTTTCGATGTTGTTATGGGTATGGTGAGCAATGTGAATTTGTTATTTCTAATTATATTTATTTGACATCATTCACAACATAATAATATATGTTACTACAATAATGATAATTTTTGAACAGGTTTGACATTTACTGACATAATTCTTGACGATTTTCTTTAAATTCTGCCAAATATATCGTTGTTTTATCTTATTTATTGTTCTTTACATACTACAGTGTCCCCCATAGGGTGAGTCATGAAACTCTTTTATTATTTTAATTTTCATTTCATCATCTATTATTCTATGTGGAGATTTGTTAAAAAATTATTTTCAAATTTATTTGCCTTCTACTTGCTTTTATTTTTGATTGCAATCCATTAAATATTCCTTGAAATTCATTGATATTCATATCCTTCAATATAATATCTTCTTTCGCTAGCCCTGGCTTTTGAATATTTTTTTTCTGGCAGCGAATATCAGCGTCTTCAAAATAAAACCTAAGTTATAACAGTGATTATTGCTAATTTCGATGACGACTGGTTTGTTATCTATTATAACTCGAGGCAAACTTTCTGTATTTTCGCGCGCTTCAAATCTCAACTTGTTTACTCCTCTAGTTTCAGAAATAGAAGTACATTCCCAAGCGTAGAGTTGACCAGGCTCTACACTACAAGAGTTACTATTTATTTTTGGTGTAATTTCCTTCTTTTTTATCATTGCTCTTGTCATGAATTTTATCTCTCTGGGTATCATGTCTTTTAAAATATCTGAATCTAGCTTTATTCGTGACAAAGCATTCATTTTCTCTTGTTTGTAAAGAATTTCAAAATCATAGTCCATTAAGTCCAATCGTATACGTGTTAATTATACGGATGAGTTTATATGGGTAAACAAACTTACTAAGGGTCTATGGTCTGTTACAACTATAAATTTTCTACCGTAATATGGTCTTAAAAAATTTATTGCCCAGTGTATTGCCAAAAGTTCTTTCTCTAAAATTGGTTTCTTAATCTCATGCTTGTTCAACTCTTATTTCTGTCAACTTTCAACGATTATTCAAAACAGTAGAAAGACAGTAAACTATCCCCAGCATCCACCAGAACAGTCGCAAGAAGAAACATGCCGCAACGAGCCTAACTTGCACTTTAAATCCCCCCGAACGCGCTGTCCTTGGTTCCTTATTCGGTCGTTCAACCCATCGTCAAGGGTTGAAAGATCGAAGAAGGTGTCGTATTTTCCCGTATTCCAAAATTTCTTTCTTTATTATAATTTAACTAAACTATGATTTTTCGGTTTGCGAATTTTCAATTTTAGTCCAAAAATTGTATTTCCTTCAGAGCTGGTTGCTCAATTTATGGGTTCAAAAATCTCAAATTCATGATCGCATTGTGCAACGAGTTCCGAAGGACAAATTTGGGTTCCTACACAATTCTCAACAAAAAATCCTACAAACAAAGGAAACAAATGGGCGTCATTCATGAAGCAGCAGAAGCATTTTTTTTTCTTTCTCTTTATAATAACATAACTGTACTTGTAATAAGTTGAAATAAATAAATTTCAATCAAACATGATGTTTTTGATATGTGTTTGTGTGTGGTTAATATCCATTCTGACCTACGTGCCAGCATTCTTATCAGCAAGCCTTGAAAGTGGGTCAAGAACCATCGACGCGCTGGTGAGACTGGTGCGTTCGTCGAAGAATTCCATAATTATGTGAAATATGTCAGAATTTTAATCAAATAAGATGTTTTTGATATGTGCTTGTTGTGTGTAATATCCATTCTGACCCACTCTATCCCTTGTATAAAATGTGTTGCTACGTGTATTAGAGTTAAGTAAGTTGTATTCGGTGAGATTCGTCAAAAACAACAATTGAGATATTGCGGAAGTGGTAATCACAAAAATGACGCAACAAAAAAACTAATATTTTAGTACCTTCATGCCAAATGAGGATAGTAGTAATTCAATTTCACCCATTGGTAACGAAGATGATGTAATTCCTTTTGAGCCTAATAAACTTGGAAGCATCAAACCTATATTGCGAGTGAAGGATATGATTCAACATATTGTGTATAAGGTTGTGGGAGCCAAAAATGTGACAACAAAATATGGCACAACAGTCGTTTTTCAGCTAGAAAATAATCAACTCTTCCTACCTGCTCGATATGGGAGACTCAGTGAAGAAACAATATTAGAATTAAGCCGAATTGTGTGCACCGTTGGTAATAAGGGAAAAGTTCTTTCAACATTTAATATAAAATTTTATCTTAACATATAAAATCCTAATGGAATTGAAGCAGAAAATAACTTTCATTTACCGGAGAATGGGATTCAATCTTTGAAAGTGGCGAAACTTTATTTTATGTACTTAAAATATACAATGCATTTCTCTCCCCTTCCTGGCACTGATATTCACTCACCGGAGAATGGGATTCAATCAACCGGGGAAAATTCATTTTCTACATGACGTCATAAATATCTCAATTTTTTTTCCCGTATTTCTAGGGCTTTCTTTCTGGTAATGAAATAAAAGTATAAAAATGTTATGTGACCTCAAGGCATATTTTCTCTCCTTGTCTGTTTAATTTACTGATACATAAGAAATTTGTATATAAAGTACCACATATTATGTACCTTAATCATTCATTCAGCAAACATATAATAGAGCACTATTTCTCTACAATGGATCTTTCTTCAGCACGTCAGATGAAAAAGAGCATGCTGCTGATGTTTTTGCATGTGAGCGGCAATTATTATCAGATTTTGAGGAGATGGACGCGGATAGTCAACAACAACGACAGTTAACACCACCAACGACACCGCCATACGCGTCTGATGATGATGGTTATACAGATGAAGATCCCTGAGAATTAAAAATGATTTTGGACAACGTGGAGATTTATAAACCGACAATGAAAAGTGCACAAATGGAAATAAATCATGAATATAGTATCATAGGTGCAAGAAAAATCTCTACAAAATATGAAACGAAAATCGTGCTTGAATTGGAAGGTTATTAGTTATTTTTAGCACACAAATATAGTTAACTTGATGTTAAAGTTATAAGAGGTCTCAATTATGGCATTCTCCATGTTAGAAATTTAGATAAGAATGGATATAGTTATAGGTTCAGTTTTGTATTGCGAGAAAATGTTAAATAAAAAATAAATCTTTTATTTCTAATTATAAAATTATTTGAAGCTTTTCAGGCGTTAGGGGCCATTCACTAATTATGTAAGGACAATTTTGGTGACTTTTGACCCCCCTATCCCCATGTACGGACACATAAGTATTCTCGAACTCCCCCTCCTCTTCCTTGCGTAAGATTCTGTATCGTTCTTCTAAATAATAATATATTAGAAATGAATCGATTGCACTAAAACTTACAGTTTAACGTGAAGCACAGATTTTTATTTTTGAGATTTAGATTAAAACTATATTATTATTGGACACTTATTTGGTATTATAATAAAAAGTGATTTTCCAAATAATTTATATACGATCAATACACGGGAAAATTTACTATAATTTTTTCTACAATACCAAAAATGTACCAATTAAAATTTTCATATGTAATTTTTTTTCTTAATAAGCAATACACATTTTTCAAAGTATATGTAGAGATTTTCCGAACCCCCCGTCCGCCTCGGTACTCTGACGTCATTAATGAATGGCCCCTTATCACTACCCGTGAACAACCAAATTTCAATTAATTTGAAATTAATTTGATTTTAATTTATTATTAATCCTAATTGACTTAAAGTAGATAAAGCAATAATTTTTTTTAAATCAAATTCAAAATTAGCCCCTACTCCTGCTCTAAATATTTGGAATTATCACCGAAAAATGTTATAATAAAATCAATCAAATATAAAGCTTGAAAATTATTGAACATATTAGTCCTATTTAAAATCTAACTCAATTTGCAGTAAAACTGGTTTTATTCAAAAATCTCGTCTTTAAAAATAAATTACCACTAGAAAGTGATATTGAAAGTAATGACCTAGTTGAAGGGGTGTTTCAGGAATGAAAAAAAGATTTAGGGAATTTGCATAAAATTTTGAAAATCCCTCCAAATATGGGGATAAAAGAAGTGTTCGGAATATAGTTTGTCTTCTAAATAGCGTAAAATCGCAAATTAAAATATTGCGGAATTGAGTTGGTTCGAATATCAAATAATTCTAGTCTTAACCTAGTTATACGTTTTACACCTATTGTGTTATATAATCCAAATCTCAGTGTAACCATTCGTTTTATCCTTTATATAAACCAATCTACTTATTATTTACCTATTGCTTTATTCAATCCAAATCTCAATGTAACCATTCGTTTTATCCTTTATATAAACCAATCTACTTATTATTTACCTATCGCTTTATACAATCCAAATCTCAATGTAACCATTCGTTTTATCCTTTATATAAACCAATCTACTTATTATTTACCTATTGCTTTATAAAGTGTGATCAAATTCCATTTACAATCCAAATCTTAATGTAACCATTCGTTTTATACCTATCATTTGTTACTAACAATTTATTTTATTTAATTATCATTCTCAAATCTTTCTACAATTCTTATACGACTTCCCTATAATGGTCTTTTTACATAATATACAATTTCTTAAAACTCCCGCAGTCGTGCGCTGGACCATTTCTCTTAGCATTTGTGCGCTATACCTTTCAATTGTTACTGAAGATTACTTAAACCACCTAAAACCACAGACAATCCGGATGTCTCATTCCCATTCAACGAGTTGGCACCCGATTTTGAAAGTTCTTTTCAGGAGCTTTTGCCAACTCGTTGTTGAGAATGTGAAACGTGGTGAAACTTTTAGTGAAACTTTTAGTGAACGTGGTTTCATTTATCCTTAGGGTGAAAACCGGTTTTGAATTTATTTCATAGATCGCAATGTTCTATGAAAGAAATGCAAAACCGGTTATATATGTACGTAGCTGCACACATTAACAAAGGGATTGTTGGCAGTGTGTTGGTACACAAATTCTGGAAGCGTATTTTCCAAAACTTCGAATTGAATTTTGTTTCCCATCAACTACAACAATCCTTTCGCTCGGGTTGAATGACTTTTTGTTCATTCAACCCGTAGCAGGTGAATTTTTAGGGATTATGTAAAATGGTAAGTTTAGTTATGAATTAGAGATTACAGAACATTATAGTTTCCGGGAACCATAAATTAATCAATTTTCTTCCGGTTTTTAGGGGTCTTTTCCGGTAAAAATTTGAATTTTCAACTGTTTTCTGCCCATAGCGGCTAAACAAAGCGTCCTAGAGGGTTCATATGAATGACCAACTTCCATTGTTTTTCTATTTGCTAACTTTTTTTCATACAATATTTTGTTCTAAATTGAGTTTTTAAAACTGCACAGATAAAAGTTGGAAAATATGATAGAATTCAGATTTTGAATTTTGAACAGTTTTTTCCCCCATAATTGCTAAGCTAATTATCTTAGGAGGTTCATATGTATGACCAACCCCAATTAGTTTTTCATTTCCTATCTTCTTTATAAATATCGTTTTTCTCTAGATTGCGTTTTTGAAAATGTATAGAAAAGTTAAAGAATATTAAAAAATTCAGATTATGAATTTTTAACAACTTTTTGCTTGTAGCGGCTTAACTAAGTGTCCTAGAGGGTCAATTTTTATGAACGACCCCCATTATTTTTCTATTTTTCATCTTTTCTTTCTGCGTTTTTTACTCTCAATTGAGTTTTTAAAGGTGTAAGAACAAAAGTTGGGAAATATGATAAAATTCAAGTTTTGCTCGTAGCAGCTAAACTAAGGATTTTAGGGGGCTCATATGTATGACTGACCACCAGTATTATGATATTTTCTATCTTTCTTTTATTCATTATTTTTCACTACCGTGAGTTTTAAAGGTTATAAATGTGTTGTGTTTATGCTTGATGGTAGGTGCAGTGCGTGTTTAACTTCTGGTGTGTTATGTTTTTAGGTCGTTTTGTGTTCACAGCTGTTTTACAAATGTCAGTAAACATTAATTTGGACATCAACATCGACATCAACTTCTCGTGGTGGGGTTATTCTTGGTAGTGAGTATAGTGAAGAATCTATCACCTATACTAATTTTATTTCTTTTTAGGTTAATTTCCACAACATCCACAACACTCTCTATAAATTGTTAGGTTATAGTGGCAGAACAAAGTATCAGTTAACATTTATATCCTCAAAATGAGGGGAATAATTTTCACAACACATTCACGTTGCCTTAAAAAGGAGAAGGGGTATGAAAAATACATAAATTAGCGAAGCTAATAGATATGAGGATGATGTTTTATCCCGTTTTTGTGTTAATCGGGAAAGGAACAGGGAGTGCTTTCCTTTCGCGGTGAAGATCTCCTGCACCCGGAATGGGCTTGACTGTATTAATTAGTCTTTACATCGAAAGAGCAAGATTTAATTTCAAAAATCTAATTGTCCTCAAACTTGTTTTTAACATCCTCTTCAAAATTAAAAATTCAATTGTTAACGTTTTTTTAAACTATTTTTATTTCCCTTCTCAAAATTCAATGTTCTTAAATTATTTTCCAACTTTCATTTTCCGATATTCAAAAATTTAATTGTCCTTAAACTTGTTAACATTTGCTTCAAAACTAAAATTCAATTTGTCCTTAATCTTGTTAACATTCTCTTCGAAATTAAAAGTTCAATTGTTAACGTTTTTAAACTATTTTGACTTCACTTTGCCAATTCAATGTTCTTAAATTATTTTCCAACTTCCATTTTTTCAATATTAAAAAATTTAATTGTCCTTAAACTTGCTAACATTCTTTTTCGAGCCGGGGTTTGCCCGGTGACTGCGCGCCAAATAAACTGTAAGAAGAAAAGAAAGGCGGACTCCACTCCAGTCACCGGCCAAAGTTTGACTGAAAATGCGCGTCAGTTTGGGGCCCTTAAATCCGGCGACCGGGAATGTGCGCAATTAGCATGGCGACCGGGAATGTGCGCAATTAGCACTTTCCATTATTACGAACCAACGCGATCAGATTTCATGATGAACGGTGATGAAATCCGATCGCGACAGTTCGTCGATCTGTCGACGAATCTGTCGAATTGGGTTGCGATCAAGTTTTATCAGAGTGATAAAACTTGACCGCAATGGGAAATTTATCGCGCATGATTATTTATTCTGTCGCGATCAAGTTTCATCTTGGTGATAAGGCTTGATCGCGACAGAATTTCGCGCATGGGAACCCAAAATGCGGCGTCAGCATTTTGGGCTGGGAACGGACGAGTTTCCATGAAAGGATTTTTTTTTCTTTTTTCAAGGGGGGTCTAGGGAAAAAAGAGGAGAAAGCAATGGAACATGTGTGACTGGGCCCAGGCTCAGTTACAACATTCCACCCCCCTTGCAAAAACAAAAATTTCGGGGAAAAAAAAGGGGTAAAATACAAGGTGGAAAATGATCAACAGGGCAAGAATGGATGTAGGTTAAAACGAGAATATTCTAAACCCCGACATAAGCACCACAAAAAGATATGAATGAGAAAGAGTGGACTATCAAAAAAAAAATGAATCGTCAATCGAAATCCATAGAATATTCCAAGGAACAGAGAGTAGAGAGAGTGAAAGAAAGGAAAGGGAGAGCAGTTTAACGTCATGTCTGGGACGATGGAGATCGTTGGACTGAAATCGTTGGGCTGCTCACGTTACGTAAAAGAAAAAGGAAGAAATAAAACTATACAAAAACAGGAGTAGGGCAGGGGGCAGTTTAACGTCATGTTTGGGACGAGCAAATGGGGCTGGACAACGGAGTTCGAAAAGAAAAAGAGGGTTAACGAAAGAGGATGCAGTTTAATGTCATGCTTAGGACGATGGAGATCGTTGAGCCGTGTTAATTTCGGATGAGATGTTAATTTGGGATGTACAGAGAAAACCAACGGTGGAGGATGAGAAGGGAACAAAAGAAAGGGAAGTTTTGAGAGAGATAAAAACGTATTTAACGGATTCGAAAATAAACCGGAGAGAAAGGGAGAAGAAAACAAAAGGGGAATTATACGAAGAGAAAATGGGTTTTATTTTGTGAGAGAGAGAGAACATTTCAACATCATGGCTGGGATGAACGAAAAGGGTCCTTACTGAGAGGTGAAGGACTCGAAGAGGGCAGTTGAACGTCGTGCTTAGGACGTTAAATCGTTTGGTGAATCCTCATCTTGGGGCGGAGATGGTATGTGGAACAACGAGAGTCTGGGGTTTGGGGTGGGAGGAATGTTGCTTCTACGTGCTGCCATGACTTGAAGAGGTAGGGTTCGCTGGCGTTCTCTTTTACATACATGATACATGATCTCTTTCCGAAGAAAATGGCATTTTTCCGCCTGCAACTTTAGTTTGAAGTCGCGTAAACGTTGGAATACAGCAATGAGCCCATTGTTTTGTTGAGATAGATCGTAGCCATGGATGACTATGTCGTCCATGTAAATGAAGCAGTGAATTCCTTGTAATCCAGACAATATATTATTCATGGTTCCTTGGAATGTAGCGGGAGCTCCTTTCAGACCGAATGGCATTCGATTGTATTCGTAATGGCCATAAGGCGTACTGAAAGCTGTTTTTTCGCGATCCCTGTCGTCCACTCTTATCTGGTGGAATCCACTGGCCAAGTCGAGCGTCGTAAAATACTTAGATTTCCCAAATTGGTCCAATATGTCTGTTATATTTGGTAGAGGGAAAGCGTCTCCTACCGTAATCTCATTAAGACGCCGGAAAGCTACCACTACTCGCCATCTCTTATTCCCTTGTTCATCGGGTTTCTTCGGAACGAGGAGTAGGGGAGAGTACCACGGACTATAGGATGGTCTGACAATGCCTGATTTTAGCATCTCTTGGACTTGGTTATCCACTTTCTTACGATTTTCCTCCGGTAATCTGTACGGTTTAGTGTATACAGGGGGATGATTTGCTTCTACCTCAATTTTATGGGTAGTCGTGACCGTGTAGGATAATATGTCTCCTTCTAGATAAAATATATCAATGAAGGTTCTACAGATATTTCGAATTGATGTCTCTTCTTCTTCATGACAATGATCCAATTTTGCAAGGTTCTGCAGTTTTTTTGTTCTGCCCTCAATCGGATCTTGGTCATGGTTGGAGTTATCATGTCGAAGTTCTTCGCATCTAGATACTCTAAGTCCAGATCATGGAGGGGTAAACTAACGTCTTCCTCTGTAGTATTGAGGATTAAGACTTTTACCATTCCATTTTCAGGAGTAGCTATAGAACTTATCACGGTCGCGATTTCCGGGTTCGGAACGCCAAGAGTTAGGCAATCGCAGGCCAGAGAAAATATTACGTAGAAGCAGGCGATTGCCTACCTCAAGGCGCATAATCGGGAGTCAATCAACGTCCACCCGCCGTCGCGACGCTAAAGCGACTGATCGCCTAGCCGGCCATCAGTCAAGGGTGAGCAACAATGGCTAGTTGACCCCGCCCCCTTTGAGTGCCGTACGACTGAGAATCGTAGGAACCAGTCGACACGAGCATCGGGGTCATCGACCGACGTGGGAATTCGGTCGTTGACCTTGTACCCATCTGCACGAGGACGCCTCCCGACGCGTGGGGAGGAGGTGGAGCCTCTGCAGCAGGGACATTCAGCCATTCAACCGAGTTGAATGACCGGGGAACACGACCGAGGATCGTGCGCGAAGGGAGTACGTGACTCAGGACACGTATAACCCAGGACACGCGCGTCGCAAAGGAGTGGGGTCGTGCGCATTCAATCCCGTTGTAAGGTTGGGGATATAAGGGACCCCAGACGGAAAAACGTGGCTTTTTTTGGGTGGCTAGTCTTCTCGACGGAGAGCGATTGATCGACAGCGGGAGATTCGCGATCGCAGGAGCATAAAGACGGAGTCACGCGATTGTAAAAAGAAAGAGATTCGTGGTCGCGATTAGTTTACGTGAAGAAAAGTATTTATGAAAAGTGGGTGATGGTGAAACCCGCGAGAGGTGCCGGTAATATGATCAAGGATTAAAAGACACGTGGAAGACAGTTTACTTAGAGTTCATTAAAATGAGATCAGTGATTAAGAGATAAGTTAGAGACATTTCACCCAATATTGAGGGTATCTGGCGCGAGTGCTAAAAGACACGTGGAAGACAGTTTACTTAGAGTTCGTTAAATTGAGATCAGTGATTAAAAGATAAGTTAGAGACATTTCACCCAATATCGAGGGTATCTGGCGCGAGTGCTAAAAGACACGTAGAAGACAGTTCACTTAGAGTTCGTTAAATTGAGATCAGTGATTAAAAGATGAGTTAGAGACATTTCACCCAATATCGAGGGTATCTAGCGCGAGTGCTAAAAGACACGTGGAAGACAGTTTACTTAGAGTTCATTGAATTGAGATCAGTGATTAAGAGATAAGTTAGAGACATTTCACCCAATATCGAGGGTATCTAGCGCGAGTGCTAAAGGACACGTGGAAGACAGTTTACTTAGAGTTCATTAAATTGAGATCAGTGATTAAGAGATAAGTTAGAGACATTTCACCCAATATCGAGGGTATCTAGCGCGAGTGCTAAAAGACACGTGGAGGATAGTTTACTTAGAGCGCATCGAATTGAGATCAGTGATCAAGAGATGAATTGAGATTAGCGATTAAAAGAGACATTTCACCCAATATCGAGGGTATCCAGCGCGAGTGCTAAAAGACACGGGGAAGACAGTTTACTTAGAGTTCGTTAAATTGAGATCAGTGATTAAAAGATAAGTTAGAGACATTTCACCCAATATTGAGGGTATCTGGCGCGTGTGTTAAAGACACGTGGAAGACAGTTTACGTAGAGTTCGTTAAATTGAGATCAGTGATTAAAAGATAAGTTAGAGACATTTCACCCAATATCGAGGGTATCTGGCGCGAGTGCTAAAAGACACGTAGAAGACAGTTCACTTAGAGTTCGTTAAATTGAGATCAGTGATTAAAAGATGAGTTAGAGACATTTCACCCAATATCGAGGGTATCTAGCGCGAGTGCTAAAAGACACGTGGAAGACAGTTTACTTAGAGTTCATTGAATTGAGATCAGTGATTAAGAGATAAGTTAGAGACATTTCACCCAATATCGAGGGTATCTAGCGCGAGTGCTAAAGGACACGTGGAAGACAGTTTACTTAGAGTTCATTAAATTGAGATCAGTGATTAAGAGATAAGTTAGAGACATTTCACCCAATATCGAGGGTATCTAGCGCGAGTGCTAAAAGACACGTGGAGGATAGTTTACTTAGAGCGCATCGAATTGAGATCAGTGATTAAGAGATAAGTTAGAGACATTTCACCCAATATCGAGGGTATCTAGCGCGAGTGCTAAAGGACACGTGGAAGACAGTTTACTTAGAGTTCATTAAATTGAGATCAGTGATTAAGAGATAAGTTAGAGACATTTCACCCAATATCGAGGGTATCTAGCGCGAGTGCTAAAAGACACGTGGAGGATAGTTTACTTAGAGCGCATCGAATTGAGATCAGTGATCAAGAGATGAATTGAGATTAGCGATTAAAAGAGACATTTCACCCAATATCGAGGGTATCCAGCGCGAGTGCTAAAAGACACGGGGAAGACAGTTTACTTAGAGTTCGTTAAATTGAGATCAGTGATTAAGAGACAAGTTAGAGACATTTCACCCAATATCGAGGGTATCTAGCGCGAGTGCTGAAAGACACGATGAAGATAGTCTATTTAGAGTTCATTAATTGTTTGAAACAGTAGTGCTAAAGGACAAATCGAAGACATTTTGTGCAGCGAGTCAGCGAGGGCGCAGCCATCAGTGGAGGAAGCAGGGGCCACGGCGGGAGCTAAGGGAGCGACGACAACGAGCGGTTCACTAGAGATAAGTACTTAATATTAGGTTGGAATGAGGTGAGATAAGGTTAGTTAGTGATCTTAAGCGCTAAGAATAGAGTAGGGGTAGGATAGTTAGTTTAAGAAGATACATGTATGAAATTGTAAGCCGGCACCTATGAACAATAGTTGGAAATTAAAGTGAGTAGAGTAACGGAAAGAATTCTTTTTCAATCAACGCGACCGCGGGATTTCTCGCTTTGACCGCGAATCGCGCAGGTGACTCGCCTAAAACGAGTGGCGCCCACCCACGACCTTTTCTTCGTGAGCAATAGGCCGGGTGAGTCACCAACCTCCGGAGGGGCCGGAGGCTTGTCAGCAATTGTTGTACGTGACATTTTTGGCGCCCAACGTGGGGCACGAATAAACCAATCGCAGACAATATTAACGTAGATTTAACGTCAATCGGGTTATCTAGATTCATACGGGAACACTTCACTTACACGCATGTTTGACGACGCGCATGGCGATTTAAATTAAATTGGTTTTTCTTTTCTCATCATAGCTTATTCTTTTTCTTTTCTTTCTTTTGTTTGTGCAAGGAGGCACAGATAGGATAAGAATCTTTGCCGTGGAGACAAAATTTCGGTAACATTGTAGAAAGTGTAAGCAAAGACTAACGCCACTCCTCCTCCTAATCTTCGTTGGGTACTTGTTTCGTTTGCTCGGGGTTACAAAAATATTAAAATTTTGTTTTTTTTTCTCCCTTTTTTCTTGTTTTTGTTCCTTTTTTTTTCTTTCTTCTTTTTTCCCTCTTTTCACCTGGAGGAGAGCAAGCATCAGGGAGAGTTTGCAGTTTTCCTCTCATGCATAGACCTTCGTAGCTGAATTTAATCAAGTATCCCCCCCAGAATCCTCCTAAAAATGGCAGGAAAGTTAAAAATAAACATCGATAGACTCTCACAGAAGGAGCTCACATACGAACTGGCGATGCACGGTCTACAACCTGGTACGGTAGATGAGATGAGAAAGACATTAAGGGCTGCGGAGAAGGCAGCGAGAGCTTTAGGGAATCCAACGGCGATACCGTATCCCTTCACATACGAAGAGGAGGTGAAGGCGCTGCAGGAGTCGTTGGCAGAAGTGAAGGACGCGGTAGAAGCCTTCCGAATTGGGCAGGAGGGAAGGAAGGGTATTGATAAAATCGAGACAAAGGTGGCGTTTGCGCTACGGCGAGTCGGACGCCTCCCAACCAAATCAGCGGATGGAGAAAGGCTTAAAGCATCCATCGAGGCAGAGCTACGTCTGAGTTACGGCCAGTTGATGATCAGAATAGATGGTGCAGAAACGTCCTCTGAAGCGGAAGACACGGGCGAAGGAGAGAATGGCACGTCAAATCCCAGACAACCGGGAGTGGCATGCGTAGAGACTGTACAAGTCCAAAAGTGGGGGATAACATTCGCGGGAACTGCACAAGAATCAGTGGGCTGCTTTCTAGAAAGAGTCGAGGAATTGCGGACGTCGCGAGGTATCAATTCGAGGGCACTCTTCAGGTCAGCAGTGGAACTTTTCACCGGCCGTGCACTCACCTGGTTCAGGGCGAACAAGGGGAATTTCAGAGATTGGGCAGAATTAGTGTCTGAGCTAAGGCAGGAATTCTTACCACCAGACTACAACGAGCGTTTGATGGAGGAAATAAGAGCGAGGACCCAAGCTCGGGAGGAGTCAATGGGTACGTACGTGGCATCCATGGAGGGTCTGTTTCGACGGCTGTCAACCCCACCACCAGAAGAGGAACGGCTTAAAACCCTCACCCGCAACCTGGCGCCGTTTTACTTAACACAATTAGGAAGACAAAAATTCGAGACCATCGCTGACCTCGTACAGTGGGGAAGAAGTCTGGAACTAACCAGAGCCAGGGTCGAGGCATACGTACCACCACCATTGAGAAGGACGAAAGGACTTTTGGAGCCGGACTTGGCTTATCTAAGAGAGGGCCTAGAGTCAGTAGCCATCATTCAGCCACGAAGCGACATAAGATGCTGGAACTGCAGACGAGACGGTCACACTTCCCGGAACTGCGACCAACCGCGCAGATGCTTCGGTTGTGGTCGTCCAGGGGCGATACGGTCTTCGTGCCCAAACTGCAACCGAAACGAACGCAGATCAGACATAAATAAATCGAGATCGCACGAGAATCATGACGCAGGGTCGGATTCGGGAAACGCGGGAGGCACACGCTAGGCGACCGAGCGCGTGCAACCAACAGGTCGCGAGAGGGTGCCGAGATCCCAAGACTGGCCTATGCCCTGGAAGTATATGAGGGGGACAATAGGCCACACATGAGGGTGAAAGTAGACGGCGTAGAAGTGATAGGCTTGTTGGACTCAGGGGCGAGTAGGTCGATACTCGGTGAAGGGGGGTGGAGAAAAATTAAAGGCAAGGTGAACATGCGCGAGCCAAAAGGAGTAAGACATGTGCGCATGGCAAATGGAGAACTGTGCAAAGTGGGTGGAGAAATCTCGGCGAACGTACAAGTAGGCAGCAAGGTTCAAGAAATGGAGTTACTGGTCATAACTTCCATCCCAAACGAACTGATACTAGGCATAGACTTTTGGAGAAGGTTTGGGCTAACCTTAAACATGGAAAGGCTCAACTGGGAGATAGCCACGTTAGGAGCGAAAGAAGATACAACACTGAGGAATAACGATGACCTGACAGCAAAACAAAAAAGAGAACTAGAGACGCTGGTACAAGAAGAGTTCGAACAATTGGGAGAAGGTCTGGGTCGAACCAATCTCGTCGAGCACTCAATAAAGACCGAAGCGCAACCAATTAAGCAGCGGTACTATCCGGTGTCCCCCAAGGTTCAACAACACATCCATGAAGAATTGGACGAAATGCTGAAATTGGGGGTTGTAGAACCATCCAACAGCCCCTGGTCATCACCCATCCTGCTAGTCAGGAAAAAGGATGGATCATACCGATTCTGCGTGGATTTTCGGAAACTGAACGCAGTCTCAGAGAAAGACGCCTACCCGTTGCCCTATGTAAATGCAACATTGGATAAGCTCCGGGAAGCCAAGTACCTATCTTCGTTAGATGTGAAATCGGCCTTCTGGCAGGTACCAATGGCAGAGAACTCAAAGTCCTACACAGCATTCACCATTCCCGGGCGCGGACTTTTCCAATTCCGACGAATGCCATTCGGGCTACATAATTCTTCGGCAACGTGGCAAAGGCTGATGGATCGCATTCTGGGAGCCACCCTGGAACCAAATGTGTTCACATACTTGGATGACGTCATCGTCGTGACCTCCACATTTGAGAAACACCTGGAAGTACTGCGGGAGGTTTTCAAGCGTCTAAGAGAGGCAGGGTTGAAGGTATCCAGAGAGAAGTGCAAATTCTGCAGAGACCAGTTGCAATACTTGGGGTACGTGGTGAATAGAGAAGGTCTACAAGCGGACCCGGAGAAGTGCGAAAGCATACATCAATTTCCGCGCCCCACGACCGTCCGACAGGTGAGACAATTTCTGGGGATGGTTTCATGGTACAGAAGATTTATACCAAACCACGCAACGCTGGTGGCGCCACTCAACGCACTGTTGAAGAAGGGTGCGCGATTCAGATGGACAGATGAGTGCGAGACAGCCTTTGCAAGCTGCAAAGAAAGGCTCACGACACCTCCAGTACTAGCATGCCCAAACTTCGAACTACCGTTCAAGATACAAACGGACGCGTCAGACGTAGGCATAGGAGCAGTACTTAGCCAGTCCGACCAATCAGGAGAAAGAGCAGTTTGTTATCTCAGTCGATCATTGTCGAAAACAGAGCGCAAATACTCCACCACAGAGAAGGAGTGTCTGGGCGTCCTGTGGGCAGTGGAGAAACTCAGGCCATACATCGAAGGGACGAGGTTCACGGTCATCACAGACCATCACTCCTTGGTGTGGCTAAACAACCTCAAGGACCCCAATGGCAGATTAGCAAGATGGGCAGTAAGACTGCAACAATTCGACTTTGAGGTCGTACATCGCAAAGGCAAGGAAAACGTAGTACCAGATGCACTGTCCAGAGCAATACCAGGGGTAAGTGAAGTCGCTATCACTAAGAAAAACCGAGAGGCAGGGCCCCCAAGATGGAAAGAGCAAGAACAGCAAACAGCAAGAATCCTGGAGGAAGAGGTCTACCTCATGTTCGGAGCACCGTTGAAGATAGTCTGCGACAACGGAGTACAATTCAAGTCGAAGCAGCTACAACAACTGGCGAAGGACTACGGCACGGAAGTGTGCTACACGGCGCTGTATCACCCACAAGCCAATCCCGCGGAACGAACAAATCAGGAGATAAAGAGAATGTTGAGATCCTATGTCGGAGCGAACCAAAAGCATTGGGATAAGGACTTGGCCAAGATCGGGTGCGCCCTACGGACATACACGCACGAAAATATGGGAGTAACTCCCTACTTCATGAACTTTGGCAGGGAAATGATCACTAACAGAGCGGGACCAACACCGCCGGAAAAGGAGGGAGGCACGATTGATCCGAGAGAACGCGCTGAGGAACTCCAGAGGATACGGAAGAGGATACACGCGCGAATGACGCAAGCCCAACAAAAACAACGCAAACGTTACGACATGAGGAAGCGAACCCCGAATTTTGCAGAGGGCGACATGGTCTGGCGGCGAAATCACAACCAATCGGATGCCAGCAAAGGATTCACCGCGAAGTTAGCTCCTGAGTATTTAGGCCCTTTTACAATACAAAAGAAAGTCTCCACGGCCACCTACAAGCTTACAGACGGAAAAGGCAAGGAAGCTGGGGTCTGGAACGTGAAAGACCTCAAGACCTACATACCTTAGCGCCAGAATAACTCCGAACAGCACCAGTTGAGAGGATACACCAACCAGCAGTTTGAAGCACTCGTAGGGAATTAGGATTAGGTTCGATCAGGTTAGGTGTAACTAAGATACCCCAAGACAGGTCTAATTAGGACGATAGGGAGAGACAGGATCGGGTGATCCTCTTGAGGTAAGGGGGGGATATCACGGTCGCGATTTCCGGGTTCGGAACGCCAAGAGTTAGGCAATCGCAGGCCAGAGAAAATATTACGTAGAAGCAGGCGATTGCCTACCTCAAGGCGCATAATCGGGAGTCAATCAACGTCCACCCGCCGTCGCGACGCTAAAGCGACTGATCGCCTAGCCGGCCATCAGTCAAGGGTGAGCAACAATGGCTAGTTGACCCCGCCCCCTTTGAGTGCCGTACGACTGAGAATCGTAGGAACCAGTCGACACGAGCATCGGGGTCATCGACCGACGTGGGAATTCGGTCGTTGACCTTGTACCCATCTGCACGAGGACGCCTCCCGACGCGTGGGGAGGAGGTGGAGCCTCTGCAGCAGGGACATTCAGCCATTCAACCGAGTTGAATGACCGGGGAACACGACCGAGGATCGTGCGCGAAGGGAGTACGTGACTCAGGACACGTATAACCCAGGACACGCGCGTCGCAAAGGAGTGGGGTCGTGCGCATTCAATCCCGTTGTAAGGTTGGGGATATAAGGGACCCCAGACGGAAAAACGTGGCTTTTTTTGGGTGGCTAGTCTTCTCGACGGAGAGCGATTGATCGACAGCGGGAGATTCGCGATCGCAGGAGCATAAAGACGGAGTCACGCGATTGTAAAAAGAAAGAGATTCGTGGTCGCGATTAGTTTACGTGAAGAAAAGTATTTATGAAAAGTGGGTGATGGTGAAACCCGCGAGAGGTGCCGGTAATATGATCAAGGATTAAAAGACACGTGGAAGACAGTTTACTTAGAGTTCATTAAAATGAGATCAGTGATTAAGAGATAAGTTAGAGACATTTCACCCAATATTGAGGGTATCTGGCGCGAGTGCTAAAAGACACGTGGAAGACAGTTTACTTAGAGTTCGTTAAATTGAGATCAGTGATTAAAAGATAAGTTAGAGACATTTCACCCAATATCGAGGGTATCTGGCGCGAGTGCTAAAAGACACGTAGAAGACAGTTCACTTAGAGTTCGTTAAATTGAGATCAGTGATTAAAAGATGAGTTAGAGACATTTCACCCAATATCGAGGGTATCTAGCGCGAGTGCTAAAAGACACGTGGAAGACAGTTTACTTAGAGTTCATTGAATTGAGATCAGTGATTAAGAGATAAGTTAGAGACATTTCACCCAATATCGAGGGTATCTAGCGCGAGTGCTAAAGGACACGTGGGAGACAGTTTACTTAGAGTTCATTAAATTGAGATCAGTGATTAAGAGATAAGTTAGAGACATTTCACCCAATATCGAGGGTATCTAGCGCGAGTGCTAAAAGACACGTGGAGGATAGTTTACTTAGAGCGCATCGAATTGAGATCAGTGATCAAGAGATGAATTGAGATTAGCGATTAAAAGAGACATTTCACCCAATATCGAGGGTATCCAGCGCGAGTGCTAAAAGACACGGGGAAGACAGTTTACTTAGAGTTCGTTAAATTGAGATCAGTGATTAAAAGATAAGTTAGAGACATTTCACCCAATATTGAGGGTATCTGGCGCGTGTGTTAAAGACACGTGGAAGACAGTTTACGTAGAGTTCGTTAAATTGAGATCAGTGATTAAAAGATAAGTTAGAGACATTTCACCCAATATCGAGGGTATCTGGCGCGAGTGCTAAAAGACACGTAGAAGACAGTTCACTTAGAGTTCGTTAAATTGAGATCAGTGATTAAAAGATGAGTTAGAGACATTTCACCCAATATCGAGGGTATCTAGCGCGAGTGCTAAAAGACACGTGGAAGACAGTTTACTTAGAGTTCATTGAATTGAGATCAGTGATTAAGAGATAAGTTAGAGACATTTCACCCAATATCGAGGGTATCTAGCGCGAGTGCTAAAGGACACGTGGAAGACAGTTTACTTAGAGTTCATTAAATTGAGATCAGTGATTAAGAGATAAGTTAGAGACATTTCACCCAATATCGAGGGTATCTAGCGCGAGTGCTAAAAGACACGTGGAGGATAGTTTACTTAGAGCGCATCGAATTGAGATCAGTGATTAAGAGATAAGTTAGAGACATTTCACCCAATATCGAGGGTATCTAGCGCGAGTGCTAAAGGACACGTGGAAGACAGTTTACTTAGAGTTCATTAAATTGAGATCAGTGATTAAGAGATAAGTTAGAGACATTTCACCCAATATCGAGGGTATCTAGCGCGAGTGCTAAAAGACACGTGGAGGATAGTTTACTTAGAGCGCATCGAATTGAGATCAGTGATCAAGA
Organism: Chrysops caecutiens; assembly: GCA_963971475.1. NCBI lineage: Eukaryota > Metazoa > Arthropoda > Insecta > Diptera > Tabanidae > Chrysops > Chrysops caecutiens. The sequence goes on along the minus strand of OZ020567.1, from coordinate 44,844,664 downwards.
GATGAATTGAGATTAGCGATTAAAAGAGACATTTCACCCAATATCGAGGGTATCCAGCGCGAGTGCTAAAAGACACGGGGAAGACAGTTTACTTAGAGTTCGTTAAATTGAGATCAGTGATTAAGAGACAAGTTAGAGACATTTCACCCAATATCGAGGGTATCTAGCGCGAGTGCTGAAAGACACGATGAAGATAGTCTATTTAGAGTTCATTAATTGTTTGAAACAGTAGTGCTAAAGGACAAATCGAAGACATTTTGTGCAGCGAGTCAGCGAGGGCGCAGCCATCAGTGGAGGAAGCAGGGGCCACGGCGGGAGCTAAGGGAGCGACGACAACGAGCGGTTCACTAGAGATAAGTACTTAATATTAGGTTGGAATGAGGTGAGATAAGGTTAGTTAGTGATCTTAAGCGCTAAGAATAGAGTAGGGGTAGGATAGTTAGTTTAAGAAGATACATGTATGAAATTGTAAGCCGGCACCTATGAACAATAGTTGGAAATTAAAGTGAGTAGAGTAACGGAAAGAATTCTTTTTCAATCAACGCGACCGCGGGATTTCTCGCTTTGACCGCGAATCGCGCAGGTGACTCGCCTAAAACGAGTGGCGCCCACCCACGACCTTTTCTTCGTGAGCAATAGGCCGGGTGAGTCACCAACCTCCGGAGGGGCCGGAGGCTTGTCAGCAATTGTTGTACGTGACAAACTGCCTATATACACTCCGGGAATTATCTCCTTATTCGATATTACCGCTTCTGTGGAAGCCGTAGTGGGTATTAAGTGGATTGTTTCTGCTCGAGCTGGAATGATCGCATGTCTTAAGGTACGTGGGTTGAAATGTGGTTGCAGTTTACTGTCCTGCCCAGGACGAATACCCTTTTGAGAAGATGTTACTGGTTGCAGTTTGATGTCTTGCCCAGGACGGTTAATTAACGAGGAAGGAGATATTTCTGACTCAACTAACGAGGAAGGAGATACTGTTGACTTTATTAACGAGGAAGGAGATATTTCTGACTCAACTAACGAGGAAGGAGATACTGTTGACTTTATTAACGAGGAAGGGGATATTTCTGACTTAACTTACGAGGAAAGAGATACTACTGTTGACTTAATTAACGAGGAAGGAGATATTTCTAACTTAACTAACGAGGAAGGAGATACTACTGTTGGCTTTATTAACGAGGAAGGAGATATTTCTGACTTAACTAACGAGGAAAGAGATACTACCGTTGACTTTATTAACGAGGAAGGAGATATTTCTGACTAAACTAACGAGGAAGGAGATATTTCTGACTTAACTAACGAGGAAGGAGATACTACTGTTGGCTTTATTAACGAGGAAGGAGATATTTCTGACTTAACTAACGAGGAAGGAGATATTTCTGACTTAACTAACGAGGAAGGAGATGCTAATGGGTGCAGTTTAACGTCTTGCCCAGGACGCGTAGTAGACGGAGGCGATGTTGACGATGCGGATGATGTGACTGATAAAAATGAGGGGGAGGCTGTCGGAGATAAAGAAGTGGAAGTGGATATTATTGGCCGCAGTTTAACGTCTTGCTGAGGACGATTAACTGACGAGACTGACGAGGAAGATGTGGACAAGGTCGAAGGACCCGAAGAAGAGGGGATAGGCGAAGACGACGCTGACGAGGATGGTGATGAAAACGACGGAGACGAAACTGTTGGTTGTAGTTTAACGTCTTGCCGAGGACGCGTAATAGACGAGAATAATGAAGAAGGAGTGAACGTTGGATGCAGGTTAACGTCTTGCCCAGGACGCGTATTAGTGGAATTTATAGTCCTTCGATGGAACTGAGGGAAATCACTGAGATATTGTTCCAAGGTGTAAGGAATCAAGTTGTGACTGACCTCGAGTGTCAGTATCTGAGCCCCAAAATCAATGTGTGCCTTATATCTGGTCAAAAAGTCGTGACCTAATAAACCTCCATATGACATTGCCGAAGCACCCCTCAGAATTTGAAAAGGATGTTTGATTTTGAAATCTGCACCTTCGTGCTGTAGTTCGCTTATTATGAGACCCTCTGTGGAGGTAGATTGAGAAAAGACAGTATTGATGTGACAAATAAAATCACTGTAATACCTACTACCAGGTTTCAGGGACTGACTTCGAACTAAGCTGATCTCCGCTCCGGTATCTATTAAGAATTCAGTATATGGATAAACGGACACTTTAGAGGCCAGAGTGAGGGTTATGGATGAAGGTCGTACGGTTATGGGGAGTTTTATCCTTGAGTGTTGGAAGGTTCAGTCCGATTTCCATGTACGTCGGCCTGAATGACGATCTGCGGGGGATTGCCGACGAATCTCCCCCGCACCTGGGAGTTTTCCGGGTTGTTGGAATGCGTAGTTGACGGATATGGAGGATTCGGTGGTGACAGAGGAGACAGGGGTTAAAAGTAACGCGATTGTGGGTTATATGGTGGCCTTCTTCTTCGGTTGTTAGCCTCCCTTTTCCGACATTCGTCAATGGTATGGCCTTTTTTATGGCAATAATTGCAGATTTTCGGAATCTGTTTTGGAATGGAGTTTTCAGGGGCTCTGTTCCCGGACGAGAGGTGGTGTATTGTAGATAGGTTAGACCTTTCCTGGCGTTGTACGGAGCGGACAGGTAAGTGGCACTGTGGGGCGATGTGACCTGGCTGGCCACATCTGAAACAGGTAGTATTCCTTAAAGGGTTTTTCTGCGGTTGATCTACCCGGGGTTTCGTTGGATCCTGTCTCGGAGTATTGATTTGATTAAGTCGCGTCGCGTGCTTCAGAAAATACCTTGGCAAGCATTTGCAGCTGGCCATTTAGCAGCCCGTCTTCGAGGGTTCTGACGGCCTGTGCCTCGTTGTCTTTAAGGAGGGATCTCAAAAGAAGGTTGTCGCTGGTATATTTTCGCGTGGCTTCGTTTAACAGAGTAAAGGTGGTGGTCAGGCGATTTAAGAATTCTTTAACACCCTCGCCAGTTTTCTGCTTAAACTGTCCTAATTGGGTTTGGAGGGTAAATCTGGATAGTCGGGTTTCGAACTTGGATGATAGAGCGGAACGTAGAACAGTCCAGTCGTCGGTGGGGTTATATTTGTACACGTCGTACGCTGGACCACTCAATTTACTTTTGACAAGACCCATGAAACTTTGATGGTCTGTCCCCGTTGACACAGTGGAAAAAATGTCATCCGCACAGGTAAGGAATCGGTGTAGATCCCTGGTATTTCGGGAAAATTCTGGCAACAGTCGTTGTGAATTGGTGAAGAATTGAACCCAATGTAGCATTTAATTGGTCCTGAATATTAGGTTCTTGGAAAGGGTATCTGTCCTGCAACCCGTCTTCCAGGAGGTCAAAGTTAGTATCATATTGTCCTTGGATCTCCTCGAATGTATTACTGGTAAAATATGCATTTTCTTCCTCGTCGTCGTACAAATCCGCTAGAATTTGGAAATGTGTCTGCTCAAAAGGTTCCCAGTATTTTTTCAGGGAGGTGATTTTATTCTGTAAGGCAACTTTGCTGGCGTCTCGGAGGAAGTCAGGGGTAATGAGAAACGATTCGCCGGATCACCTGGCTTCTTTCCTTTTGGAGCCTAAGCCTTCCAGGATTAGGTGATTCGCTGACTTCGCATTCGGCTTCAGGGGCGTTAGCCTTTTTTTGAGTTTCGGGGGCTGGAGGTATGAAAAATCGGCTGGTAGCCTTAGCTAGTAAGAGGCTAACGAGCCAATTACTAAGGGGCGCTTTCGTGGTCTTGTACCAATCGTGGGCCTTCCCATGGCAGTCGAGAGTAAAATATTCATGCTTATCATCCCGTTCGGGGTGATCTTTGAGAGAAACATGGCCCTTTTGGAAATTTCCCCAAGCTCCCTCTAGGAGGCTGAATTTCCTTTTTGTATAATCGGCGGTTCTTGAAGATTTGGGCGCCTTACTGAAGTTGTTATATAACTTGACGATCTCTGAATTGATTTGCATTTGCGCAAGGCAAAGATCGTGAAACGTGGGAGGAGACATTATAAGGATTATTAGGATGTTGAAGGATCAATGGAAGGTGGAATTCGCTAGAAACTTTGATAACTAATGGGTCGAAGTCAAGGAAATTTATTATTTTGAGCGTTAAACGGATCTAGAGATTAAATGGAATTACAGAAATGATTATTATTAACGAGACTAACAGACTTAAAAAGGAGATGTTGAACAGTATTTGCACAGTAGTAACAGCACAGTACCGAAGGGTTTGAATATCTTATAAGAGGGAAAACGCGTAACAGAAAACAACATTTGATTGAATTTAGGTAAAGTCCTTGAGGTCGTTTACATTCGTTGCATAACCGATTATCTCTTCAACAAAAGGATATTATGTAAATAGATTTATTTTTTTTTTTTGCATCAATTTCGCAATATCGGTTCGCAGGATCTTTGAAGACAGCGCAGTCACTCAGAAAAAGGGGACTAACACACAAGGGTTATGCTTATTGAGGATCAGACGATCATAGGGACGAGCCTGTTTGTATGAAGAGGTACGAAGAGATCCGAAGATGAGGGTATACGAACAAACGGGCAGCGACTAATGTGAGCGGCAAGGTCTACGATACGACCTTAGGGAAACTGAACGAACACGAATTCCAAAATCTAGGATACCAAATTAAAATCTAAGATACGTACTCGAGAGAGTAGGATGTTCCCAACTTTCGTACTTCCTGACTACAATTAACAAATGTGATTAAGAATGCGGGCTCGGAAACAAGAGCCGGTGAAGGAAGATGTGAGAAGTAAAATTAAATTAAAATTAAAATTTAATCAGTAAAATTTCCTTTTTATATCATTATTATATTTTTATATTATTGGGTGCGTAGTATCTGGAATGTAAGCGAGACTATTCCCTTGCCAAGCAGACAGTCCAAGACTCTTTTCTTGGATAGGGGAAATCTTGGATTTCTACTAGGCCCGCGGATTATTATTTGTTTTTAATTATTATTTGTATTTTCCATTACATATATTTTCTTTTTTTTTTTGAAAATTATAATTAATGAAATTGAGGAGAGAAAAAGAAAAATACTGGGCTCTCAAAAGGTTTACACTTTTCGTATTTATGTTACAAATTAAAATTTATTTCTAACTTACAGTAACATCCTTGGGTTGGGGGTCGTGTGTCCTAGCTTCCCGGCTGGCTGATGATAACTTTTGTTGGTGTGGACTCACCGGTCCCTAAAGGTGCGGGCAGGTTGGAGCCCCGAGAAAATTTTCGTTGGGGTTTACTTTGTGCTCGCCTGGAGCTCAAAAACCCTTTTCACTTCACTTTATATTATTATGTTTTCCTTTTTGTTTTTTTTTTTTTTTTATTTGTTTGGAATCTGATCGTCGATCCCACCGCTGCCACCAAATGTTTTGTCCCGTTTTTGTGTCAATCGGGAAAGGAACAGGAAGTGCTCTCCTTTCGCGGTGAAGTTCTCCTGCACCCGGACTTGTGGCTTGACTGTATTAATTAGTCTTTACATCGAAAGAGCAAGATTGAATTTCAAAAATCTAATTGTCCTTAAACTTGTTTTAACATTCTCTTCAAAATTAAAAATTCAATTGTTAACGTTTTTTTAAACTATTTTTATTTCACTTTTCAAATTCAATGTTCTTAAATTATTTTCCAACTTCCATTTATTCAATATTCAAAAATTTAATTGTCCTTAAACTTGCTAACATTCTTTTTCGAGCCGGGGTCTCGAAAAGAAAGGAGGACAGCGGCCACTCCAGTCACCGGCCAAAATTTGACTGAAAATGGGCGTCAGTTTGGGGCCCTAAAATCCGGACACAAAATGCTGATGCGCATTTTCATTAGGTCGCGCATGGCGACCGGGAATGTGCGCAATTAGCACTTTCCATTATTACGAACCTACGCGATCAGATTTCAACACGACGGTGATGAAATCCGATCGCGACAGTTCGTCGCGATCCTACGATTGGGGTGCGGTCAAGTTTTATCAATTTATCGCGCATGATTATTTATTCTGTCGCGATCAAGTTTCATCTTGGTGAAAAGGCTTGATCGCGACAGAATTTCGCGCATGGGAACCCAAAATGCGGCGTAAGCATTTTGGTCTGGGAACGGACGAGTTCCCATGAAAGGGGTTTTTTTCAAGGGGGGGGGGGGGCTAGGGCAAAAAGGGGAGAAAGAAATGGAACATGTGTGACTGGGCCCAGGCTCAGTCACAACAATGATGATGAGGATGCTAGTGCTGATGAGATTGACGAATATGAACCTATTCAGTACCATTATATTTGGGTCAAAAACCCTTCACGTCCCCCAGCTACACAAGTGTCAACACACAAAGGAAAAGTTGTATTCTGCGACAGACAAGTGGATTATTTCCATTCAGCAGAGAAACTAAAAACCCATTCTGAAGACTGTAAAAAGTTCAATGAATGTAAGATAAGGCTGCCGACAGGTGAGCAGTACAGTTTAACACTTTAAGCTTTTAGAAATCAGATCAAAGCCCCTTTCGTCATTTATGCAGACTTAGAGTCTTTATTATTAGATTTTGAGGAACAAAATATATGCCTAGAACATATATCCTGAAGTATAGGGTTTTACCTAAATTGTTCTTACGACCCCACGTTGCAGTTTTATGCTAGTTACCGTGGTAAAAATTGTATAAACTGGTTCAATGATGAACTAAAGAAAAATAGAGGCCCAGTCAATGTCCACACCGTACATTTTCCGTGTAAACTTCGGGATTATATTACAATAAGTGTTTCTTATCAGTATGTACTTAAAGCAATGTGTCTTATACAATGGTTGTATAGAGAAATGGCTATATATTATATTCAACGGTGACAGAAATGATAAATCACAAGTTTATTTTGTGCGCCTTTTCTCATTTCTCCTTTGATGTTGCCGTAGCTCTGAGATTTACTCGGAGCTGGACATTTGAGGTTTTTTTAAATTCGTTTTGATGCAGGCTTTCCCTGATTTGCATTTAATTCGATTTGCCACATATTTACGACTCATATGCGACGATATCTTTAATATTTTTTTTCAATTTTCAAATTGATATTCAACCATTTTCCTGGTAGTTCTTCTTAAATTGCTAACAATAACAACCAAAGGAACGTCCCACCTGATTGCGTTCCCACGCTACACTGATTTATAATTTTACACAACGCTTATTTACATCAATCATGTGTACCTACGATGCACTAGCCCAATGTCGCCACGTGCAAAACAAACGCTGCAAGATAAACACGTACACGTCTATCCACCTGATAGAGACGTTTGTGACCTCAAACGATTTTATCGCATTATTAGTCTCGTAGTTATTAGCGATTGAAAAATGACGGTGTTTTGTAACAGAAGAATGTTAGACTGGTTACTAATGTACATACTTAACGAGAAGAAAGACTTTTTCACGTCAAAATATTGTTGACAAACTTGATTGCCCAATTTGACCTATGCCTTATGTAACGTTCGAACAAATAAATGAATTCAACGATTTGCGAAAATGACATATTTGCAAAAAACCTTTCGCTACTGACGATTCAAAAGTACGTAATTACTGCCACTTGACCGGTAATTATAGCGGTGCTGCACATAACGAATGTAATGTTTATTTTAAGGATTCACATTGTGTTCCAATGATTTGTCCATCAATGCAAAACAATGCAAAACATCGACGATAAAACTGAACATCGTTCATCCAACATCGCTCTGCCGAGTGCCGACTCAGGGATAGCACACAATTGCTACGTTTTTCTTTTTCTAATTTAAGTTTGGTTTGTTAAGTCCTTTGCTTCTTGTTATGATGCCCAACCCCTCAAAACTATCGTTCTCAAATTTAATAGGTTTTCAATATTAAGATTAAGAGAATTCCTTATCTCTATTTATTTTCAGTTATCTTATTTTAAGTATAAAATGAAATTTGTTTAGTTTTATATAAGTTTCTAGAATTTGTTTAGGTTACTAAGGAACTGGAGTTGTATGTACCTCAATTTATGACAATATGACAATTTTAGTCTTAGTTGCTTTCGATTTCTCGTTGCATTTAAAATTCGTTCTTTACGGTGTTTTAAAAATTCGTTCCTTACGGTGTTTTATTAAAAGGTAGAGTACCAAAGATTCAAAGTTTAAATTCGTATGACTCACTTTTCATTATCAAATATTTAGCTGCAGATTTACCAGGCAATATAGAATTGTTACCCATCAATAAAGAACGATATATTCCGTTTACGAAAAACGAAAATTCGTAAAGTTGACTTTAAATTTAGGTTCTTTAGATCAATGGCAAGCAGTCTAGATACCCTTGAATCGTATCTAACTCGCTATCCCATTTTATAAACACAATTTTCCAACTTAAACAATACGCAATTTAATCTTTTGCAATGTAAAGGAGTTTATCCATACGATTATTTCGATAGTGAACCAAAATTTACAGAAAACTCCTTACCTCATATCACGAAATTTCATAATAAATTGAACGAAACGCATATTGGTCAAAATATATATGAACATGCACATAGAGTTTTAAAATAAAATCATATTAGAAATTTGGGTGGATATTCAGATTGGTATTTGAAAACGGATGTTTTACGTTAAGCTGTTGTTTTTGAATAGTTTCAATCCAGCTGCCTCCAAACATATGAATTAGATCCCGCTCATTACTTTACGCTCTCAGGGTATACTTGGGATGCGATGCTCAAAACTACGAATGTTACTTTAGAGTGACCCACAAATGTAAATGCAGTTATGCTTATTGAATGAGGTATTATAACAAATATATGACAAATTATGACCCTTCTAAATCAACCACTCGTTTTCGAACTAGTTACCCTGTAAGAAACGCGGTCAAAGTAAGAAACCCCGCGGTTCGATGCTTGATCGTGGGTAGGTGGACGGACGATTGACAATTCTATTTTTAAGTTCTCTTGTTCTTTTTATTTCATCTGTGACAAAATTTTGCTTAAATATTAGCCTGTCGCGAGTTGACATAACCTTTGTTACCTAACCTTCCTAGTCTGGTAATCTAATCTAAGTGTATTATGAGTTTGACAAATTTGCTTAGAATCTAGTACTTATCTATATAACTCGTATCCGGCTTCGATCCGCTTGGTCCCACTGCCTGTCCTCGTCGCCCACCGTGTGTCCGCCTCGTTACACTTGGTCGATTCACTGTCTTGTCCCTTATTGGACTTGTGTACTTCTTTCTTCTCATCTGATTCATTCATTATTCATTTAAGTCATTCAATAGAGCACTCAATTGTTCTATTAATGGTGAGCTCTGCCCTGAAGGCTTAAATTTGATCATGTTGACATTTTTCTAATAAAAGAAGAAATCTTTATGTATGGAGCTTAAATCCATTGCATTCATCTGTCATATTAGATATATTAATTAGTTGATAAAGGAAGTTCAGAGTAACAATGTCCTGTAACACCGTATCAATTTACTTTACTTGGCCTATATTCTCACTCAGTAATTATAACCAACAGTTGCTAGCTCACTTGGCAGCGCACGGTTATGCATTCGTTTAGTTCTTTATCTTTTCTTAGTTCTTTCGGATAATTTAACTCTGGCCCAGTTCGGACTAATTTCATTTATATATACTTTTTAATAATTTATTCAGCACCTTATTATTTTCACCTGATTTATATTCTCGTTTGACAGTTATAGTCAACGGTTAACGGTTCACTTAATAGTTCACGTGTGTTCATTTAGTTCACTTGGTTAACCTAGAATCTATCTAATCTTAATTCTTCTAACTTTAGTTTAACTATTTTCAATTCATATATAGCACTAAACTTCATAGTTCTGTTCATTAGCTTTTCTTTGGCTCATTCGACTGACTTAATTCTATTCCAATTCTCACCAACTTCAATTTTTGTCTGATTGTAGACCCTGCTCGTCTCGCTTTGTATCCACTACGCCCGCGATCAACATCTTTGCTTAGATCTCACGTAATCAAACAATATAGATTCTCGGAAAGAAAACATATGAATTTTCAATACCTTTGTTTTGTTTTTACACCAGGAGCCACTATTTCTACTCGCGACTTTCAAATTTTATAACTCGACTTGCACATTTCAACCATTTCAATTTTCAATTCCTCGACGATACGCATCCTTCTTCCACCACCCAAACTCCACATTCAAAACTTCCTTCACTTATCCCAGCAAGAGAGCCTATCTACTCGGGGGTCCTTTTGATACTTGGATCCGTGTTTTCCGTGGCCCAATACTCAGTCATTCAACTTTTAACCTGGAGTTGAAAGTCCGAGGAAGATTCCGTAACCAGTGGTTTCGGGGATCCAAAATTACAAGAATTTTCCAAAATTTTGAATTTTCAATGTTCAAATTTTCGTAAAAATTGTACGTTCTTCGGAACTTTGCGCATAATTTTTGGATTCAACAACCTCACTGTTCATGGTTGCATTGTGCAACGAATCTGTGCTTCTAGGGTCCGTCAAGCTTTCTTCGGCGGTTGGAGCTTGTGGTGTATTCCGGTCAGTTATCATTTCCCACCCGAAGTTTACAAGGTGTTACTCCCATGTTTACGTGGGTCTATGTGCGCAACGCGAACCCTTTTCAAGTAAATTCTTTGTTCCAGTGTTTGTGGTTTGCGGAAAAATAAGTCCTTAGCATTCTCTTTACCTGTGGATTTACCATTTCTGCTGGATTGGCTTGTGGGTGGTATAGTGGGGTGTGGCGTGCCATTTTTCCGCGCTCTTTCAATGATTGTCGGAAATCCTTGGATCGAAACTGGACTCCGTTGTCACATATTATGTTCTCTGGTACCCCAAACATCAGGATGACGTTTTGCTTGAGTAGCCGCACAACTTCCTTGGAAGTGGTGGCGCGTAATGATATGATGAGGATGAACTTGATGTGGTAATCGACCACGGTCATGATGTCGCTGTGAGCCTTACTTGATCGTGGAAGGGGTTCTACCAGGTCCACTGACTCTATCTGACATGGCTCAGTCACCTGGTTTGAACACGATACCGTTACTCCCTGATTGGGTTTCCGTTCTATATTTATTGCTTGACAGGTTTGGCAACTCGACGCATATCTCCTCAGTTCTTTTGCCGTACCTGGCCATACGTGATCCTTCTTAGCGCGGTCGAGCGTTCTGCAAATACCCATACACTTGTGAAGCACCGCCTTTTGCTCCACTTTTGGGACTACTCTGCCCCATGTCTTGCCGAAGAGTTGAGAATATTTCTCTCCCTTCTTTTTCCAACAGATCTATTGTCTGGTGTTTTTCACCGGATTCCCTGCCGTGTTTTTCTTATGATTCGAGATTCCTCCCAGGTTTGGTATAGCTCTGAACAACAGGTCGGATACTACGTTTTCTTTGCCCGTCCGGAAGATGACTTTAAAGTCGAATTGTTAGAGACGAAGTGCCTATCTGGCTTATCTCCCGTTGGGATCTCTTAAGTTGTTGAGCCAAACTCAGGAGTGGTGGTCCGTAACCACGGTGAATATCGTGCCCTCTATGCAATGCTGGAGGTTTTCCACCGCCCATAGATCTCCACGGCACTTTTTCTCGGCGGTCGAGTATTTTCTTTCGGCCAGAGATAACGAGCGACTGAGGTAGCTTCTTCCCCTGTGAGGTATGTTTGGTTTAACACAGCCCCTAATACCACATCCAAGGCAATCGTTTGCACCTTGACTGGACGTTCGAATTCTGGGCATGCTAAAATTGGTGACGCCGGGAGATTCCGCAGGAACTGCTTGTAGTCCTTCACTGTTGACTATGTATCCTAAGTATTGTAGGCTTTCTCTGCAAAATTTAAATTTTTCTCGAGATACCTTGACTTTTGCTTCACGTCATCGTCCAAAAACCTTGTCAAGCTCTTTAACATGTTTTTCAAAGGTGAGTGTTATGACGATGATGTCATCTAGGTACGTGAAGACGTATGGCTTTAAATCCGGGCCTAAGAAGTTATCCATGAGCCTCTGCCATGTCACTGAATAATTGTGTAAGCCGAGCGGCAATTTCAACACCTTATTTCGTTCTGGAACCCGACACTCGCTACAGTCCTTTCTCATGTATGCCAAGTCCGGTTCGAAAAGTTCTCTGGTCCTCCTTACAGGTGGAAGTTGATGAGTCCAGTGAAATCTTCGAATTTAGTTAAACCAAGTTGTGTAATGTAGAAGGGTGGGTGATAATTCTCAATTGTTCTGCTTCCGTAGGTGGGATTGATAAGCGGCGAAATAAACCTTCCATAGACGCGACGTATGACCCCATGGGTTCTTCGCGTCCTTTCGTTCTCATCTTTATTTCTTCCATTAACCTCTTGTCGTAATCTCACCTAATTGTGGTTTCTAATTGTTGTCCAAGATAATTCCAAGAATGATCCAAATGGCCAGAGTAATTCTGACATTTTAATTCCGGTGACAGAGAATGTGAGCTTCGCAATGCTGCCGACGTTCCCACCCATCTTCAGCACGAAGGTTCAATTTCCTCTGCCCGTTTATTGATTTTTTCAGTCAATTTATTTGTGATTCATGCTAAATTGCTAATTTTAAACTTTAACTCTAAATTGCAAGGTGTTCAAATAGTCTATGAACATATAGATGGCTGTACAACACTTTATTTTTGCTTTGCCCACTCTCCCACTCCTGGGCTGAATTTTACTTTTAGATGAATGTGTAGTTATCTCGTATATAAAACTATTTGCCTTTAACAATCGTCTCTAATTTGAATCATACCATCAGGTTATGGGCCCAGAATTACACAAAATTAAAGTCATAACAGTGATTAACATAATAAAGTTCGAAGTTTGAGTCATTACAGTAAAATTAAAAAGTAATATTACATAACCTAACAAGCCGGCAACATGACTTCGAATAATACGATGGCGCAGATTGATAAACTAATTGGAAGAGATAATTATCCCACATGGCGATTTGCGGTCAAAACATACCTTGAACATGAAGAGTTGTGGAATTGGGTCACTTCCGAAAAATCCAGCGACGTCAAGCTAGACACGAAAGCTAAATCGAAAATTATTCTACTAATCGATCCCATCAACTGTATACATATTCAAAACGCACAAACTGCTAATTAGGTCTGGGGTAATTTAGCCAAAGCTTTTGATGATGAAGGTTTGACGCGCCGAGTTGGAATATTACGCGATCTGACAACTACCAACCTAGGCAACTGTCAAGACATTGAAGAATATGGACTAAAATTATGATGACAGCACATAAACTTAGAAATATCGGCTTTATAGTAGACGATGAGTGGCATGGAACACTATTACTAGCTGGTTTACCAGAAGTTTATCAGCCGTTGATTATGGCATTGGAGAGCTCAGGTACGGAGGTAACTGCTGATGCTGTCAAGACTAAGCTTCTTCAAGACGTAAGAAACTCAGAGTCTGCTGCATTGTTTGCACACAAAGGATAAAGAAAAACTTTACCGAAGCAGTTTACCAAACAAGTTCCTTATAAGGAGACATTCACAAACACAAATAAAGGGCCTCGATGTTTTGTGTGTAACAAATATGGACATATAAGTATACATTGCAGAAATAAGAACAAGGAACAAAGGACTGGAGAAGATTCAAATTATGTGTCCGTGTTCTTTGCAACAACTTTGAACAGTAACAGCAGCTGGTTAACTGATTCTGGAGCATCAATGCATTTGACAATGCACCGTGACTGGCTGTATGATGTAATAACACAACCTGTAAGTGTTATTAAAGTTGCTGATGACAAGAACTGATTGTTAGATTAACCTGCGAAAAGGTAAATTTGTACGTGATTGGCAAAAATAACAAAATTGAAACTATAAAATATGAAAATGTTTTATATGTTCTTGAATTAGCCACAAATTTGATATCAGTGAGTCAAATGATTAAAAAGGGATGTAATATGATATATGACAACCAAGGATGCAAGATTTTGAATATAAGCCATGATCATGTATCCACAGCTATATTGGTGAATAATATGTACCGGGAATGTATAAAACAGTATTCCAGCATACATATCTGCGGCAAAAGGTAATGATTTCTGCTTGTGGCTCCAGAGATTAGAACACTTGAACTTTGAAGATATGAATAAACTCTCAGAAAGTACAGGCATTGAATTTAAAAAGGAAGACAAAGTAATCTGCATTACATGTCAAAAAGGAAAACAAGCAAGAAATCCATTTTCCTCTGAAGGTACACGTGCAACAGAAAAATTGGAACTGGTTCACTTAAATGTATGCGGACCAATGGAGGTACAATCCCTAGGAGGCGCCCGTTATTATGTCACCTTCATTGACGACTTCACGGAAAGTGTTTATTTATTTACTTCATAATAAATCAGATGTTTTTCAAAAGTTTGAAGGGTTTAAAGCTCTAGTAGAATATCAGTTGAATTTGAATATTAAAACTTTCCGTACAGACAATGGTCGAGAATGCCTTAAAAATGATTTTCAAATTTTTTTAAAGAAATCTGGTATCATACATCAGGCATCGGCACCGTACGCGCTCCCCATCAAAATGGTTTGGCAGAGCGAATGAATCGAACATTATTAGAAAGAGCCAGATGTATGCTTCTTAATGCTCGTTTACAGAAACAATATTGGGCAGAAGCGGTGTAGACTGCAGCATACATCACTAATCGCTGTCCAATAAGAACATTCGCATATTATATGCCAGAGCAGGTGTGGAGTGGTAAAGTACTAAATATCAGTCACCTAGGAATTTTTGAATCTCAGGCAATGGTGCATGTTCATAAGGAGAAATCTAGAAAATTGGACTCAAAGGCAAGTAAAATGCTTTTTATTGGTAATAGCGAACAGACCAAAGGATACAGGTTAATTGACGCAAAAGCCGTGTTCTTTTGGTCACTCTAACAGAACAGAACTGTCAAATCCCATACATTTAACAGAACAAGTTTAGTTCTCGATAATACCTGGAACTAATTTGCTGTTCTGAACAGAATAGTTGAGCTAGAAATGTCTAGATGGCGACATGGATCATTTTCCTTGACGCGAACCTAAATTTTTCCTTAAATTCCACAAAATTACAATTTCTTCAAAACTTTCGTTTGATTTCGTCTGAAAATTTAAATTCAAGTAATATGTGAGGAGTTTATGCAATCAAGGGCTCACAAAATGGAAAAAAATCGAAGTAAGTTCATATAAATGGTAAGTGAAGTTGATAAAAGTTTGTAATCTATCGAGAACAAGTCCGATGCGTTCTTTTGCTACTCTAGTTTTGTACTCGATAGCGATGACGAAAAGAACGCGGCTAAAGACTAAGAAAGTAGTAATCAGCAGAGATGTAACTTTTCTAGAATGCTCAATTAGAAGAAATTTTGATATGGTACCATTGTCAGAATCGTAATCGAAGTTAAACTCAGATGAAATTGATTTAACTGAAAATATTGACAAATCATTAGAGAATACATCGGATCAATTTGAATGTACAGAATCATTTGATGAATTACATCATTCTGATGATGAAACTTTAAGCCAGGTAAACTTATTCATTTAAATGAAATGCACACAAATATTACAACAAGATCTAAATCAAAAATAAATGAAAAGGATAGCACAGATATCTCAGAATCATATAGTGAAGCTGTATATCCGTCCAATCTGAACTCACAGGAATGGAAACAATCAATAGAGGGGTAGAGTAATCTTTAACTAATTTTTTGTTAGTGGTTTTTTTAAAAAAAAAAAACACATATTTAGGTAGATGTGATTATTATCTATATGTTTAGGAGCGGAAAAACCAAAGCACTAAATTTTCAATTTTATTCCGCGAGACGCTCATACAAAATTTTGACATTTGTCAAAATAAATTTATCTAATATATGTAAATAAAAAAGAATTTTTAAAAAAAACCATTAATAAAAAATTAGTTAAAGTGTACTCTACCCCAATAGAGGAAGAATTGAAGTCTCATGCTGTCAATAAGACTTGGATGCTGGTTGAAAATCCGGACAATGTGAAAGTCATAGGCTGTAAATGGGTTTTCAAAATAAAAGTAGAATCGTCAGGTCCCCTCTATAAATCGAGATTGTGTGCAAAAAGATGTGAACAGAAAGAAGGAGTGGATTATACTGACTTCTTCTCCCCTACGGTGAGATGTGATCCAGTTCGAGTTATATTGTCAGAAGTTGCTGAACACAATATGGAAATGGTTCAATTTGACCTATTGCAAAACTGGGAAATTATGGTGGTTTTGTTTAAGACGAATGGGATCTTCTTCATAAAATAGGTTTAAAAGCTATTCCCTTGATTTGGTCTATTAATTACTTACGCTATTTCAATTTCAATAAATTCAATAAATCAGAAAGTTCTAGTAACATGCAAAATATGTTTTGGAGGACAAGGAAAATATGTAATATATTGGGAAGAAACAAATGTTCAAGAAGTCATGTCTGCTGACGGCAATTTACATAATTCAGCTATTTTCGAAGGTATTAATGCCGTAAAATGGGGAATAGCTGATGAATATTTGTGTTTTGTTGATAACTATCCATGTCCAATTTCATATAATCGAGGACATCTATTTAAAATTGTTAAAATAAAACAATTTGAACTAAAGTGAAATAAAATGATTTAATTGAAATATGAGTTCGTACATCGATTACAATCATAGATTCAATCTGAAATCGAATGCAGATATTAGAGAAAATTTGGCTGTTTTTGGGAAGCCTCATAAGTTTCGGGACGTTGGACGCAAATGAGGAGAAAAGTATGAGCCGTTCCACGAAGTAACTAAAGTGTACACAAACGAGGATTCGGATATTCCGCCTGGGCTGACAGATGTGAACGAAAATTATATGAATTTTTATTGGAAATAATTATCTAACTGCAACAATAGATTTATAACTTATCACTACCACCATGGATTTGTCAACCATACATCCGGGCGAAACCGTAAAGGCCCCCATTCACGGTCGTTCCAAATGGAGTGGAACGAAATGTAATGGAGTGGAGTGGAATGACAGCAACATGTAGGGCCATTGACGAGCGCTCCACTCCATTTTGACATCACTTCATCTGACGTGTTTTCATAACGTGAATTTATTAGTGAAATAATTGTAAAGTTAATAAATGGATGAACAATTTTTCCTGTTAGCAACGGCAGTTTGCCTCTATGTTAAGAGTAAAAAACCAAAAAGGAAATGGTCCAAACAGTGGTTCCTCAAAAGAAATAGTCTCAGTCATGTGAAATTGATGAATGATTTAACACTAGAACCATGTGATTGGAGGAATTACATGCGCATGGACGAGCGAAGTTATTTCCATCTCCTCCAACAGGTAACCACTTTCATTAAAAAGAAAAATACAAATATGAGGGAAAGCATTAGTCCTCATGAAAGACTGGCAGCGACTCTGAGATATTTAGCAAGTGGGATGAGTTACGAAGAACTCAAGTTTCCTACAGCTATATCTCCCCAACGCCTTGGAGTGATAATTCCGGAGACATGTAAAGCAATACTGTATGCTTTAAAAGATTATATTAAGGTGAGTTCAACTATTACTTTATTTACATAATTCCATATTACAAAATATAATTTAGTTTAGTTTAAAATATAATTTTGTCACATGTAAGCTTTTAATTTCTGCAAGAAAAATGGCATCATTTATTAATTTTTGGGAAATTGGTTGCATGTCATTGCTCATGCTTCGAAGTTTTTCTGCAATGTGTTCTCCAAACGCATCAAACTTTTCTTTTTTGGTCGCAGGTCCAGCTATAGGTTGGTTGTCGATCTGCTTCGATATCTTCTCAAGCACTTGATCTGCTTTAGACCTTGTTCTTTTAAATGTGACGCGGTCAGCGCCAGATATGGATGGTCGTGGTGATGAATTAGCAGTAGAGATGTCAAGGTCCGCAAGTTCTTCGTTGCCCTAGAAATAAAATGATGCTATAATTCATCTTGCTACGAATTTTGAATGAAAATTAAGTTGAATGTATATTGACTTTAAACATTATTTTTGTTTTTTCAGATGCCAGAGAATGTGAGCGATTGGCAAAAAATTGCAAAAGATTTTGAGGAGCAATGGAATTTTCCAAATTGCCTAGGAGCCATCGATGGAAAGCATGCTAGAATAGTTCCACCTCCAGGAAGTGGTTCTTTTTTCTTTAACTATAAAAAATTCACCAGCGTGGTTTTAATGGCTTGTGCAAATGCAAATTATGAATTCATCTGGTGTGAAGTAGGGACAAATGGAAGAATCTCAGATGGGGGCGTTGTAAAAAACACAAAATTTTATGAACAACTCATCAGTGGAACACTAAACATTCCTCCGGCGGAGGCAGTTGACGGGTCGATGGTTAATATGCCCAGACCTGACTTCTTGAAACCATTCAGTCAGCAAACACTGAATGATGATCGACGAATTTTTAATTATCGTCTCTTAAGAGCAAGAAGAATTTGGAATTTTGGAATTTTGTGCAACAGATTCCGCATTTTTCAAACTAGCATCAACTTACATCTGCACAAAATCGATATTGTGGTGGTAACTTGTTGTGTTCTTCATAACTTCCTTCGCAGGAATAGCACACATTATTTAACTAAAGAAGAAGCTGTAGAAGAAGAACCTAGCTTCGAGAGAATAATGACAGGATTAGAACAAATCCCTCGCAACGCAAATTCTCACGCAAAATTAGTGAGGGAATTTTTTGTCGACTACTTCAACGGAGAAGGAGCCGTTTATTGGCAAAATGAATGCATCTGATATTTGAATAACTAATAAAACTGCAAGTATGTATAATTAAAACTTACCTCCTCATGTCCAAAAGGCATGTCGTCAAGATACTGGCGATATTTGTCGACGCACGTGGTGTGTCCTGTTCCTCCAAAAAATGCAGCAAATCAAAGTACCACAGCTTCGGAACATGTACATCTTCTATCCCCGCGCCAGATTTTTCTGAAGACCTTATCTGTAGTTGTAATTGTAACGTGAAAATTTAAATAAAATATATTTTTGAACTACTGATTAAAAGGCTTTAATTTCAAATCGAATGATTGATTACTTACTTTATTGAGCTCTTTCCTCCATGATCCCCGTAGTGAATTTATTTTTTTTACAACAATTTCTTTAGTGGTATGCGGATCCTTCGTTTTGAATAATTCCAAGATCTTTTCATATGCTAAGTTTCGTTTTGTTTTACTATGGTATTCGGGATCTGTACTTTTCCACAGGCACGGACAATCTCTGTATAAATCGATAATTTGCACCATAAACTCCTTATTACTATAAGCCGCCATTATGTATATTATAATATTAAAACAAACTTCTCAGTTCTTTGTGTCAAAACTTTCGTAGGGGTCGCGTAGTGGATAGGCAAACACGAGACATTGGCCACACAAGACACAAAACATATGGAACATCAAAAATTCACTTCATCTTCTTCGTCAAAAGTTTTTAATAATCCGAAACTGAACAATTTAATAAGTGTATCCAATTTTATTTTATTTAATTGTTTTTAATTTCGACACTACAATATTAAATTCAAATTTAAATTTCGCGCCACAAGAAACACTTCAAATATGGAACGACAGCGTTCCAAAAAGTCACTGTGAATGGAAAAACCGAATGGAGTGGAGTGTGTGGAGTGAAACGATTTCCACATTCACGATGACGCCATAATATGGAGCGAAGGAGTGGAATGCTGGATTTCCAATCATTTGGATATCCAAATCATCCAAACACTCCATTGGAGCGATGTGCGATTACGCACTCACGGTCGCGATTTGGAACGATATCGTTCCATTTGGCACGATGGAACGACCGTGAATGGGGCCCTTAAGAGCACAAGAAAACTCTTGAAGAAAAAGAACGTACTGCTAGCGATCCGACTATGATATAAAATTACTTCAATGATATATTTTCAGGGAGTCAAGTTTGAATACAAACTGTGCAGAACTTGTTGCCGGGACAAATGTTACAAATTGTTGAAAAAATAAATCGTTGATATATTTTCGTATCATATAAAATTGAATTAATTTGTTTTATTTTAATTATAACTAGGGGGACGCCCCCTGCTCGCTACGCTCGCCAACCCCCGCCGTTCGCTCCGCTCACTCTAATAGCTCGCGCATGGAGCTATATATACAGTAGCATTGAAAGTAAAAAAAGAACAGTGACAATACGGTATAGTAGTAGCAATCATTTCAGCTAATTTTGCACGTCAAAGTTCATCTACATTGAATGAGGCCCTATCTATGATTATCGAAAACCTTGCGGGTGCGGTTGCGGATCTTAATAGATCTTAAAATTTTCTCATACAAAATCCTTTTTGTAAGAATTCTTTCATCTTCTGCCAAATGACCTTGGCCTCGTGTTTCAGAAATACATATAGACACGCAATCGATCAAACGATCTAACCTTACTGGCTACAACATACAATTGACGGTGAGAAAATACAGGTTGTTTAAGAAAGGCTCCTACTTTTTGGAATGTTTGGCCCTGGGATTTATTAATTTTCATCGCAAAAGCCAGAATGACGGGAAATTGAGTTTTTTGAAAAGAAAAAGACAGAAGTGTGCCAGTGTAATTAAGGTGTATTTGTCGTGTCAAAATACGTGTGTTTCGAAAAACTCCTGCTAAAATCTCACAATCCAAACACTTTTTTTGCATTTGAGCTAAACGAATAGGTGTGCCATTGACCAAGCAACTCATGTCCTGTACTCAAATTACGAATAAGTAAAAGTATGCAATTTGGTTTTGAAAGTAAATTTGTGGGATCGGGAGCCCACTTACATCAACTGAGCTTAAAAATTCTACTGGAAAATTATTTTGCTATCTATAATCATCACTCAAGATGCTTTTGGAACACAAATATATTCGTTCCTCTCCGGACAGACTGTTGAAGATTTCTGCATCAATGAAAGTGCAGTTTTCAAATTTGGGAGCTAATATAACCGAATTGAGAATATCGTTAGACTTTATGGTTTCAGATACATTGCCATAAGTATCTGCAATTACGAAGTTGCTAACTAAAGGGGAAGGAATTTCAATAACATCTTGGCTGTAATCTGGAAATGAGGGTAAAGTTCCATTACCAAGGGATTTAGAAATTCAACGAATTCAATCATGTTTCGGGTAAAAGTTATTTTGTGGAATTGTGAAAATTCGGACCATGAAGTTAGGCAATTCTCAATAAGTGGTACACGAATAGCTGGCAATATTCGTCAAAAATCTCCACAAAGTAAAATATTCGTACCTCCGAAAAGGTTAGTTGAAGTACAGAATGAATCGTTTACTGAACAAAATTTCCTCAATAGCTAATAAAGCACGGTTATATGAATAATTTTCTGAAGAATTTCTTAAAAATTCTTCACACATGAAAATTTTGAATTCGTTCCACAAATCTAAAGCATTTGTAGGAAAGTTCATACCACAAATCGGATATGGAAAATAACTCTCTTAACTGCTGAGAAGAGTTACACTCTTTTACTTCTAATAAATATTCACGCCACTCTCCATCAGTTCATGCGATACGTCGTGCATGTGCTGTAAATGTGCAGTAAATAATGTTCCCAACAGTACCCAAATCCTGATGGGCCCTCGAACATGAAGCAAAATAGGCTCAAATGGAACAACTGAACATAAAACATAAAATAATCTAGCAATAGCTCTACTACTTCCTCTTAGAGATTTTTTCCATTTTTTTTCTTTATCTACCTAAATATAATGCATCAACGTCTCTGTAAATAAAGACACGGACGAACTAATTCGATTGATTTCATAGAATGCAGTCAATTTCGTTCTTCTGTGGCTTTTGAGAGCTTGCTGAACATTTTCTTCCCTAAAGACTACATTTTGCCGGTGAGGCAAGTGACATTCAAGTCGAACTATAATATATTACGTGACTGGTAATGCATTGGATACTCATTTATACGCCAACTATCTTCCGTAGATCCAACATAGTGACCGGACAAAAAGCTATCGATTTCATCTATATAAACTTTGCCCTCAACTCCACCTCAAACTCTTCGAAACTGTAATGAGGCACAGTCGTATTCCTTATAATCATATTTGTACATATATTTTAGGCTCTTAACTGTGCCAAGAACTTCCACATTTAAGTAGCAATCAAATTTCGCTAAAAAATATGCATTTTAAGGAACAGCATAACGGTCGTCAACTCAACAGAGTGGCCACGAAAGTCAACTGTTATACCATTAGCACGACGCATCTAACATTAGCTTGAGTTATATTGTTAAAGTCCTTGGAAAAGCTTTTGCTAAATTTACCATCTCTCATACAGACGGGGATACAATTCAAGAAACCACATGGCCGTGGATCATATGGTTTTTAATTAAATTGTGAAGTTGCGGGAAATACATATATATTGTAAATAATATATATCTGGAATTTCCGTACAAACGTACCAACTTTCATATCCTACCTTTTCTTTTTTCTCGAAATTGAGGTTTTAAAGTTGTGCAAACAAAAGTTTGGAAATATGATATAATTTCAGATTTTGAATTTTTAACAGTTTTTTGCCCATAGCGGCTAAATCAAGCGTTCTAGGAGGCATGACCAACCCCATTATTTTTTCATTTCCAAACTTTTGGCCATATATCATATTTTTCTAAATTATGTTTTTAAATGTGGCTCCATACAAAAGTTAGGAAAAATTATAAAATTCAGCCTTTCGCTCGCTTTCCATAATATTCGTGAAAGTTAACCTCGCGTTTTCTGGAAATAACTGTAAAATTGTGATTTTCCATATTTTTTAAAATAAAATTTGCATATATTTTTATCAAATTAGCAAAAAACAATGGTATAAGTAAACGATGGCTTTAAATTTGTCGGTGGTAATGCATCCATAGTATTGTCTGTGGCCATATGTTCATTGTTTCGGCTTTTGTCTGGAAGAATGCAATTTTATTAGCCAAAGATTGCCTTCTTCCAGGCAAAAAGCAAAAGAATGAACATATGAATATTGTCTGTGATATGGCTGCATTTGCCGCTCACATTATCCTTGACATAAATATTAGGTTTGAGTGAAAAGAATGCATGTATTTGGCATAAATGGTCGGTTATTCAGTCGAACGTATCATCTATGCAAATGATAATGTTCAATAAGTATGTTCTATATTTTGATTTTTTCGTAAAGGAATGCAATTATATGTGAATACTTTTGGTTTGTGTCCCCAGTAGAAGATTGATCCATTTGGTTTGATTTTCGACTAATTTAGTACTTGCCATTTATCGGGGACAAAAACCAAAAAAATCACATATGGTTGCATACTTCCAGGAAAAAAGCAAAACAATCTCACGCATACATTCTTCCCAAAAGCATCATCTACGCTATGCGTGTGCTCAATTCATACATACTATCCCATTGAATTTTTGAATTTCAATTTAATATTAAACTAATTTATAATTAAATTTAAGAAAAAAAAATTAGGTGATGCACATAGAGGAAAAACTAATCTTTCGAATGGTATAATTTTTATTCTGGTAAGTCCATCTGGTTTCCTGTAAAAGGGATAACAAAAAAACGTGTCGCCTATTTATATATAGATTCGAAATGTATATAGGCTTCTTCGAAGGTTGTTCAGTTATGCTGTCTTCTTCATCGCTATCTACATTCTCGGAGGTTTTCATGTTCATTTTTCCACACCTCCCATTTCTGCTTCAGATTCCTCATCAGTATCTTCTCTCGAGGTTGACGATAAAACCATTGGTCGTGTTTGTGGCACATACATAATTGATTTGCCTATTCTCCTAGATTCTAGAAGATGTTTAACATTAAATTGAATACTTTTTTTGGAGCTATAGTTTACCTGCATGGATGAAAAGTGTTCGACATGTTCCAGAAATTTCATTTTTTCCTTGTTCTTCAGACAATCCAAAGAATAATGAAAGGAAAGGAAAGGACGATCCAAAGGATGATGATGCCAGTTGCAGTAAATCTAGTGAGGTGGATCCATCGCCATGTTAGATCACAATTTAAATTTTTTTATTTCACATTATTTTATAATTATTGTTTACATTAACTTAATTTTTATTTCACAATATTTTAAAATATTTTATTTTGAGTCAGATGTTTGTCTTAACTCTACAATTATAATTAACAACTGCAATTTACCTCCTAACCTTAATTTTGAAAACCTACTACAATGAAGCAAATTTTACATACGAGCCTACTTAAAATTACTTTATAAGTACTTACGTACTTGTAAAGTAGTTGTTAACGCCACAGCCAATAACACAATCTTATTCTGCTAATAACAGCTTGTGTGACTCATTTCTAAGCCCACAAGAAGAATCAGAATCGGAAAACGTAAATTCTTGTAATATTATTAACGAGGTAGCTTCTGAATCTCATGCAGCTGCATCTACGTCCATTCTGAATGATGTAGATAATTCTCATGAAAACGTTATCGGTCGATGGGTTGGACGGTCTTTTGTATTGACTACCGACAAGCGAATGGAAATGTTAGAGCGATGCTGGGTACCTCCAGAAACTTATGATTTTGCTGGTGATGCTACACATTATAACGCTAATTTGACCACTCTTGGTTAGAAAAGAACAAACCTTGGCTTGCTCACTCAAAGAGATTGAAAGGTGCGTTTTGTTTGTTTTGTGTTTTATTTCCCCCGAAAGTTGTACGTGGTGCACAGGGATCTCTAATTGTTCGACCATTTAATAAGTATAAAGATATACATATTTATTGAAAAGCACATGTAGATAGTCAATGCCGCAGAGAGTCGTGTGCGTCTGCCAATGTACATGTTGCTATGCAAGCAGGCAACGAAAGATAATAGAAGAAATGCATTGCCACCTATAGTCAATACACTAATTTTTTGTGGAACACATGATTTGCCATTATTTAGAGGAAAAGAGGAAAAGGCGTTTTTCAAGATTTGTTTCGACTAAAAATTAAATCTGATGATGAGATTTTGCGACAACATTTAGAAAAAGGGCAAAAGAATGCTCAATATACGTCCCCGTTAATACAAAATGAATTTTTAAACATATGCGGTGTCCTAATAAGAGAAAAATTGGTCGTTGACGTTAGAGCCGCAGCTGCCTTCAGCATTTTGGCTGATATATGTATCTGGTAGGGAACAATTAGCAATAGGACTTCGATATAACGATCAAAGGAAAAAAATGTTAAGGAAGAATTTATAGGTTTTGTTGAGTTGGAAAAAATGGATGCCCAAACGATAGCTGCTGAAATTAATGATTTTATCAATACAATAAATATTGACGCTAATAACTGAACATTGACGTGGGACAGGGCTACGACGGATGTTCTATGATGGCGGAGTCCAGAAAATATTGAGAGAAACTTGTAAAAAGGGTTTATATTTTCATTGCGCCTGCCACAGATTTAACTTTGTGGTAAATGATTTAAATAACGTTTCTGAGATCCGCAACAGCATTGGAACCGTAAAAAATACGATAATTTTTTTCAGGGAATCGGTTCTGCTTCAAAAATACACCAAAATGCACCGAAAATGCCATTGCTGTGTGTAACAAGATGATCCCATAAATACCAAAGTATTTCGATGTTTAAGAAACATTTTATCGAAATTGGGGAAGGTTTAGAAAAGCTTTCACGGGAAGGTAGTTCTGGGACAACGAAAGTAGCCTTCTAGTTAGTATCCGCTGTCAGCCAAACCACACTTATATTTGCTCTACATATGTATTATAACCAAATACAATTCTTTCATGCAACCCGTCGCAAAGACATTACAGTCTAAAACGCTGGACATAATGTGTGCAGAACATATTCAAACCATAACCACTGCAGTTGCAGAACACAGGCGTTGCGTGGAAAAAGGGAGGCAAAAATTAATCAAATCAGCCGAAGAAATCGCTACGACTTTGAACCTTGAGCTGCGTTTACCGAGAACGGCAAGCCGCCAACATAGGGCAAATCAACCAGCTGCTTCCCTTGGCGAGAATTTTCGTCGCTCGTTATACGTGCCCTATTTGGATTCGTTATCATCATCATCAGTAGAGGCGAGATTCGGCAAAGACCATTCACCAGCGTTTACTCTTTCACTGTTGCACCCTGGTCAGATAATTAAAATTACAGTTCCAAAATTACCAAAATGTATGGAGGAAGTGTCCGATATTTATGAATTGGAATGGATCACATCCGAAGCCGAACTATGGTGCACTTTTTGGATAAATAAGCAGCAGCAGGACTTTGAAAGTATTGGGATAACAGAGTTAATACAAGTAGCAGAATCTTTTTACCCGAAGGTGAAATTTTACTGGCAATGCCTTATTCCACTGCAGCAATTGAAAGATCATTCAGCACACTCAGACGTGTAAAAACGTAGCTAAGATCGATCGACTCAGTGTGCAAAGAAAATTTGTTAACGCTACGGGCGATTCCTTCACGGAAGACATCATAAACCGTTTCGCTGAACATCCTCGAAAGTGATTTTTTAAATAGCTATTGTATGATTAAGGAATTAAGGAAAGGAATAAAAATTATCTATATATTTAACTAAGTGCTTATAAAAAACCGGACTTGCCCCCACTGGCCCAGAACCTGGGTACGCCTATGCTTATATATATTAGTTGGTAATTCATGTTAGATATAAGCCTCATTGTATAAGCGTCATAATAAATAAACTATGTAAAAACTTAAAAACTAACGAAGGAATTAGCTGAGGAACACATTGAAAAAAAACCCTTTAATCCTAGAATAATTATGTCCATGTGACAACGAAGAAATTAGAATTCATGTGAGATTGAATTATAAGATGTAAATAGATATTTTGGAGATGGTATATTTAGTGAAGATGGTAACTAACAAAATGGTGAGGCTATGATGAACGATGTGTTTCTTTATATAAGATTTGATAAAAGGTTTCACGCTAATTTGATAACTCAATAGGGTAATTGTTCAGCGAAATTTCATTCAAAGGGAAGAGCAATCATTAATACAACTATTTACAAATCACCGTAAAGAATCATACTCATAATCATAGACAGCCCGGAGGCTGATCCGACTAACCAGATGTCCTGATCTCCATTGTTACATTTTCCGACTCTTACGAATTACGATAATCCTATTGAACGAGCTGCTATAGATTCCTTATCGTCGATTTTTGGAATGGCTACGTCGGAGTATTCTAGATTCTGAAGATCTACATGAATATGTCCTTTTACGTGGAACAACCGCATTATCACTGTTGTTAGGAACAATGAAAACCAATTGAGTCAGTGATTGATCTGGTAATCCTATTGCCAAATATGATGTCTAGTTGGTTGTCTGTGTCACTGGAGACTACCTCAAGTCTGGACAGGTTACAGATGTCAGTCTCAACGTGGACCTTGAAATGCCTAAAATATCTGCCTAACGAACAGACTAAGGATCTTGGCTTTTCTATTTCTTTTTCTGATGGTAGAGTTTGGCTAGCGATCGATCCCTCTAGAGTTGGAATTTCGGACGTATTCTCATCTTCAGGAATGTGGTAGTTCTCGCTAAGTAAGGAAGCCGCATTGCAACAGAAATCATTGCCATCCACAGAAATTCTAATTATGTATTATATGTGGACTTTTAATTTGTAGATATTCTACGTAAATTATTTCATTCTTTTATTTGTGTACTGTGCTATAACCATACAATTTATAAATATAGTCACTATATTCAATTTTTTTCATATTAATTGTTCTATAATTGGTTACTATCATCATCTGTTTTACTATATACTCAGTGGCGTATTTGCACATTTTCCGCCTGTAGGCTATTTAAATTTTGCCGCCCCCACCGACATCTACAACCTATCATTTTAAGTCAATGAAATTGTAACTTAGTGTTTTGTACACTATCGTCCCAGTTAAACCACACTGTCCGCGCAATAAGTTCGATTGTGAAATTAGGGTTCGATGTGTCGGTTTCTAGATTATTTTTGCAACCCAATGACTTAATTAAGATTGCACAAGAAATAGTTTATGGGTATATTTTGGAGGTAATAACGAAGTATCGACGTATGAAATCTTTTTGATTAGTTCTGATTCTATGCATAAAAGAACTAAAATAAAAAACTAGAGATCTTCTTATCTCCAAGAGGAGCTTATCAGCGCTGACTATGCTCAAATTCCTTCTGCAGCCCCCACAGAACCCAAACCATGGTCAACAAGCAAGTGATATGGCTCAAAAAAAAAAACCGCAAACAAGTCAAAACACACAAGCACCCAAATCAAGAGCACCATACTGAAATAGAAAAATATCTTACCCTTACATTAATTGCCGTTCTACTAATTCGTTATTTAGATACTATGAATCTGTACGTACCGGTGATGTTATGTTATCAAATTGTTCATACAATCGACAAAACATTTTGGAAAATTTTTACAACCAAACCAATTTGCCAGAGAAATATCGATATGTATTAGAAAAAGCAGGACGCAACCAACTGCGGCCCTTTTCTTTTGTTTTTGACATTGACTTCCCTGTATCTATCGCCGGGCTATATTTATCTCTCTCGACCTAGCTTCGTCTTTCACGATCACGGTCACAATCAAATCTCGTGCAGTTGATTCGCCCAGAAACAATTAGCGAACGGTCATGTCCTACGTCGCAACCAAACGTGATTACGGAAATTTTAGAGTAGGTAAGCTATGTGGGGACTGGACCAAAATCGCGTGTATTTTCTTATGGAGCCCCCAAAATCGATTTTTCTCTTCTTCTTGAATTTTTGATGACGTCACGGCAGGGTTGGAGTCTCGGGTATTTGGTGGTGGGGGCCGGTGCTTGTCTTATCAGTGAGGTGATGACGTCACTGTGGGGGCGGAGTCTCAGTAGCGGGGGCGGGGGCGGGGCTTATTTTGTCATACACGCGTTGTTTGTTACGCTGGTGCGTAATCAGGTTGGAGTCAACGGAAGGGTCATGGACATGCGTAATCAGGTCGGGGTCAACGAAAGGGTCATACACGCGTTGTTTGTTGGAGCGTCTTATCGGCGGCGGTCACAGTTTCAATGAATTTCACAATCTTGTGAAAGAAGTATGTGTGTGTGTGTTAATTCTTTCTATTGCAGAAAATGTAAAAATGCTAAAAATCAATTGGAAGAAATTCAACGTCATAACAAAACTATGGGAGAGATTGCTATGGATCAAAACCTATACTTGAAACCGTACAGGAAAGGATTAGGGTTATATCTCAAACCTTATAAAAAAACTAATAAAAGCGCTACCTTAAAATTCATTTAATGAAGTTGATTTTACAAAAAACTGGTAGACACATACCAAGTTTCCGCGGAGTATTCATGCTAGATAGTTTATCAAAAACGAAACCTTGGAAGAATGAATGTGGTATTGTTGACTTATATAAAGTATGGAAAGTGTTTTCGATATTTAGTTTGAAATTACCAACTAAATAAAAACTCAAAAGCATATATTTTCATGTTTTTTTATTTATGCATCATCAACATCTCAATTATTACATTAACATTCAAGTTCAATAAAATATGGTTGAATATACATTGTAATTCTGTGGATATAATTTCTAGTCTGTGTGTGTGTGTGTGTATGTATTATGTATAATTATGTACCATTGAGATTCAATGGCATGAATGTATTTAGTTTAGAATCAACAAATAATACTTTCGATGTATTTTGAATTGATTCAATAAATTTATTTTTTAAATATTCATCAGTATATAAGATTTTATTTGTTTTAGCTTCTATTTGTGATATTTTTGCGTTATTATTAGCTATTAAAATTCTATTTTCTTTTGTTTTGTTCACCTTGCTTTGCTCAATAAATAAATTTGTGTATGTTATATATTTTTCAATTTTTTGAGCTTCCAAATTATAATATTTTTTCTATTATTCCTACAGGTAAAGTCGGTTAGCTAAGGCGAACACTATGAATTATAGGCATAATATTTAGTTTCGCTTCTTTTTTTAGCATATCCATATAACTATTTATTCTCCTTTGGAATATTGGTCCTAACGTTTTAAATTTGCTAATATATACTTCATCAGCATTTAAATTGCTACATTCTTCATTTACAATTTGCTGGATATTTTGATATATTAAAATTTGATCATAATCGATACCATAAGTTCGTACTATATCAATAACACCATTAACTGGTAATTGATTTACAACTTCAACATCATTAAATGTAGATATTATCCCATCTTTTGTAACACATAATACATTTTCAATTTTATCTGTCTGAATTGATATTTGTACAAAGACTGTTTCTGTTATTAATGGTAGTGTTAATACTAAACCAGGTGTTGCATTAGTATTCTGCAATTTCCCGAATTTATAGAAAATACCTACATTAAAAATTATTAAAAAATATTTCATTCGTAATAACAATTTTTATTGGTATATAACTAGCTTATAAACTGTTCTGGAACGGATCTTGATCCAGCAATCGTTATTAATACAATTATAATTATAAATAACGCTGAAACTCCAATTATAGTAGAAATTAATATTTTTTTATTCAGTGTGAATAACTGCTTAAATTACTGATTATATTGTTCAGTTTATTACTATCAATTTGAAATGTTTCAATATTTTCCGACTATTTCAAATATTATGCTGTGTATATATCGTATTTAAATTATAGACGAATCAACAAATGATTCAACTGGATGTGAAGTATAAGTTTAATTTTCAGTTTCAACAATTTATATATATATATATATATTTACGTTTGACGACAACTAACTTTCCGAAAAGTGGAAAGGTATTTATCACGTTTATTAAGGTTTGACTTAAATCGTCAATCCATTGATTGAAGTTTCACTTTCACAACTTATTTTAATCTTCACTAATAATCACAACTCTTGTTTTTATCTTTTTAAAAAAATAACTTATTTATTTGAATACTTTTATACATAATTCTCTATAAAAACTATCACTTATATTATTCTGCCTGATGATCTGCTAATTAAACAAGTTTATCTAAAAGTGCAAATATTCCGATGATCCGCTTTTGAAGTAAGTTGTCCAAAAGTGTAAACTAGAATGACCGGTGCAAGAAGGTATTTGTCTTCTTATTCCCAATTATTATTCCCTCCTAAGATTCCTGGGAATTGCAAGTGTTTTGCAATTGCGTTCGAACGAGAAATTGTTTAGTCTTCCCTGTGAGTTACAAGGGGTTTTGTTTCCAAGAATCAAATATGGTGCTCGCAATCGAATGAGTAATTCCTTCGCGTTGCATCTGGATGACGTCACAGGTAAGTATTCGTTGCATTACGTCATATGTGGAAAAGTAGGTGACGTAAATAAGTAGGTGACGTCAGTGAAATAGTTGCCGGCATGAAGTCTTCTTAAAAAGAGAAGTGCTGTAATTCCGTTGTATCATCTCGGGATGTCTTCTTAAGTGATGGTTGTTTGGCTTTAGTATCTTCTTTCGTAACTATATCTATATATAAATAGGCGACACGTTTTTTTGTTATCCCTTTTACAGGAAACCAGGTGGACTTACCAGGATAAAAATTATACCATTCGAAAGATTAGTTTTTCCTCTATGTGCATCACCTAATTTTTTTTCTTACATTTAATTTTAAATTAGTTTAATTTTAAATTGAAATTAAAAAATTTATTGGGATAGTATGCGTGAATTGAGCACACGTATAGCGTAGATGATGCTTTTGGGAAGAATGAATGCGTGTGATTGTTTTGCTTTTTGCTTAGAAATATGCAACCATATGTGAATTTTTGGTTTGTGTCCCCGATAAATGGCAAGTACTAAATTAGTCGAAAATCAAACCAAATGGATCAATCTTCTACTGGGGACACAAACCAAACGAATTAACATATAATTGCATTACTCTACGAAAAAATCAAATATAGAACATACTTATCTAACATTATCTTTTGCATAGATCATACGTTCGACTGAATAACCAACCAAATACATGCATTCTTTTCACTCAAACCCAATATCTATGCCAATGATAATGTGAGGGGCAAATGCAGCCATATCACAGACAATATTCACATGTTCATTCTTTTGC
The DNA here is from genome assembly GCA_963971475.1 of Chrysops caecutiens. Classification (NCBI taxonomy): domain Eukaryota; kingdom Metazoa; phylum Arthropoda; class Insecta; order Diptera; family Tabanidae; genus Chrysops; species Chrysops caecutiens. The sequence goes on along the minus strand of OZ020567.1, from coordinate 44,812,752 downwards.
TTTTTGCCTGGAAAAAGACAATCTTTGGCTGATAGAATTGCATTCTTCCAGACAAAAGCCGAAACAATGAACATATGGCCACAGACAATACTATGGATGCATTACCACAGACAAATTTAAAGCCATCGTTTACTTATACCATTGTTTTTTGGTAATTTGACAAAAATATATGCAAATTTTTTTACCCACATATATAAATCAATCAAAAAAAAACATATTATTTTATATATTATATATATATATATATATTCCATATATTCATCACTTCAATACATAAATCGGCGCAGATCTCTGACTAAGGGCTGCTGGAACTGACTTCCACGACTCACCTGAAAATAAAGGAAAACGAGTCGTGAGTTTATGTACATCTTAGTTCAACTAACTGCGAAAATTAGATAAAAATGTACTTTATAGTTTTCTAAACCATCAAGTGTCTCATAAAAACAAACTTGGAAGTTCTACAACCGGTGCAGGTGAAAACCCATTTCACAGCCAGGTGACTTCCTAAACACAAATCCTTCATTGGACATGTAATTCTTCTTTTACTTTAATTTCATAAAGTACATTTTTAACTAATAAGAGTGCTGTTATTCACTAAGGGAGTCACGAGACAGCCCACGGCCTTGGTAAATCATTCAGTTCAATCCTTTTCCTTCTAACCATGTGGTGAAAACCAACCACAAGGCCAACAAACCACCAGAGGGTGAAAACCAACCCATCTGGTAAACTAGATCTAAAGAGATTGAGTGCAGGTGAAAACCTACCAAACACCTCAATCACTAGATACAGGTGAAAACCAACCTCGTATCACTGAATATCACTAGGATCTTTCAACTCACAAGACCGGCCATCAACCGTGAACTACCACTATAATGTGTTTAATAAACGTTCATAAGGAAATAAGGAAATAAAAACTAAATGCATCACGTATCACGAAAAGAGATTCACATTAATAATTAATGATAATAATAATAATCACGAAAACAGAAGGAAACTACATAAACTCTGTGAATGACTCACCTCTTGCTTGTCCTGACCTTTTAAAATATCCAAACACCGGCTAGTCTTTGAACACTCAATATATACTCGCTTACTAATCACACACTTTATAATATCACCTCACTCTTTGAATAGTTGTCTTCAACTGATCTTCAAAAGAACTCCGGACTTAGTATCAAATTAAATAAACCTACTATGATCTAAAACGAAATTTACTCAAGACTTTGCTCGACTATTGAAATCCGTCTTTACCAACAAAATTAAAAGGCTACTTAGATCTAGTTTGCCTAGGAAGTAACCTCATCCTGCTTGGATTATATTCGGCCAAAAATTCAATGCCTACTAGTTTATTCCTATTTTCCTTTTTTAAAAAAAAATCACTTACACTTGTTTCCATCCTGGCTCACTTAACGCATCTTCAATCCTTATGTTTTCTATCTCACCAATCAGGCCAGCATAATCCTGATATCTTAACGGAGGTTTTATCAGGCGTCTATCTCTCAATCTACTTTCCATTTGACTACTCTTGTCAGTTTGAGGTTCATCTTCTAGGCTTTCATAATTTTCACTTTCACTGTCTTTATCCAAGTTAAGCTCCTCCTGTCGTTTTTCTGTGGCTTCTTCTTTTTGTGTAGAGTCAATTTCATTGTTTTGTATTTTGAAATCAATTTCTGCTGACTTTTCTTCAAAGTTTATCTTTTCCTTAAATAGTACATTGCAGGATACTTCGACTTGACATTTTTCAGGGATATAAACTCTGTAGCCTTTTTCTTCCAGGTCGTAGCCTACAAATATTCCCTTCTTACTTCTTTTATCCAATTTTCTACGCTCGCATTCAGGAATCAGCACATAGCATTCACAGCCAAATGGTTTCATTGACTTGACACTCACTCTACGTCCAAACCAAAGATCCGCCGGACTTTTTCCTTTTACTGAGCTTGTTCCAGTTTGGTTAATGGTAAATATTGAGTAATTTAAAGCTTCAGCCCACAATTTTGTACTTATGTTTTCTGCGTATAACTCAGCACGAGCTGCTTCCACTATAGTTCTCATCTCTCTCTCTATTCTACCATTCTGCTGTGGTGTGTGAGTTGTGGATCTTTCATGTAGTATACCCAATTTTTCTAAGATTTCTTTACTACTGGCATTCTTTATCTCTGTTCCATTGTCTGATTTTAGTTTCTTGACTTTTCTTTCAAACTGATTTTCCACAAGATTTAGATATGTTTGCAGTTTGTCTACAGCTTCTGATTTGTTTTTAAGGAAGTATACTGTTCTGAAGTGACTGTAATCGTCCTTAGACATCAAAAAATATTTCGCTCCTCCTAAAGACGTTTCATTCATCTAACCCAAATCGACATGAATGACCTCAAGACATTTTTCAGCCACAACTGGGTTTGTTTTATGTGAAATTCGACATTGTTTTCCATAGGCACACCCCTCACAGACATAATCATTCCAATCATCAATATATGGTATATCATTTCTTGTTAATATTTCTTTTATATACATGACGTTTTGATGTGCAAGTCGTTCATGCCATACCTTAAGTGAGACGGCAGTTAAACAATTTTCTGCTTCTGTACGAAATTTCATTCGAAATAATTCTCCACTTCTTTCAGCAACTAATACAGTTTTACCCTTTTCTAAGATTTCTGACCTTTGTCCGTTTGCTCGCTGAGTATACCCCTTATCCAATGCAGTTGTCAATGAAAACAAGTTAAATGAGAGCTGTGGCACAAACAATACTTGTCGTAGTACAATCCGGTACCATTTTTCTCCATCATGAGCAGTTAGACGAACATCTTAGAGGTTGTATGTTTGTCATCCATTTCAGCTGTCCACTCATGTGATGTGTAGCTCCGCTATCTTCAAAACAGGATTCTTTATCTCTTGACATCATGTTTATATCTAACGATGATAGACTCAGTGTAATAAACCCTTTTGCTTCACTTTCCTGTTTGGCCTTACAGTCCTTTGCAAAATGACCTGTGTGATTACAGATTCTACATGTTGGGGTTTCTGGGGTTTTTTTCAAATTTCATAAAATCATTCACGAAAATCGATATTTGGTTGGGATGTTTCAAAGTGATACTCGGAAATAAAGGTACATAACGTTTATTCTCTTTTTTCTAATGACTACAAGGGCGTTTTACTCTCGGAAAGTTAATATGCTGCTGAGCTCCTTCTTACATCATTTCCTGCTTGAGGGTCTTCTTCAGCTGTCGGTAGTTCCTTCTTTCCATTTTCAGCTCGTTGATCTTCTGGCTGGCTATTCTTCTGGCTTCCTTTGTACTTGCTAGGATGAGTTCTCTTTGTGCCTCCTGAAGCTTCCGCTTGAAGTAAGCCTCCGAACCGAACTTCTGCTTCTTCGCTGGGGGTGGGTTAACTTCCTTAGGACGTCGTTCAAGCTGACGCTGACGATACTCCTCGATGGTAATTGGTCTGGGGCCAGCGGCCGGATTCTTCAATGCTTCCTTGAGATTAGGATTTTCTCCGCTTGACATAACCAACTCCCCTACTCGGAGAGAACTGAGGTCTACTAGGACCTTTCAGTGTTTCGGTGTTGACTACTAGGTCAATTCACCCAAAAGAGCGGAGTTCTTCCGTTGACTTCTGCAGGGAGACGATGTCTTCCTTCAGAATTGGCTGGAGAAGCAATGTCTTCCTTCAGAATTGGCTGGAGAACAATGTCTTCCTTCAGAATTGGCTGGAGAACAATGTCTTCCTTCAGAATTGGCTGGAGAGCAATGTCTTCCTTCAGAATTGGCTGGAGAACAATGTCTTCCTTCAGAATTGGCTGGAGAGCAATGTCTTCCTTCAGAATTGGCTGGAGAGCAATGTCTTCCTTCAGAATTGGCTGGAGGGCAATGTCTTAGTTCAGAATTGGCTGTGGAGGTGATGTCTTCCTTCTAAAGATGTCTGAATGGGCAAGGTCTTCCTTCAAGACTCTTCTGGCACGCGAAGAGTCGTCGTATTCCCGTGGCGGATCACTAACTGCCTAAATGTTTTCCGTTTCCCTATTTTATACTATTTTTCTTGCTTTGCGCAGCATTTTCCACCGTGAGAATGTTCTTACATGCGCCATGTCCAAGGCTACACGTGCGTAGTCAATTTTCATTGCGCGTGTAACCGTTTCTCAAACGTATGAGAACGGAATTTGAATTTCGCACGTTCCCATGCATTTTTGTCATTTTCCGTGCATTTTTGAAATTCGAAGACTCTGCCGGAGGTCGAAGTGAATTCCCAGGAAAATGGTATGCGACATCCATGGTGATAAGATTTTGCAGACAGGGGCATTTCTTGTGGGTAAGTTTTTGTTCCGCATCTAAATAATGTTTCTTGATGATAATTTTTTGCAGGCAGGGGCATTTTTTGATGGGAACGGCGTCTTCACTCTCCGGAATTCGTGATGTCATCTTTTGTCGTGGTGCATTCCGGGATGGCGTGATGTGGCGTCATTACGCCAGTTTTTTGTTGACGCGGCATTCCTCATGCTGGAATGTGATGTCTCGTGGCGTCATGCCTTTAGTTTGTTGTCGCGCGTCGCGAGTGTTATATCGGTCGGTCGGTCGGCAGTTTAGATATCGAGTGATTGATTCCGATCATGGTGATTGGTTGTTAGTTTAATGGAACCGTGGTTTAAGTGATAATAAACAAATTGATTTTCTTAAGTTCGATTTCATGTTCGATTAGTTATTAAGTCTGTTTTGATTTGGTGTGTAATAAATATTTTTAATTTCGGAATCGATGTTTTTTAATATTGGAGTCCCTTATTGATTTTCTTTTAACTCTTTTGTGGGTTTGAAATTTGTGTGGTATTGGTTTTGTAACCTGCTTGATCGATTGATCATTAACTTGTGATTGATTTTTGTTTTTGTTCCTTTTTGTGGTTTTTGGTTTAAAACAGTTTTACGTTTTTCCGTTACAATGTGCTTGTTTTCAAATAATCTGATCGATAGGTTATTGATTCCTAATTGGTTCTTGTTTTTGTTTTGGTTTGGGACGTTTTTAACTTTTCAGACTTCAACTTGTTTTTATGTGTCGACTATATTTGTTTTTTGGTTCAATGCAATCAATTGATTATCGATTTACTTTCTGATTGATTATTTTGTCCTGATCTTATTTTCTGGTTTTTCAGGTGTTAACAGTGTTTGTCTTTTGGTTCCGTGTGATCATTTGATTATCGATTTACTTTTTGATTGATTATTTTGTCCTGATCATATTTTTGGTTTTTCAGGTGTTGACAGTGTTTGTTTTTTGGTTCAGTGCGATCAATTGATTTTCGGTTTACTCTTTGATTGATTATTTTGTCCTGATCATATTTTCTGGTTTTTCAGTGCGATCAATTGATTATCGATTTATTCTTTGATTGATTATTTTGTCCTGATCATATTTTCTGGTTTTTCAGGTGTTTGACAGTGTTTGTTTTTTGGTTCAGTGTGATCAATTGATTTTCGATTTACTCTTCGATTGATTATTTTGTCCTGATCATATTTTCTGGTTTTTCAGGTGTTGACAGTGTTTGTTTTTTGGTTCAGTGTGATCAATTGATTTTCGATTTATTCTTTGATTGATTATTTTGTCCTGATCATATTTTCTGGTTTTTCAGGTGTTGACAGTGTTTGTTTTTTGGTTCAGTGCGATCAATTGATTATCGATTTTTTCTTTGATTGATTATTTTGTCCTGATCATATTTTCTGGTTTTTCAGGTGTTGACTATTGTGATCGATCAGTTATTGATTTTCGATCAGTTTCTTGATTTTGTTCCTTTTTGGTGATTTTTGGGTTTGGAACAATTTTAAGTTTTCAGATTTCAACGTGTTTTTAGGTGTCGACTATTGTGATCGATCAGTTATTGATTTTCGATCAGTTTCTTGATTTTGTTCCTTTTTGGTGATTTTTGGGTTTGGAACAATTTTAAGTTTTCAGATTTCAACGTGTTTTTAGGTGTCGACTATTGTGATCGATCAGTTATTGATTTTCGATCGACATTAGTACATATGCTACTTCATAGTATTTATTGAATCAAATTTAGAGAACTTTAAACGTACTTCAATGGGTGGTTGAATCAAGGTCATGACATTCCTCCCTCCTTTGGAGAGGTCCCCCCATTTTTTTTTTTTTTTTTTCATAGGCCTATATCTTTAGGCATCTTAAATTTTAGTTATTTATGTTAGTTATTTTTATTTGTTCCCCCCTTTTTTTTTTTGTTTAGTAATTTTATGCATATGTACGATTTTTACTAATTTACATTTTTATTGAATTTTACATTGATTACAAAACTTTGTTTTTCATTTCATTATTTTTTTTTTTTGGTGTTTAACACTTCGGTGTAGCGGTTTGGTGGTGGCAGTTCATCTGGTACTCCCTCAGGCCTTATGTGTACGGGTGGAGGCTCAATGGTCCGGTAGCTTGTCCAGTCCTCAGACTCCTTCGGCTGTTCACATTGGGGTTCCTCAGCGGCCCGTCTCTCCTCGAAGTACCGTTCCGCGTCCCGGATCATGCGGCGGATTTCCAGACCTATCTGGTATTGTTCCTCTGGAGTGCTTGTCGGGCGATTCATGATTTGCTGGCTGGTGAGGAACATCTCTCCCTCCATGTAGGTTATCCTTGGCTTGACCCTCTTCATTGTAGCTTGACTGACTTTGTATGAGGGCTCGGCTGGGATGCTGTCTATTTTATACACCTCCAATGCTGAGGTCAGCTATTCCTTTGGGTATGTTACATTTTTCTCTTAATCTTTCTCTCCTAATTTTTATTCTTAAAATTACTCTTAATTTCTCTATTGTAATTTTTCTCTTAACACGAATTCTGTTTATTTATACTCTTGGCTATTAAAAACAAACGTTTTGGAAAACTTGATCAATTGAAAACTTGCTATCTGGGCAATTGATTTTGTAGAGATATATTGATATACTATTAGTGTGAATTCTTTTATCATGAAAATGATTGATGCACAACATCGATTGATTGTCTACGATGGACTGAGTTGGTGGGTATCAATAATGAACATTGCGTTGGTCATAAATTACCAATATCGATAACGAAACAAAACTTGAATCAGTTCAGAATTGCTTTCGTGGTAATTGATTTGTTGGACTATATTGGTTTGATTACTTCTATGAACTCATTCCATCAGTTTATTTAGTATAAAGGTAGTTAATTGGTCATTAGTATTGATTGATAATATTGATGATCATTGGATCGATCGATACTGATTATTTTTGATATCTATCAATTGTTTATTACTCTTTACTTATTATGCTTTATGGATAGGATAGCTTATTGATAAATTGATTGGTAATATTGATGATCATTGAATCGATCGATGTTGATTATTTTTGATAATTATTAATTTCTTATTGCTCTATACTTACTATTCCTTATCGATAGGATAACTTATTGATAAATTGATTGGTTGATAATATTGATGATCATTGAATCGATCGATATTGATTTTTTTTTTTTTTTTTTTTTTTTTGATAACTATCAATTGTTTATTACTCTTTACTTATTATGCGTTATGGATAGGATAGCTTATTGATAAATTGATTGGTTGATAATATTGATGATCGATCGATATTGATTTTTTTTTTTTTTTTTTTTTTGATAACTATCAATTGTTTATTACTTATTATGCTTTATGGATAGGATAGCATATTGATAAATTGATTGATTATTATTATATATATATATAGATATTTTATTTATTTTTTTTTTTTTTTTTCATTATTTTATTTATTTTTATTTTGTTTGATTGGCTTTTGCCATTTATTGATTGATTTTTTTTGTTACATATATATAGGTTTTTTTTTTTTTTTTTTTTTTTTTTTTTCTTCGTGTATTACTTATACCCTATTACATTTGACTTATTATTCATTAACTAGGATAGTACGTTTTTACCGTTTACATCTAATAGCTGAGGGTTTTTTAGACATCACCGTCTTGTGGCAGTTATATCGCTCTTTGGTTTATATTGGTCATAGTTTTACTACGGGTTAGCCCCTTTCTTCTGCCTATTATTTCGTGTCTCCGTGGAATTGTTACTGGAATGGGTACAATATTTCTCCTTGTTGCTCTTTCGGCAGGTATTGGCTCGTGTCGCACCTGATGGTGACGGTCCTTGTATTTCTGGTACACCTTCAGTAGTATAGCTATTGTGACTACTAGTAGCAAGCATCCTGTTAGTGCGGTTGTTGTATGCACTTGGGTATGTACCTGTCTCCTTTGTGCCTCCTTTGCCACTTCTGCTTCTAATGTTTCTAAGGACTCACTATCCCTTTTTAGTTGAGCGTTGTATGCGACTGGTTGCAGAATCTCTAGTGCTTTGGTATTATTTGTTGTAAGTTTTCTGGATTTGTATCCATCGAAATTAATTTGATGTTCAATGTGGTCTCCTGGTTGTTGTATTTGTAGACTGTGTAATTCATTGACCTTGTAAGGTAGTATATATCCTGCCATGTGGTATTTACACTTCATTTTGAGTTTTATTACCCCCAGTCCCTGAAGTGTCTTAGTTTGCTCACTAGTATCACACTGGGCTATAATCGTTGTGTTCTGGTGTAACCAATATAACCAGACATTTTCCTGGTGCATTGGTACGATCAGGTTTTTAGGTTCCTTGAGTATACGAACTGGGCATCTTGGAGTTTTCTTTCTTTGTCCTTGGAATAAATCTTCGAGACAGGTGGCTCTGGCGGGACTTAGAGGTATGGGTTGGTTCCTGTTGCAGATAGCATACGTGTCGTTGATTGGGGTGCATTGGGATCGATAGTCGGATTCCTTCATCTCAAAATTTAATTGTGACCGGCTGGTATTGAGGAAGTGCGAGGCCTGTAGGTCATATATATAGAACTCTTTTTGTTTTAAAGGTATTGGCAGCATATACAATTGGTTTACGGTATACTGCTGGTTATCCGTTAATGGTAATCGTATTTGGACCACTAATCCCTGTTCGTGATTTTCACAATCTATCTTAGTTATTTTTTGTAGAATTGGGAAATCCAACCTGGTCTCTTTTCCATAGTGCGTTTTGGTCACCTTAGCGTATAATTTTCGTAGTTGATGTGTTGGCAATAGTAGTGGGCTTAATTCCCTTCGATTAATTGCTTCCATCAGTATCAATGTATCGGTAATTTCCAGGTATATTTGCTGCAATTCCTCTAGGATTATGACCATAATTTCGTTAATATCTGCCCGAAAATGTATTTGTTGGAATAATTCTGTATATCGCTGGTAGTCTTCCTGTCTTCTTTCCTGGATTTCGTTTATTTTTTGTACCAATTTGTTATACCTTCGGGTCATTTCTATGTTTGTTTCATTCATAGTTTTGATGGAGCTATGCATTATGGTTACTTGTTGTTTGGCTAGTTCAAAACTTTGTTGGTTGTCGGCTTCCAATTCGTCCAATTTTTGGTGGATTTTATCCGAGTCTTCATCATCCATGGTGCCAAATAACGTCTTCATTATTCTTCCACCCAAGTTAATTAGGCCTCTCTTGGTTCTTCGATGGGTGTTAGTGGTCATCTCAATTTTCTCAATTAGCTCATGTATTTTTGCTATCCCTTTTTGGAGCGTGTGGTTCCAGTGGGGGCATATTTCGTTCCTCAAGGCTCCGATAGTCCCTTCGCATACCCTATTGATGGCTTGCTGACTTTTTTCTATGTATGATAAGTGCAGGTCCCAGTCTGGTTTCTTTATCCTGGTTATTATGGTTCAATGATCATGATATATTTGGGCTATTCCAATGGGCTCGAACACTATTCCCTGCTGTTTGAGTGAGTAGGATTCAATCGGTTCTTCTGCTGCATTTGAGACGGTTATTATGTTGATAATTAGGGCGAGCATTAGTCTAGAAAGGAGAGGATGGGGCTTATTAATTAAACAGTTTTAATCTGTTGTTATGGACACGACGTTTTTTGTTGCTTATTTGTATCGTCGTGTTAACTGGGCTATTAATTTTGATCACTTTGAATGGTCCCGACCAAATTTGCGCTAGTTTATTTTTTCTCGCGGCATTCTTTAATAGAACTTGGTCCCCAACGTGTATCCTTATGGGATTGGTATTCCGATCATAATATTCCTTAGATTGGACTTTACTTTTCTCTAAGTTTTGCTTTGCAATTTGGTATGTTTTCTGTAATTTGTTTCGCAATTTCAGGTAGTAATTTTCATGGTCATATACTGGTTGCGGCTCCTTTTTTAAATTGTTTGGCAATGGGGCTGAGAATCCAAAAAGGCAATCCATTGGTGTTAACTTAGTCGTGGAGTGTATACTGTTGTTACGTACAAACATTGCTGTTCTTAGATGTTCGTCCCAATCGTTTTGGCTTTCGTCGACAAAGCTCCTTAAATAGTCCACTAGGGGCCGGTGTGATCTTTCTAGAGCTCCATTGGATTGTGGGTGGTACGCAGTGGTTTCCAGTTTTCGTATTTTAAATAGTTTGCACACATGTTTGAAAAGGTCGGACGTGAAGTTTGTTCCCTGATCTGTTATTAGTTTTTTAGGGATTCTATATCTACTTAGGATTTCGTCCACAAAGGCTCGAGCTACCGTTGTTGCTTCGATATTTGTTAGGGGAACTACATCCATGAACCTGGTTAAATCGTCCTCGAAGCTAAGGATATATTTATTACCCTTTTCCGTTTCTGGTAGCGGCCCAACAATGTCCATGTATACCTTGTCAAACGGTAGACTGGCTGTGTCTGTTATTATCATTGGCTCCTTGTGCTCTCTGGATCTTTTGTTCATTTGGCATTTTTTGCATTGTTTTATGTATTTCGCTATGTCTTTTTTCATACCTTTCCAGTAAAATTCCCGTCTTAACCGTCGGTATGTTTTAAATACTCCTTGGTGTCCTCCTAATGGTGCATCGTGACAGTCTGCCAAAATTGTTTTGATGTCCTGAGGGTTTGTTAATACTCTTATGTTGTCATTTATTATTCTTTCCGTATCATCATTTTGTTCCGTTTCTTCCCTTGGTTCGTTGGTATTTTCCTCTGGTGCATTGGGTTTATTTTGATCTGTCATGGCTTCATTTGCCTCTAGTTCTTTTGCTTGCCTGCGTGTTATGGCCAATACTTCGTATGGGATTCTGCTTAGGGCATCTGCGTTATTATTTTTTCTACCTTCTTTGTATTCGATGTCGAAAGTATAATCTGACAATTTATGCCATAGTCTTAATATTCGACTAGTAGGATCCTTAATCCTTATTGCGCCTTTTAACGGTTTATGGTCAGTATATACTGTAAATTGTCTTCCATATAAATAACTTCTATAATTTTTTACTGCCCATACTATGGCTAATAATTCTCTCTCAATAGTGGAGTAGTTTCTTTCAGCCGGATTTAGGGTGCGACTGGCGTATGCGATTGGTTTTTCCTCCTTTCCTAGCCCTTGTGCAAGTACCGCTCCTAACGCTTCTCCACTAGCGTCTGTATATAATTTAAAGGGTTCATCGAAGTTGGGATATCTTAGTACCGGGGGTGTTGTTAGTTTCTCTTTTAGTGTGTTAAAAGCTTCTATACATCTTTCATCCCATTTAAATTTTACGTCCTTTTTTAACAAGTTATTAATTGGTGCCGCTATTTTGGAAAATCCTTCTATGAATTTCCGGTAGTAATTGGCTAAACCCAGGAATGATTGCACCTGTCTTACAGTTTTGGGGGCTGGGAAGTTTTTTACGGATTCTAATAAGGCGGGATCTGGAGCTACGCCATCCGTACTACATTTATGACCAAGGTAGACTATTTCTTTCATTAGGAAATTGCATTTTTCGGGATTTAGTTTTAGTCTGTGCTCTCTCAGTCTCTGTAGTATATCCTTTAGTTTGCCTTGATGGTCACTTAGGTTTTTCCCATAAGTGACTATATCGTCGAGGTATACAAAGCAATGTAGTCCTTGGAGCCCCGTTAATACATGGTTCATGAGTCGTTGGAATGTCGCAGGTGCGCCTTTTAGTCCAAAAGGCATTCTCTTGAAGGCATAGTGCCCATATGGCGTACTGAATGCGGTTTTGTCTCGATCTTCTGCTTTCATCGCTATCTGGTGGTAGCCGCTGGCGAGGTCTAGTACAGAGAAGTAACGTGAATTTCCCAACTGGTCTAGGATATCTTCTATCCTTGGCAGTGGGTATGCATCTCCCTCGGTTACTTCATTGAGTTTTCTGTAGTCGACTACTATTCGCCATCGCTTCTGGCCATCAGGTCCCGGTTTCTTTGGGACTACTATCAATGGTGCATTCCATTGGCTCCAACTGGGCTCTACTATGTCTTCACTCAAGAGTCTGTCTATTTCTTCAGTAACTATTTGCTTTTGGGTCTCAGGGAGTCTATACATTTTGCATTTTATCGGTACCTGGTCCTCTTTTGTTCTTATCTCATGCTGAACGCTCGTTGTGTGTCCCAATTTTTCTCCTGGTAAGTGAAATATGTCTTGAAATTCATTTATAACTTCGTCTATTGATTTTTGTTCCTCCGTATTCAAATTTGAATCTATGTTTATTATCTTCATAATTTCTTCTAGTCTATTTCTCTTTATTGCGTGAACTTCTATATCCTTTTTTACTATTCCATAATTTATTTGGGTTTGCTCAATGCTCTTGTCAATCTCTGAATCTGTTTCATGGTTCCTTTCAATTTTTATTCTTAAATCATCTATTATTATTTCATGGTTATTTACGTTTAATATGCTAAATTTTATTCTCCCATTCATCGGTACCACTAACGCGTTGCTGATGTATGTTCCCGAAGTTATTTCTTCTCCCTTAATTATTTGTTCCCCTTGGACATGGGACGACATTTCCACAAATTTCACTGTTCTTGGTGGTATCTGGATTGTTTTTCTTTCTGATATTGTGACATATTGCTCGTTATGGTTTTGGAAATCGTCTTCTTTTTCACTAGTGGACATCTCTATTTCTGAGGTAATTCCATCCTGTTTGACTTGCGAGTCAGTGGTTCCAAATTGATCACCATATTTGCGAGTATGGTGTTTGCAAGTTGGTCCATTTTCTTCGGAATGGATAGTAAGAATTTCTTCTTCCTCTTGTTGTCCAGGATTAAAGAGGAGCGTCAGATCCTGCAATATTTCTTCATTGTCTGTTGACGTTAGCGAGACTACTTTGTGTCCTGTGTGACATTCCAATTTCGAAGGTAATTTACACTCCGGAGCATGCGAGCTTCGATTTACGTGTCCTTCGCGGATGTCGCTTTGGCCTTTCTTGTCTCTTGCGTCCGTTTCGACAATATTTTCAAGTGATGGATCCTCCTCAAACGGGATTGTGATTATTTCCTTTTCATTAATGTCAGGAAATACCAGTTTCCTCGTTGGTCCTTCCACATTGCAATATTTAGTTACAAAATCATTACCAATTATGCCAGTTACATTTGTGGTATTTATTGTTTCTACTATATGGAATTTGCAGGGATAAATGCGTGGTGTTTGTAGTTCTCCTGCTATCGTCCCTTTGGATATGACTTCTCCCGAAATTGTATTGAGCGTTATTTTCTCGTCTCTGTTTATTTCTTTCATACTCTTAGTTTTGATCTCGCTTTCTTTTATTAAACTTATTTCTGATCCTGTATCTATTATGAATTTGGGTTTTTGGGTCTCAACTATATTAAGCGGGAGTGTTACTAGTGGAATAGCTGGCATTTTGTCGCACCTATCCATATTGTTATTTACTGACGACTCGCGGTGCGATCGGTCGTCTCTGTGGAGTTTTCCGCATTTCTCGTCCTTTCTTCATCCTGTAGTCTGTACCATCGCTCTCGTAGGAAACATCTGTCTTCCGTGTGAGTATCGTCCAGGCAGAAGTTGCACTTACTGGTTTCTCTGCTTCTGGTTGTTTGGTTTACTTGGCGACTCTGTGGTTCGTTCCTGTTTCCTTGGTTGTTTCCGAAGTTTTGTTGATTCCTAGGTCTTTGTGTGTTACAATTCTGTGTTGTGTGACCATAGGATCTGCATGAGGAGCAAAAGGGGGTCATTTGTCTTGTTCTACATTCCGCCATTATGTGACCCATTTTGCTGCAGAAATTGCATCTTATTTGACTTTTGTCGCGTCCTGTATTATAATTAGGCTGATTTCTGCGTTGTTGGTAGTTATTATTGTTATATGGGCGCTGTTGTTGGTATTGATTTTGGTTGTTCCTTTGGTTTGTTTGCCATCGATTTCTTGGGTTATTATATTGGTTAGCTTATTGATAGTTATTCTGATATGCGTTTGGTGCTGGGTTCGTGAACGGAGGCTGATTACTTGAGGTGTTGGGTACGATCCCACTTTGCTGCATACATTGCTCTGTTTGTTCTAGTCTCAAAATTTTATTCTTGATTCCTTCCAACGTGTTATCAGCGTCTTGAAGTAGGTAAAACTTATAATTTGAGTTAATGATGCCCATTGTGAAACAATGAAGTCCAACTTCCTCTATTTCAGTCTTTAATCCATCTCCACCGTTTGCATATTGTACATCTGCTGCATTCTTGCAGCTGTTAATCAGCTCGCTCACCCTATTGAAGTATCCCAATAAGGTTTCTGTAGGTAGTTGTTGTACATTTCTTAATTGGGTGTTTAATGTTAGATAAGAACTGTTTTGTGTTAAATTCGATCTAAGGGTGGTAAATATATCTTCCAAAGTGTCGTTTTGTCCTGCTTGTACGATTTCTAGGGCTCGACCTCTTAATCTCGTTGGCAAAAGCCTTACAAAAGTGGCCTTGTCTTGTGCTTCTGCGAGTGTTTCGTAACCCAGACGCGCACAATTTATAAATTCGTTGATCTCGTTCTGTTTTCGAGGGTTTTCTTCCCCAGTTAGAATAGGGACATTATTATACAGAACGTTATTTACTAGTGTTATATTTGCCATCTTTTGGGTTTTAATCTCGTCTGTGTCTTGGTAATTCGACGTACTTCCGTTTGTTACAGTGTTTCTTAGGACTCTTGGTATTGGCTTTGGTTTGTTTTTGTCACCCTTATTGATTAATATACCCGAATCAGAGTATGTTCTAATATATTGTTTTCCGCTTCTAAGTTCTACTATATCTTGCCCTGGTTCTTCGGACGAATTTGTGTTGTCTTCTTTTTGCATAGACTCTTGTTTGCTGCTTGATCCTTCGAAAACTTCGTTGTCTAACTCTTGTTCTTGGTTGTTTACTGGATCAGTGACAACTTTTTCTTTATCTGCTTCAAAAATTGGGTCTGGGTTGTCCAGCGTAAATGAGTTAATTCGTACCAGAAAATCCTCTAAATTCTTTTGTAGTGGGATTTTTGGGGTTGAGTGGGCCATATATCTGTTTCTCTAGCTATGTTTGTCTTCCTACTTCTTTGTTTGGAAGGTAGGTTCGAATTGCGGCTGCGCCAAATTATTATTATCCTACCGGCTGCGCCAAATTATGTTGGGGTTTCTGGGGTTTTTTTCAAATTTCATAAAATCATTCACGAAAATCGATATTTGGTTGGGACGTTTCAAAGTGATACTCGGAAATAAAGGTACATAACGTTTATTCTCTTTTTTCTAATGACTACAAGGGCGTTTTACTCTCGGAAAGTTAATATGCTGCTGAGCTCCTTCTTACATCATTTCCTGCTTGAGGGTCTTCTTCAGCTGTCGGTAGTTCCTTCTTTCCATTTTCAGCTCGTTGATCTTCTGGCTGGCTATTCTTCTGGCTTCCTTTGTACTTGCTAGGATGAGTTCTCTTTGTGCCTCCTGAAGCTTCCGCTTGAAGTAAGTCCGAACCGGACTTCTGCTTCTTCGCTGGGGGTGGGTTAACTTCCTTAGGACGTCGTTCAAGCTGACGCTGACGATACTCCTCGATGGTAATTGGTCTGGGGCCAGCGGCCGGATTCTTCAATGCTTCCTTGAGATTAGGATTTTCTCCGCTTGACATAACCAACTCCCCTACTCGGAGAGAACTGAGGTCTACTAGGACCTTTCAGTGTTTCGGTGTTGACTACTAGGTCAATTCACCCAAAAGAGCGGAGTTCTTCCGTTGACTTCTGCAGGGAGACGATGTCTTCCTTCAGAATTGGCTGGAGAAGCAATGTCTTCCTTCAGAATTGGCTGGAGAACAATGTCTTCCTTCAGAATTGGCTGGAGAACAATGTCTTCCTTCAGAATTGGCTGGAGAGCAATGTCTTCCTTCAGAATTGGCTGGAGAACAATGTCTTCCTTCAGAATTGGCTGGAGAGCAATGTCTTCCTTCAGAATTGGCTGGAGGGCAATGTCTTAGTTCAGAATTGGCTGTGGAGGTGATGTCTTCCTTCTAAAGATGTCTGAATGGGCAAGGTCTTCCTTCAAGACTCTTCTGGCACGCGAAGAGTCGTCGTATTCCCGTGGCGGATCACTAACTGCCTAAATGTTTTCCGTTTCCCTATTTTATACTATTTTTCTTGCTTTGCGCAGCATTTTCCACCGTGAGAATGTTCTTACATGCGCCATGTCCAAGGCTACACGTGCGTAGTCAATTTTCATTGCGCGTGTAACCGTTTCTCAAACGTATGAGAACGGAATTTGAATTTCGCACGTTCCCATGCATTTTTGTCATTTTCCGTGCATTTTTGAAATTCGAAGACTCTGCCGGAGGTCGAAGTGAATTCCCAGGAAAATGGTATGCGACATCCATGGTGATAAGATTTTGCAGACAGGGGCATTTCTTGTGGGTAAGTTTTTGTTCCGCATCTAAATAATGTTTCTTGATGATAATTTTTTGCAGGCAGGGGCATTTTTTGATGGGAACGGCGTCTTCACTCTCCGGAATTCGTGATGTCATCTTTTGTCGTGGTGCATTCCGGGATGGCGTGATGTGGCGTCATTACGCCAGTTTTTTGTTGACGCGGCATTCCTCATGCTGGAATGTGATGTCTCGTGGCGTCATGCCTTTAGTTTGTTGTCGCGCGTCGCGAGTGTTATATCGGTCGGTCGGTCGGCAGTTTAGATATCGAGTGATTGATTCCGATCATGGTGATTGGTTGTTAGTTTAATGGAACCGTGGTTTAAGTGATAATAAACAAATTGATTTTCTTAAGTTCGATTTCATGTTCGATTAGTTATTAAGTCTGTTTTGATTTGGTGTGTAATAAATATTTTTAATTTCGGAATCGATGTTTTTTAATATTGGAGTCCCTTATTGATTTTCTTTTAACTCTTTTGTGGGTTTGAAATTTGTGTGGTATTGGTTTTGTAACCTGCTTGATCGATTGATCATTAACTTGTGATTGATTTTTGTTTTTGTTCCTTTTTGTGGTTTTTGGTTTAAAACAGTTTTACGTTTTTCCGTTACAATGTGCTTGTTTTCAAATAATCTGATCGATAGGTTATTGATTCCTAATTGGTTCTTGTTTTTGTTTTGGTTTGGGACGTTTTTAACTTTTCAGACTTCAACTTGTTTTTATGTGTCGACTATATTTGTTTTTTGGTTCAATGCAATCAATTGATTATCGATTTACTTTCTGATTGATTATTTTGTCCTGATCTTATTTTCTGGTTTTTCAGGTGTTAACAGTGTTTGTCTTTTGGTTCCGTGTGATCATTTGATTATCGATTTACTTTTTGATTGATTATTTTGTCCTGATCATATTTTTGGTTTTTCAGGTGTTGACAGTGTTTGTTTTTTGGTTCAGTGCGATCAATTGATTTTCGGTTTACTCTTTGATTGATTATTTTGTCCTGATCATATTTTCTGGTTTTTCAGTGCGATCAATTGATTATCGATTTATTCTTTGATTGATTATTTTGTCCTGATCATATTTTCTGGTTTTTCAGGTGTTTGACAGTGTTTGTTTTTTGGTTCAGTGTGATCAATTGATTTTCGATTTACTCTTCGATTGATTATTTTGTCCTGATCATATTTTCTGGTTTTTCAGGTGTTGACAGTGTTTGTTTTTTGGTTCAGTGTGATCAATTGATTTTCGATTTATTCTTTGATTGATTATTTTGTCCTGATCATATTTTCTGGTTTTTCAGGTGTTGACAGTGTTTGTTTTTTGGTTCAGTGCGATCAATTGATTATCGATTTTTTCTTTGATTGATTATTTTGTCCTGATCATATTTTCTGGTTTTTCAGGTGTTGACTATTGTGATCGATCAGTTATTGATTTTCGATCAGTTTCTTGATTTTGTTCCTTTTTGGTGATTTTTGGGTTTGGAACAATTTTAAGTTTTCAGATTTCAACGTGTTTTTAGGTGTCGACTATTGTGATCGATCAGTTATTGATTTTCGATCAGTTTCTTGATTTTGTTCCTTTTTGGTGATTTTTGGGTTTGGAACAATTTTAAGTTTTCAGATTTCAACGTGTTTTTAGGTGTCGACTATTGTGATCGATCAGTTATTGATTTTCGATCGACATTAGTACATATGCTACTTCATAGTATTTATTGAATCAAATTTAGAGAACTTTAAACGTACTTCAATGGGTGGTTGAATCAAGGTCATGACATTCCTCCCTCCTTTGGAGAGGTCCCCCCATTTTTTTTTTTTTTTTTTCATAGGCCTATATCTTTAGGCATCTTAAATTTTAGTTATTTATGTTAGTTATTTTTATTTGTTCCCCCCTTTTTTTTTTTGTTTAGTAATTTTATGCATATGTACGATTTTTACTAATTTACATTTTTATTGAATTTTACATTGATTACAAAACTTTGTTTTTCATTTCATTATTTTTTTTTTTTGGTGTTTAACACTTCGGTGTAGCGGTTTGGTGGTGGCAGTTCATCTGGTACTCCCTCAGGCCTTATGTGTACGGGTGGAGGCTCAATGGTCCGGTAGCTTGTCCAGTCCTCAGACTCCTTCGGCTGTTCACATTGGGGTTCCTCAGCGGCCCGTCTCTCCTCGAAGTACCGTTCCGCGTCCCGGATCATGCGGCGGATTTCCAGACCTATCTGGTATTGTTCCTCTGGAGTGCTTGTCGGGCGATTCATGATTTGCTGGCTGGTGAGGAACATCTCTCCCTCCATGTAGGTTATCCTTGGCTTGACCCTCTTCATTGTAGCTTGACTGACTTTGTATGAGGGCTCGGCTGGGATGCTGTCTATTTTATACACCTCCAATGCTGAGGTCAGCTATTCCTTTGGGTATGTTACATTTTTCTCTTAATCTTTCTCTCCTAATTTTTATTCTTAAAATTACTCTTAATTTCTCTATTGTAATTTTTCTCTTAACACGAATTCTGTTTATTTATACTCTTGGCTATTAAAAACAAACGTTTTGGAAAACTTGATCAATTGAAAACTTGCTATCTGGGCAATTGATTTTGTAGAGATATATTGATATACTATTAGTGTGAATTCTTTTATCATGAAAATGATTGATGCACAACATCGATTGATTGTCTACGATGGACTGAGTTGGTGGGTATCAATAATGAACATTGCGTTGGTCATAAATTACCAATATCGATAACGAAACAAAACTTGAATCAGTTCAGAATTGCTTTCGTGGTAATTGATTTGTTGGACTATATTGGTTTGATTACTTCTATGAACTCATTCCATCAGTTTATTTAGTATAAAGGTAGTTAATTGGTCATTAGTATTGATTGATAATATTGATGATCATTGGATCGATCGATACTGATTATTTTTGATATCTATCAATTGTTTATTACTCTTTACTTATTATGCTTTATGGATAGGATAGCTTATTGATAAATTGATTGGTAATATTGATGATCATTGAATCGATCGATGTTGATTATTTTTGATAATTATTAATTTCTTATTGCTCTATACTTACTATTCCTTATCGATAGGATAACTTATTGATAAATTGATTGGTTGATAATATTGATGATCATTGAATCGATCGATATTGATTTTTTTTTTTTTTTTTTTTTTTTTTGATAACTATCAATTGTTTATTACTCTTTACTTATTATGCGTTATGGATAGGATAGCTTATTGATAAATTGATTGGTTGATAATATTGATGATCGATCGATATTGATTTTTTTTTTTTTTTTTTTTTTGATAACTATCAATTGTTTATTACTTATTATGCTTTATGGATAGGATAGCATATTGATAAATTGATTGATTATTATTATATATATATATAGATATTTTATTTATTTTTTTTTTTTTTTTCATTATTTTATTTATTTTTATTTTGTTTGATTGGCTTTTGCCATTTATTGATTGATTTTTACCCTATTACATTTGACTTATTATTCATTAACTAGGATAGTACGTTTTTACCGTTTACATCTAATAGCTGAGGGTTTTTTAGACATCACCGTCTTGTGGCAGTTATATCGCTCTTTGGTTTATATTGGTCATAGTTTTACTACGGGTTAGCCCCTTTCTTCTGCCTATTATTTCGTGTCTCCGTGGAATTGTTACTGGAATGGGTACAATATTTCTCCTTGTTGCTCTTTCGGCAGGTATTGGCTCGTGTCGCACCTGATGGTGACGGTCCTTGTATTTCTGGTACACCTTCAGTAGTATAGCTATTGTGACTACTAGTAGCAAGCATCCTGTTAGTGCGGTTGTTGTATGCACTTGGGTATGTACCTGTCTCCTTTGTGCCTCCTTTGCCACTTCTGCTTCTAATGTTTCTAAGGACTCACTATCCCTTTTTAGTTGAGCGTTGTATGCGACTGGTTGCAGAATCTCTAGTGCTTTGGTATTATTTGTTGTAAGTTTTCTGGATTTGTATCCATCGAAATTAATTTGATGTTCAATGTGGTCTCCTGGTTGTTGTATTTGTAGACTGTGTAATTCATTGACCTTGTAAGGTAGTATATATCCTGCCATGTGGTATTTACACTTCATTTTGAGTTTTATTACCCCCAGTCCCTGAAGTGTCTTAGTTTGCTCACTAGTATCACACTGGGCTATAATCGTTGTGTTCTGGTGTAACCAATATAACCAGACATTTTCCTGGTGCATTGGTACGATCAGGTTTTTAGGTTCCTTGAGTATACGAACTGGGCATCTTGGAGTTTTCTTTCTTTGTCCTTGGAATAAATCTTCGAGACAGGTGGCTCTGGCGGGACTTAGAGGTATGGGTTGGTTCCTGTTGCAGATAACATACGTGTCGTTGATTGGGGTGCATTGGGATCGATAGTCGGATTCCTTCATCTCAAAATTTAATTGTGACCGGCTGGTATTGAGGAAGTGCGAGGCCTGTAGGTCATATATATAGAACTCTTTTTGTTTTAAAGGTATTGGCAGCATATACAATTGGTTTACGGTATACTGCTGGTTATCCGTTAATGGTAATCGTATTTGGACCACTAATCCCTGTTCGTGATTTTCACAATCTATCTTAGTTATTTTTTGTAGAATTGGGAAATCCAACCTGGTCTCTTTTCCATAGTGCGTTTTGGTCACCTTAGCGTATAATTTTCGTAGTTGATGTGTTGGCAATAGTAGTGGGCTTAATTCCCTTCGATTAATTGCTTCCATCAGTATCAATGTATCGGTAATTTCCAGGTATATTTGCTGCAATTCCTCTAGGATTATGACCATAATTTCGTTAATATCTGCCCGAAAATGTATTTGTTGGAATAATTCTGTATATCGCTGGTAGTCTTCCTGTCTTCTTTCCTGGATTTCGTTTATTTTTTGTACCAATTTGTTATACCTTCGGGTCATTTCTATGTTTGTTTCATTCATAGTTTTGATGGAGCTATGCATTATGGTTACTTGTTGTTTGGCTAGTTCAAAACTTTGTTGGTTGTCGGCTTCCAATTCGTCCAATTTTTGGTGGATTTTATCCGAGTCTTCATCATCCATGGTGCCAAATAACGTCTTCATTATTCTTCCACCCAAGTTAATTAGGCCTCTCTTGGTTCTTCGATGGGTGTTAGTGGTCATCTCAATTTTCTCAATTAGCTCATGTATTTTTGCTATCCCTTTTTGGAGCGTGTGGTTCCAGTGGGGGCATATTTCGTTCCTCAAGGCTCCGATAGTCCCTTCGCATACCCTATTGATGGCTTGCTGACTTTTTTCTATGTATGATAAGTGCAGGTCCCAGTCTGGTTTCTTTATCCTGGTTATTATGGTCCAATGATCATGATATATTTGGGCTATTCCAATGGGCTCGAACACTATTCCCTGCTGTTTGAGTGAGTAGGATTCAATCGGTTCTTCTGCTGCATTTGAGACGGTTATTATGTTGATAATTAGGGCGAGCATTAGTCTAGAAAGGAGAGGATGGGGCTTATTAATTAAACAGTTTTAATCTGTTGTTATGGACACGACGTTTTTTGTTGCCTATTTGTATCGTCGTGTTAACTGGGCTATTAATTTTGATCACTTTGAATGGTCCCGACCAAATTTGCGCTAGTTTATTTTTTCTCGCGGCATTCTTTAATAGAACTTGGTCCCCAACGTGTATCCTTATGGGATTGGTATTCCGATCATAATATTCCTTAGATTGGACTTTACTTTCCTCTAAGTTTTGCTTTGCAATTTGGTATGTTTTCTGTAATTTGTTTCGCAATTTCAGGTAGTAATTTTCATGGTCATATACTGGTTGCGGCTCCTTTTTTAAATTGTTTGGCAATGGGGCTGAGAATCCAAAAAGGCAATCCATTGGTGTTAACTTAGTCGTGGAGTGTATACTGTTGTTACGTACAAACATTGCTGTTCTTAGATGTTCGTCCCAATCGTTTTGGCTTTCGTCGACAAAACTCCTTAAATAGTCCACTAGGGGCCGGTGTGATCTTTCTAGAGCTCCATTGGATTGTGGGTGGTACGCAGTGGTTTCCAGTTTTCGTATTTTAAATAGTTTGCACACTTGTTTGAACAGGTCGGACGTGAAGTTTGTTCCCTGATCTGTTATTAGTTTTTTAGGGATTCTATATCTACTTAGGATTTCGTCCACAAAGGCTCGAGCTACCGTTGTTGCTTCGATATTTGTTAGGGGAACTACATCCATGAACCTGGTTAAATCGTCCTCGAAGCTAAGGATATATTTATTACCCTTTTCCGTTTCTGGTAGCGGCCCAACAATGTCCATGTATACCTTGTCAAACGGTAGACTGGCTGTGTCTGTTATTATCATTGGCTCCTTGTGCTCTCTGGATCTTTTGTTCATTTGGCATTTTTTGCATTGTTTTATGTATTTCGCTATGTCTTTTTTCATACCTTTCCAGTAAAATTCCCGTCTTAACCGTCGGTATGTTTTAAATACTCCTTGGTGTCCTCCTAATGGTGCATCGTGACAGTCTGCCAAAATTGTTTTGATGTCCTGAGGGTTTGTTAATACTCTTATGTTGTCATTTATTATTCTTTCCGTATCATCATTTTGTTCCGTTTCTTCCCTTGGTTCGTTGGTATTTTCCTCTGGTGCATTGGGTTTATTTTGATCTGTCATGGCTTCATTTGCCTCTAGTTCTTTTGCTTGCCTGCGTGTTATGGCCAATACTTCGTATGGGATTCTGCTTAGGGCATCTGCGTTATTATTTTTTCTACCTTCTTTGTATTCGATGTCGAAAGTATAATCTGACAATTTATGCCATAGTCTTAATATTCGACTAGTAGGATCCTTAATCCTTATTGCGCCTTTTAACGGTTTATGGTCAGTATATACTGTAAATTGTCTTCCATATAAATAACTTCTATAATTTTTTACTGCCCATACTATGGCTAATAATTCTCTCTCAATAGTGGAGTAGTTTCTTTCAGCCGGATTTAGGGTGCGACTGGCGTATGCGATTGGTTTTTCCTCCTTTCCTAGCCCTTGTGCAAGTACCGCTCCTAACGCTTCTCCACTAGCGTCTGTATATAATTTAAAGGGTTCATCGAAGTTGGGATATCTTAGTACCGGGGGTGTTGTTAGTTTCTCTTTTAGTGTGTTAAAAGCTTCTATACATCTTTCATCCCATTTAAATTTTACGTCCTTTTTTAACAAGTTATTAATTGGTGCCGCTATTTTGGAAAATCCTTCTATGAATTTCCGGTAGTAATTGGCTAAACCCAGGAATGATTGCACCTGTCTTACAGTTTTGGGGGCTGGGAAGTTTTTTACGGATTCTAATAAGGCGGGATCTGGAGCTACGCCATCCGTACTACATTTATGACCAAGGTAGACTATTTCTTTCATTAGGAAATTGCATTTTTCGGGATTTAGTTTTAGTCTGTGCTCTCTCAGTCTCTGTAGTATATCCTTTAGTTTGCCTTGATGGTCACTTAGGTTTTTCCCATAAGTGACTATATCGTCGAGGTATACAAAGCAATGTAGTCCTTGGAGCCCCGTTAATACATGGTTCATGAGTCGTTGGAATGTCGCAGGTGCGCCTTTTAGTCCAAAAGGCATTCTCTTGAAGGCATAGTGCCCATATGGCGTACTGAATGCGGTTTTGTCTCGATCTTCTGCTTTCATCGCTATCTGGTGGTAGCCGCTGGCGAGGTCTAGTACAGAGAAGTAACGTGAATTTCCCAACTGGTCTAGGATATCTTCTATCCTTGGCAGTGGGTATGCATCTCCCTCGGTTACTTCATTGAGTTTTCTGTAGTCGACTACTATTCGCCATCGCTTCTGGCCATCAGGTCCCGGTTTCTTTGGGACTACTATCAATGGTGCATTCCATTGGCTCCAACTGGGCTCTACTATGTCTTCACTCAAGAGTCTGTCTATTTCTTCAGTAACTATTTGCTTTTGGGTCTCAGGGAGTCTATACATTTTGCATTTTATGGGTACCTGGTCCTCTTTTGTTCTTATCTCATGCTGAACGCTCGTTGTGTGTCCCAATTTTTCTCCTGGTAAGTGAAATATGTCTTGAAATTCATTTATAACTTCGTCTATTGATTTTTGTTCCTCCGTATTCAAATTTGAATCTATGTTTATTATCTTCATAATTTCTTCTAGTCTATTTCTCTTTATTGCGTGAACTTCTATATCCTTTTTTACTATTCCATAATTTATTTGGGTTTGCTCAATGCTCTTGTCAATCTCTGAATCTGTTTCATGGTTCCTTTCAATTTTTATTCTTAAATCATCTATTATTATTTCATGGTTATTTAC
The DNA here is from genome assembly GCA_963971475.1 of Chrysops caecutiens. NCBI lineage: Eukaryota > Metazoa > Arthropoda > Insecta > Diptera > Tabanidae > Chrysops > Chrysops caecutiens. Next base: position 44,787,788 of record OZ020567.1, on the reverse strand, counting down.
GTTTAATATGCTAAATTTTATTCTCCCATTCATCGGTACCACTAACGCGTTGCTGATGTATGTTCCCGAAGTTATTTCTTCTCCCTTAATTATTTGTTCCCCTTGGACATGGGACGACGTTTCCACAAATTTCACTGTTCTTGGTGGTATCTGGATTGTTTTTCTTTCTGATATTGTGACATATTGCTCGTTATGGTTTTGGAAATCGTCTTCTTTTTCACTAGTGGACATCTCTATTTCTGAGGTAATTCCATCCTGTTTGACTTGCGAGTCAGTGGTTCCAAATTGATCACCATATTTGCGAGTATGGTGTTTGCAAGTTGGTCCATTTTCTTCGGAATGGATAGTAAGAATTTCTTCTTCCTCTTGTTGTCCAGGATTAAAGAGGAGCGTCAGATCCTGCAATATTTCTTCATTGTCTGTTGACGTTAGCGAGACTACTTTGTGTCCTGTGTGACATTCCAATTTCGAAGGTAATTTACACTCCGGAGCATGCGAGCTTCGATTTACGTGTCCTTCGCGGATGTCGCTTTGGCCTTTCTTGTCTCTTGCGTCCGTTTCGACAATATTTTCAAGTGATGGATCCTCCTCAAACGGGATTGTGATTATTTCCTTTTCATTAATGTCAGGAAATACCAGTTTCCTCGTTGGTCCTTCCACATTGCAATATTTAGTTACAAAATCATTACCAATTATGCCAGTTACATTTGTGGTATTTATTGTTTCTACTATATGGAATTTGCAGGGATAAATGCGTGGTGTTTGTAGTTCTCCTGCTATCGTCCCTTTGGATATGACTTCTCCCGAAATTGTATTGAGCGTTATTTTCTCGTCTCTGTTTATTTCTTTCATACTCTTAGTTTTGATCTCGCTTTCTTTTATTAAACTTATTTCTGATCCTGTATCTATTATGAATTTGGGTTTTTGGGTCTCAACTATATTAAGCGGGAGTGTTACTATTGGAATAGCTGGCATTTTGTCGCACCTATCCATATTGTTATTTACTGACGACTCGCGGTGCGATCGGTCGTCTCTGTGGAGTTTTCCGCATTTCTCGTCCTTTCTTCATCCTGTAGTCTGTATCATCGCTCTCGTAGGAAACATCTGTCTTCCGTGTGAGTATCGTCCAGGCAGAAGTTGCACTTACTGGTTTCTCTGCTTCTGGTTGTTTGGTTTACTTGGCGACTCTGTGGTTCGTTCCTGTTTCCTTGGTTGTTTCCGAAGTTTTGTTGATTCCTAGGTCTTTGTGTGTTACAATTCTGTGTTGTGTGACCATAGGATCTGCATGAGGAGCAAAAGGGGGTCATTTGCCTTGTTCTACATTCCGCCATTATGTGACCCATTTTGCTGCAGAAATTGCATCTTATTTGACTTTTGTCGCGTCCTGTATTATAATTAGGCTGATTTCTGCGTTGTTGGTAGTTATTATTGTTATATGGGCGCTGTTGTTGGTATTGATTTTGGTTGTTCCTTTGGTTTGTTTGCCATCGATTTCTTGGGTTATTATATTGGTTAGCTTATTGATAGTTATTCTGATATGCGTTTGGTGCTGGGTTCGTGAACGGAGGCTGATTACTTGAGGTGTTGGGTACGATCCCACTTTGCTGCATACATTGCTCTGTTTGTTCTAGTCTCAAAATTTTATTCTTGATTCCTTCCAACGTGTTATCAGCGTCTTGAAGTAGGTAAAACTTATAATTTGAGTTAATGATGCCCATTGTGAAACAATGAAGTCCAACTTCCTCTATTTCAGTCTTTAATCCATCTCCACCGTTTGCATATTGTACATCTGCTGCATTCTTGCAGCTGTTAATCAGCTCGCTCACCCTATTGAAGTATCCCAATAAGGTTTCTGTAGGTAGTTGTTGTACATTTCTTAATTGGGTGTTTAATGTTAAATAAGAACTGTTTTGTGTTAAATTCGATCTAAGGGTGGTAAATATATCTTCCAAAGTGTCGTTTTGTCCTGCTTGTACGATTTCTAGGGCTCGACCTCTTAATCTCGTTGGCAAAAGCCTTACAAAAGTGGCCTTGTCTTGTGCTTCTGCGAGTGTTTCGTAACCCAGACGCGCACAATTTATAAATTCGTTGATCTCGTTCTGTTTTCGAGGGTTTTCTTCCCCAGTTAGAATAGGGACATTATTATACAGAACGTTATTTACTAGTGTTATATTTGCCATCTTTTGGGTTTTAATCTCGTCTGTGTCTTGGTAATTCGACGTACTTCCGTTTGTTACAGTGTTTCTTAGGACTCTTGGTATTGGCTTTGGTTTGTTTTTGTCACCCTTATTGATTAATATACCCGAATCAGAGTATGTTCTAATATATTGTTTTCCGCTTCTAAGTTCTACTATATCTTGCCCTGGTTCTTCGGACGAATTTGTGTTGTCTTCTTTTTGCATAGACTCTTGTTTGCTGCTTGATCCTTCGAAAACTTCGTTGTCTAACTCTTGTTCTTGGTTGTTTACTGGATCAGTGACAACTTTTTCTTTATCTGCTTCAAAAATTGGGTCTGGGTTGTCCAGCGTAAATGAGTTAATTCGTACCAGAAAATCCTCTAAATTCTTTTGTAGTGGGATTTTTGGGGTTGAGTGGGCCATATATCTGTTTCTCTAGCTATGTTTGTCTTCCTACTTCTTTGTTTGGAAGGTAGGTTCGAATTGCGGCTGCGCCAAATTATTATTATCCTACCGGCTGCGCCAAATTATGTTGGGGTTTCTGGGGTTTTTTTCAAATTTCATAAAATCATTCACGAAAATCGATATTTGGTTGGGACGTTTCAAAGTGATACTCGGAAATAAAGGTACATAACGTTTATTCTCTTTTTTCTAATGACTACAAGGGCGTTTTACTCTCGGAAAGTTAATATGCTGCTGAGCTCCTTCTTACATCATTTCCTGCTTGAGGGTCTTCTTCAGCTGTCGGTAGTTCCTTCTTTCCATTTTCAGCTCGTTGATCTTCTGGCTGGCTATTCTTCTGGCTTCCTTTGTACTTGCTAGGATGAGTTCTCTTTGTGCCTCCTGAAGCTTCCGCTTGAAGTAAGCCTCCGAACCGAACTTCTGCTTCTTCGCTGGGGGTGGGTTAACTTCCTTAGGACGTCGTTCAAGCTGACGCTGACGATACTCCTCGATGGTAATTGGTCTGGGGCCAGCGGCCGGATTCTTCAATGCTTCCTTGAGATTAGGATTTTCTCCGCTTGACATAACCAACTCCCCTACTCGGAGAGAACTGAGGTCTACTAGGACCTTTCAGTGTTTCGGTGTTGACTACTAGGTCAATTCACCCAAAAGAGCGGAGTTCTTCCGTTGACTTCTGCAGGGAGACGATGTCTTCCTTCAGAATTGGCTGGAGAAGCAATGTCTTCCTTCAGAATTGGCTGGAGAACAATGTCTTCCTTCAGAATTGGCTGGAGAACAATGTCTTCCTTCAGAATTGGCTGGAGAGCAATGTCTTCCTTCAGAATTGGCTGGAGAACAATGTCTTCCTTCAGAATTGGCTGGAGAGCAATGTCTTCCTTCAGAATTGGCTGGAGAGCAATGTCTTCCTTCAGAATTGGCTGGAGGGCAATGTCTTAGTTCAGAATTGGCTGTGGAGGTGATGTCTTCCTTCTAAAGATGTCTGAATGGGCAAGGTCTTCCTTCAAGACTCTTCTGGCACGCGAAGAGTCGTCGTATTCCCGTGGCGGATCACTAACTGCCTAAATGTTTTCCGTTTCCCTATTTTATACTATTTTTCTTGCTTTGCGCAGCATTTTCCACCGTGAGAATGTTCTTACATGCGCCATGTCCAAGGCTACACGTGCGTAGTCAATTTTCATTGCGCGTGTAACCGTTTCTCAAACGTATGAGAACGGAATTTGAATTTCGCACGTTCCCATGCATTTTTGTCATTTTCCGTGCATTTTTGAAATTCGAAGACTCTGCCGGAGGTCGAAGTGAATTCCCAGGAAAATGGTATGCGACATCCATGGTGATAAGATTTTGCAGACAGGGGCATTTCTTGTGGGTAAGTTTTTGTTCCGCATCTAAATAATGTTTCTTGATGATAATTTTTTGCAGGCAGGGGCATTTTTTGATGGGAACGGCGTCTTCACTCTCCGGAATTCGTGATGTCATCTTTTGTCGTGGTGCATTCCGGGATGGCGTGATGTGGCGTCATTACGCCAGTTTTTTGTTGACGCGGCATTCCTCATGCTGGAATGTGATGTCTCGTGGCGTCATGCCTTTAGTTTGTTGTCGCGCGTCGCGAGTGTTATATCGGTCGGTCGGTCGGCAGTTTAGATATCGAGTGATTGATTCCGATCATGGTGATTGGTTGTTAGTTTAATGGAACCGTGGTTTAAGTGATAATAAACAAATTGATTTTCTTAAGTTCGATTTCATGTTCGATTAGTTATTAAGTCTGTTTTGATTTGGTGTGTAATAAATATTTTTAATTTCGGAATCGATGTTTTTTAATATTGGAGTCCCTTATTGATTTTCTTTTAACTCTTTTGTGGGTTTGAAATTTGTGTGGTATTGGTTTTGTAACCTGCTTGATCGATTGATCATTAACTTGTGATTGATTTTTGTTTTTGTTCCTTTTTGTGGTTTTTGGTTTAAAACAGTTTTACGTTTTTCCGTTACAATGTGCTTGTTTTCAAATAATCTGATCGATAGGTTATTGATTCCTAATTGGTTCTTGTTTTTGTTTTGGTTTGGGACGTTTTTAACTTTTCAGACTTCAACTTGTTTTTATGTGTCGACTATATTTGTTTTTTGGTTCAATGCAATCAATTGATTATCGATTTACTTTCTGATTGATTATTTTGTCCTGATCTTATTTTCTGGTTTTTCAGGTGTTAACAGTGTTTGTCTTTTGGTTCCGTGTGATCATTTGATTATCGATTTACTTTTTGATTGATTATTTTGTCCTGATCATATTTTTGGTTTTTCAGGTGTTGACAGTGTTTGTTTTTTGGTTCAGTGCGATCAATTGATTTTCGGTTTACTCTTTGATTGATTATTTTGTCCTGATCATATTTTCTGGTTTTTCAGTGCGATCAATTGATTATCGATTTATTCTTTGATTGATTATTTTGTCCTGATCATATTTTCTGGTTTTTCAGGTGTTTGACAGTGTTTGTTTTTTGGTTCAGTGTGATCAATTGATTTTCGATTTACTCTTCGATTGATTATTTTGTCCTGATCATATTTTCTGGTTTTTCAGGTGTTGACAGTGTTTGTTTTTTGGTTCAGTGTGATCAATTGATTTTCGATTTATTCTTTGATTGATTATTTTGTCCTGATCATATTTTCTGGTTTTTCAGGTGTTGACAGTGTTTGTTTTTTGGTTCAGTGCGATCAATTGATTATCGATTTTTTCTTTGATTGATTATTTTGTCCTGATCATATTTTCTGGTTTTTCAGGTGTTGACTATTGTGATCGATCAGTTATTGATTTTCGATCAGTTTCTTGATTTTGTTCCTTTTTGGTGATTTTTGGGTTTGGAACAATTTTAAGTTTTCAGATTTCAACGTGTTTTTAGGTGTCGACTATTGTGATCGATCAGTTATTGATTTTCGATCAGTTTCTTGATTTTGTTCCTTTTTGGTGATTTTTGGGTTTGGAACAATTTTAAGTTTTCAGATTTCAACGTGTTTTTAGGTGTCGACTATTGTGATCGATCAGTTATTGATTTTCGATCGACATTAGTACATATGCTACTTCATAGTATTTATTGAATCAAATTTAGAGAACTTTAAACGTACTTCAATGGGTGGTTGAATCAAGGTCATGACATTCCTCCCTCCTTTGGAGAGGTCCCCCCATTTTTTTTTTTTTTTTTCATAGGCCTATATCTTTAGGCATCTTAAATTTTAGTTATTTATGTTAGTTATTTTTATTTGTTCCCCCCTTTTTTTTTTTGTTTAGTAATTTTATGCATATGTACGATTTTTACTAATTTACATTTTTATTGAATTTTACATTGATTACAAAACTTTGTTTTTCATTTCATTATTTTTTTTTTTTGGTGTTTAACACTTCGGTGTAGCGGTTTGGTGGTGGCAGTTCATCTGGTACTCCCTCAGGCCTTATGTGTACGGGTGGAGGCTCAATGGTCCGGTAGCTTGTCCAGTCCTCAGACTCCTTCGGCTGTTCACATTGGGGTTCCTCAGCGGCCCGTCTCTCCTCGAAGTACCGTTCCGCGTCCCGGATCATGCGGCGGATTTCCAGACCTATCTGGTATTGTTCCTCTGGAGTGCTTGTCGGGCGATTCATGATTTGCTGGCTGGTGAGGAACATCTCTCCCTCCATGTAGGTTATCCTTGGCTTGACCCTCTTCATTGTAGCTTGACTGACTTTGTATGAGGGCTCGGCTGGGATGCTGTCTATTTTATACACCTCCAATGCTGAGGTCAGCTATTCCTTTGGGTATGTTACATTTTTCTCTTAATCTTTCTCTCCTAATTTTTATTCTTAAAATTACTCTTAATTTCTCTATTGTAATTTTTCTCTTAACACGAATTCTGTTTATTTATACTCTTGGCTATTAAAAACAAACGTTTTGGAAAACTTGATCAATTGAAAACTTGCTATCTGGGCAATTGATTTTGTAGAGATATATTGATATACTATAAGTGTGAATTCTTTTATCATGAAAATGATTGATGCACAACATCGATTGATTGTCTACGATGGACTGAGTTGGTGGGTATCAATAATGAACATTGCGTTGGTCATAAATTACCAATATCGATAACGAAACAAAACTTGAATCAGTTCAGAATTGCTTTCGTGGTAATTGATTTGTTGGACTATATTGGTTTGATTACTTCTATGAACTCATTCCATCAGTTTATTTAGTATAAAGGTAGTTAATTGGTCATTAGTATTGATTGATAATATTGATGATCATTGGATCGATCGATACTGATTATTTTTGATATCTATCAATTGTTTATTACTCTTTACTTATTATGCTTTATGGATAGGATAGCTTATTGATAAATTGATTGGTAATATTGATGATCATTGAATCGATCGATGTTGATTATTTTTGATAATTATTAATTTCTTATTGCTCTATACTTACTATTCCTTATCGATAGGATAACTTATTGATAAATTGATTGGTTGATAATATTGATGATCATTGAATCGATCGATATTGATTTTTTTTTTTTTTTTTTTTTTTTTGATAACTATCAATTGTTTATTACTCTTTACTTATTATGCGTTATGGATAGGATAGCTTATTGATAAATTGATTGGTTGATAATATTGATGATCGATCGATATTGATTTTTTTTTTTTTTTTTTTTTTGATAACTATCAATTGTTTATTACTTATTATGCTTTATGGATAGGATAGCATATTGATAAATTGATTGATTATTATTATATATATATATAGATATTTTATTTATTTTTTTTTTTTTTCATTATTTTATTTATTTTTATTTTGTTTGATTGGCTTTTGCCATTTATTGATTGATTTTTTTTGTTACATATATATAGGTTTTTTTTTTTTTTTTTTTTTTTTTTTTTTTTTTTTTCTTCGTGTATTACTTATACCCTATTACATTTGACTTATTATTCATTAACTAGGATAGTACGTTTTTACCGTTTACATCTAATAGCTGAGGGTTTTTTAGACATCACCGACTTGTGGCAGTTATATCGCTCTTTGGTTTATATTGGTCATAGTTTTACTACGGGTTAGCCCCTTTCTTCTGCCTATTATTTCGTGTCTCCGTGGAATTGTTACTGGAATGGGTACAATATTTCTCCTTGTTGCTCTTTCGGCAGGTATTGGCTCGTGTCGCACCTGATGGTGACGGTCCTTGTATTTCTGGTACACCTTCAGTAGTATAGCTATTGTGACTACTAGTAGCAAGCATCCTGTTAGTGCGGTTGTTGTATGCACTTGGGTATGTACCTGTCTCCTTTGTGCCTCCTTTGCCACTTCTGCTTCTAATGTTTCTAAGGACTCACTATCCCTTTTTAGTTGAGCGTTGTATGCGACTGGTTGCAGAATCTCTAGTGCTTTGGTATTATTTGTTGTAAGTTTTCTGGATTTGTATCCATCGAAATTAATTTGATGTTCAATGTGGTCTCCTGGTTGTTGTATTTGTAGACTGTGTAATTCATTGACCTTGTAAGGTAGTATATATCCTGCCATGTGGTATTTACACTTCATTTTGAGTTTTATTACCCCCAGTCCCTGAAGTGTCTTAGTTTGCTCACTAGTATCACACTGGGCTATAATCGTTGTGTTCTGGTGTAACCAATATAACCAGACATTTTCCTGGTGCATTGGTACGATCAGGTTTTTAGGTTCCTTGAGTATACGAACTGGGCATCTTGGAGTTTTCTTTCTTTGTCCTTGGAATAAATCTTCGAGACAGGTGGCTCTGGCGGGACTTAGAGGTATGGGTTGGTTCCTGTTGCAGATAACATACGTGTCGTTGATTGGGGTGCATTGGGATCGATAGTCGGATTCCTTCATCTCAAAATTTAATTGTGACCGGCTGGTATTGAGGAAGTGCGAGGCCTGTAGGTCATATATATAGAACTCTTTTTGTTTTAAAGGTATTGGCAGCATATACAATTGGTTTACGGTATACTGCTGGTTATCCGTTAATGGTAATCGTATTTGGACCACTAATCCCTGTTCGTGATTTTCACAATCTATCTTAGTTATTTTTTGTAGAATTGGGAAATCCAACCTGGTCTCTTTTCCATAGTGCGTTTTGGTCACCTTAGCGTATAATTTTCGTAGTTGATGTGTTGGCAATAGTAGTGGGCTTAATTCCCTTCGATTAATTGCTTCCATCAGTATCAATGTATCGGTAATTTCCAGGTATATTTGCTGCAATTCCTCTAGGATTATGACCATAATTTCGTTAATATCTGCCCGAAAATGTATTTGTTGGAATAATTCTGTATATCGCTGGTAGTCTTCCTGTCTTCTTTCCTGGATTTCGTTTATTTTTTGTACCAATTTGTTATACCTTCGGGTCATTTCTATGTTTGTTTCATTCATAGTTTTGATGGAGCTATGCATTATGGTTACTTGTTGTTTGGCTAGTTCAAAACTTTGTTGGTTGTCGGCTTCCAATTCGTCCAATTTTTGGTGGATTTTATCCGAGTCTTCATCATCCATGGTGCCAAATAACGTCTTCATTATTCTTCCACCCAAGTTAATTAGGCCTCTCTTGGTTCTTCGATGGGTGTTAGTGGTCATCTCAATTTTCTCAATTAGCTCATGTATTTTTGCTATCCCTTTTTGGAGCGTGTGGTTCCAGTGGGGGCATATTTCGTTCCTCAAGGCTCCGATAGTCCCTTCGCATACCCTATTGATGGCTTGCTGACTTTTTTCTATGTATGATAAGTGCAGGTCCCAGTCTGGTTTCTTTATCCTGGTTATTATGGTCCAATGATCATGATATATTTGGGCTATTCCAATGGGCTCGAACACTATTCCCTGCTGTTTGAGTGAGTAGGATTCAATCGGTTCTTCTGCTGCATTTGAGACGGTTATTATGTTGATAATTAGGGCGAGCATTAGTCTAGAAAGGAGAGGATGGGGCTTATTAATTAAACAGTTTTAATCTGTTGTTATGGACACGACGTTTTTTGTTGCCTATTTGTATCGTCGTGTTAACTGGGCTATTAATTTTGATCACTTTGAATGGTCCCGACCAAATTTGCGCTAGTTTATTTTTTCTCGCGGCATTCTTTAATAGAACTTGGTCCCCAACGTGTATCCTTATGGGATTGGTATTCCGATCATAATATTCCTTAGATTGGACTTTACTTTCCTCTAAGTTTTGCTTTGCAATTTGGTATGTTTTCTGTAATTTGTTTCGCAATTTCAGGTAGTAATTTTCATGGTCATATACTGGTTGCGGCTCCTTTTTTAAATTGTTTGGCAATGGGGCTGAGAATCCAAAAAGGCAATCCATTGGTGTTAACTTAGTCGTGGAGTGTATACTGTTGTTACGTACAAACATTGCTGTTCTTAGATGTTCGTCCCAATCGTTTTGGCTTTCGTCGACAAAACTCCTTAAATAGTCCACTAGGGGCCGGTGTGATCTTTCTAGAGCTCCATTGGATTGTGGGTGGTACGCAGTGGTTTCCAGTTTTCGTATTTTAAATAGTTTGCACACTTGTTTGAACAGGTCGGACGTGAAGTTTGTTCCCTGATCTGTTATTAGTTTTTTAGGGATTCTATATCTACTTAGGATTTCGTCCACAAAGGCTCGAGCTACCGTTGTTGCTTCGATATTTGTTAGGGGAACTACATCCATGAACCTGGTTAAATCGTCCTCGAAGCTAAGGATATATTTATTACCCTTTTCCGTTTCTGGTAGCGGCCCAACAATGTCCATGTATACCTTGTCAAACGGTAGACTGGCTGTGTCTGTTATTATCATTGGCTCCTTGTGCTCTCTGGATCTTTTGTTCATTTGGCATTTTTTGCATTGTTTTATGTATTTCGCTATGTCTTTTTTCATACCTTTCCAGTAAAATTCCCGTCTTAACCGTCGGTATGTTTTAAATACTCCTTGGTGTCCTCCTAATGGTGCATCGTGACAGTCTGCCAAAATTGTTTTGATGTCCTGAGGGTTTGTTAATACTCTTATGTTGTCATTTATTATTCTTTCCGTATCATCATTTTGTTCCGTTTCTTCCCTTGGTTCGTTGGTATTTTCCTCTGGTGCATTGGGTTTATTTTGATCTGTCATGGCTTCATTTGCCTCTAGTTCTTTTGCTTGCCTGCGTGTTATGGCCAATACTTCGTATGGGATTCTGCTTAGGGCATCTGCGTTATTATTTTTTCTACCTTCTTTGTATTCGATGTCGAAAGTATAATCTGACAATTTATGCCATAGTCTTAATATTCGACTAGTAGGATCCTTAATCCTTATTGCGCCTTTTAACGGTTTATGGTCAGTATATACTGTAAATTGTCTTCCATATAAATAACTTCTATAATTTTTTACTGCCCATACTATGGCTAATAATTCTCTCTCAATAGTGGAGTAGTTTCTTTCAGCCGGATTTAGGGTGCGACTGGCGTATGCGATTGGTTTTTCCTCCTTTCCTAGCCCTTGTGCAAGTACCGCTCCTAACGCTTCTCCACTAGCGTCTGTATATAATTTAAAGGGTTCATCGAAGTTGGGATATCTTAGTACCGGGGGTGTTGTTAGTTTCTCTTTTAGTGTGTTAAAAGCTTCTATACATCTTTCATCCCATTTAAATTTTACGTCCTTTTTTAACAAGTTATTAATTGGTGCCGCTATTTTGGAAAATCCTTCTATGAATTTCCGGTAGTAATTGGCTAAACCCAGGAATGATTGCACCTGTCTTACAGTTTTGGGGGCTGGGAAGTTTTTTACGGATTCTAATAAGGCGGGATCTGGAGCTACGCCATCCGTACTACATTTATGACCAAGGTAGACTATTTCTTTCATTAGGAAATTGCATTTTTCGGGATTTAGTTTTAGTCTGTGCTCTCTCAGTCTCTGTAGTATATCCTTTAGTTTGCCTTGATGGTCACTTAGGTTTTTCCCATAAGTGACTATATCGTCGAGGTATACAAAGCAATGTAGTCCTTGGAGCCCCGTTAATACATGGTTCATGAGTCGTTGGAATGTCGCAGGTGCGCCTTTTAGTCCAAAAGGCATTCTCTTGAAGGCATAGTGCCCATATGGCGTACTGAATGCGGTTTTGTCTCGATCTTCTGCTTTCATCGCTATCTGGTGGTAGCCGCTGGCGAGGTCTAGTACAGAGAAGTAACGTGAATTTCCCAACTGGTCTAGGATATCTTCTATCCTTGGCAGTGGGTATGCATCTCCCTCGGTTACTTCATTGAGTTTTCTGTAGTCGACTACTATTCGCCATCGCTTCTGGCCATCAGGTCCCGGTTTCTTTGGGACTACTATCAATGGTGCATTCCATTGGCTCCAACTGGGCTCTACTATGTCTTCACTCAAGAGTCTGTCTATTTCTTCAGTAACTATTTGCTTTTGGGTCTCAGGGAGTCTATACATTTTGCATTTTATGGGTACCTGGTCCTCTTTTGTTCTTATCTCATGCTGAACGCTCGTTGTGTGTCCCAATTTTTCTCCTGGTAAGTGAAATATGTCTTGAAATTCATTTATAACTTCGTCTATTGATTTTTGTTCCTCCGTATTCAAATTTGAATCTATGTTTATTATCTTCATAATTTCTTCTAGTCTATTTCTCTTTATTGCGTGAACTTCTATATCCTTTTTTACTATTCCATAATTTATTTGGGTTTGCTCAATGCTCTTGTCAATCTCTGAATCTGTTTCATGGTTCCTTTCAATTTTTATTCTTAAATCATCTATTATTATTTCATGGTTATTTACGTTTAATATGCTAAATTTTATTCTCCCATTCATCGGTACCACTAACGCGTTGCTGATGTATGTTCCCGAAGTTATTTCTTCTCCCTTAATTATTTGTTCCCCTTGGACATGGGACGACATTTCCACAAATTTCACTGTTCTTGGTGGTATCTGGATTGTTTTTCTTTCTGATATTGTGACATATTGCTCGTTATGGTTTTGGAAATCGTCTTCTTTTTCACTAGTGGACATCTCTATTTCTGAGGTAATTCCATCCTGTTTGACTTGCGAGTCAGTGGTTCCAAATTGATCACCATATTTGCGAGTATGGTGTTTGCAAGTTGGTCCATTTTCTTCGGAATGGATAGTAAGAATTTCTTCTTCCTCTTGTTGTCCAGGATTAAAGAGGAGCGTCAGATCCTGCAATATTTCTTCATTGTCTGTTGACGTTAGCGAGACTACTTTGTGTCCTGTGTGACATTCCAATTTCGAAGGTAATTTACACTCCGGAGCATGCGAGCTTCGATTTACGTGTCCTTCGCGGATGTCGCTTTGGCCTTTCTTGTCTCTTGCGTCCGTTTCGACAATATTTTCAAGTGATGGATCCTCCTCAAACGGGATTGTGATTATTTCCTTTTCATTAATGTCAGGAAATACCAGTTTCCTCGTTGGTCCTTCCACATTGCAATATTTAGTTACAAAATCATTACCAATTATGCCAGTTACATTTGTGGTATTTATTGTTTCTACTATATGGAATTTGCAGGGATAAATGCGTGGTGTTTGTAGTTCTCCTGCTATCGTCCCTTTGGATATGACTTCTCCCGAAATTGTATTGAGCGTTATTTTCTCGTCTCTGTTTATTTCTTTCATACTCTTAGTTTTGATCTCGCTTTCTTTTATTAAACTTATTTCTGATCCTGTATCTATTATGAATTTGGGTTTTTGGGTCTCAACTATATTAAGCGGGAGTGTTACTATTGGAATAGCTGGCATTTTGTCGCACCTATCCATATTGTTATTTACTGACGACTCGCGGTGCGATCGGTCGTCTCTGTGGAGTTTTCCGCATTTCTCGTCCTTTCTTCATCCTGTAGTCTGTACCATCGCTCTCGTAGGAAACATCTGTCTTCCGTGTGAGTATCGTCCAGGCAGAAGTTGCACTTACTGGTTTCTCTGCTTCTGGTTGTTTGGTTTACTTGGCGACTCTGTGGTTCGTTCCTGTTTCCTTGGTTGTTTCCGAAGTTTTGTTGATTCCTAGGTCTTTGTGTGTTACAATTCTGTGTTGTGTGACCATAGGATCTGCATGAGGAGCAAAAGGGGGTCATTTGTCTTGTTCTACATTCCGCCATTATGTGACCCATTTTGCTGCAGAAATTGCATCTTATTTGACTTTTGTCGCGTCCTGTATTATAATTAGGCTGATTTCTGCGTTGTTGGTAGTTATTATTGTTATATGGGCGCTGTTGTTGGTATTGATTTTGGTTGTTCCTTTGGTTTGTTTGCCATCGATTTCTTGGGTTATTATATTGGTTAGCTTATTGATAGTTATTCTGATATGCGTTTGGTGCTGGGTTCGTGAACGGAGGCTGATTACTTGAGGTGTTGGGTACGATCCCACTTTGCTGCATACATTGCTCTGTTTGTTCTAGTCTCAAAATTTTATTCTTGATTCCTTCCAACGTGTTATCAGCGTCTTGAAGTAGGTAAAACTTATAATTTGAGTTAATGATGCCCATTGTGAAACAATGAAGTCCAACTTCCTCTATTTCAGTCTTTAATCCATCTCCACCGTTTGCATATTGTACATCTGCTGCATTCTTGCAGCTGTTAATCAGCTCGCTCACCCTATTGAAGTATCCCAATAAGGTTTCTGTAGGTAGTTGTTGTACATTTCTTAATTGGGTGTTTAATGTTAAATAAGAACTGTTTTGTGTTAAATTCGATCTAAGGGTGGTAAATATATCTTCCAAAGTGTCGTTTTGTCCTGCTTGTACGATTTCTAGGGCTCGACCTCTTAATCTCGTTGGCAAAAGCCTTACAAAAGTGGCCTTGTCTTGTGCTTCTGCGAGTGTTTCGTAACCCAGACGCGCACAATTTATAAATTCGTTGATCTCGTTCTGTTTTCGAGGGTTTTCTTCCCCAGTTAGAATAGGGACATTATTATACAGAACGTTATTTACTAGTGTTATATTTGCCATCTTTTGGGTTTTAATCTCGTCTGTGTCTTGGTAATTCGACGTACTTCCGTTTGTTACAGTGTTTCTTAGGACTCTTGGTATTGGCTTTGGTTTGTTTTTGTCACCCTTATTGATTAATATACCCGAATCAGAGTATGTTCTAATATATTGTTTTCCGCTTCTAAGTTCTACTATATCTTGCCCTGGTTCTTCGGACGAATTTGTGTTGTCTTCTTTTTGCATAGACTCTTGTTTGCTGCTTGATCCTTCGAAAACTTCGTTGTCTAACTCTTGTTCTTGGTTGTTTACTGGATCAGTGACAACTTTTTCTTTATCTGCTTCAAAAATTGGGTCTGGGTTGTCCAGCGTAAATGAGTTAATTCGTACCAGAAAATCCTCTAAATTCTTTTGTAGTGGGATTTTTGGGGTTGAGTGGGCCATATATCTGTTTCTCTAGCTATGTTTGTCTTCCTACTTCTTTGTTTGGAAGGTAGGTTCGAATTGCGGCTGCGCCAAATTATTATTATCCTACCGGCTGCGCCAAATTATGTTGGGGTTTCTGGGGTTTTTTTCAAATTTCATAAAATCATTCACGAAAATCGATATTTGGTTGGGATGTTTCAAAGTGATACTCGGAAATAAAGGTACATAACGTTTATTCTCTTTTTTCTAATGACTACAAGGGCGTTTTACTCTCGGAAAGTTAATATGCTGCTGAGCTCCTTCTTACATCATTTCCTGCTTGAGGGTCTTCTTCAGCTGTCGGTAGTTCCTTCTTTCCATTTTCAGCTCGTTGATCTTCTGGCTGGCTATTCTTCTGGCTTCCTTTGTACTTGCTAGGATGAGTTCTCTTTGTGCCTCCTGAAGCTTCCGCTTGAAGTAAGCCTCCGAACCGAACTTCTGCTTCTTCGCTGGGGGTGGGTTAACTTCCTTAGGACGTCGTTCAAGCTGACGCTGACGATACTCCTCGATGGTAATTGGTCTGGGGCCAGCGGCCGGATTCTTCAATGCTTCCTTGAGATTAGGATTTTCTCCGCTTGACATAACCAACTCCCCTACTCGGAGAGAACTGAGGTCTACTAGGACCTTTCAGTGTTTCGGTGTTGACTACTAGGTCAATTCACCCAAAAGAGCGGAGTTCTTCCGTTGACTTCTGCAGGGAGACGATGTCTTCCTTCAGAATTGGCTGGAGAAGCAATGTCTTCCTTCAGAATTGGCTGGAGAACAATGTCTTCCTTCAGAATTGGCTGGAGAACAATGTCTTCCTTCAGAATTGGCTGGAGAGCAATGTCTTCCTTCAGAATTGGCTGGAGAACAATGTCTTCCTTCAGAATTGGCTGGAGAGCAATGTCTTCCTTCAGAATTGGCTGGAGAGCAATGTCTTCCTTCAGAATTGGCTGGAGGGCAATGTCTTAGTTCAGAATTGGCTGTGGAGGTGATGTCTTCCTTCTAAAGATGTCTGAATGGGCAAGGTCTTCCTTCAAGACTCTTCTGGCACGCGAAGAGTCGTCGTATTCCCGTGGCGGATCACTAACTGCCTAAATGTTTTCCGTTTCCCTATTTTATACTATTTTTCTTGCTTTGCGCAGCATTTTCCACCGTGAGAATGTTCTTACATGCGCCATGTCCAAGGCTACACGTGCGTAGTCAATTTTCATTGCGCGTGTAACCGTTTCTCAAACGTATGAGAACGGAATTTGAATTTCGCACGTTCCCATGCATTTTTGTCATTTTCCGTGCATTTTTGAAATTCGAAGACTCTGCCGGAGGTCGAAGTGAATTCCCAGGAAAATGGTATGCGACATCCATGGTGATAAGATTTTGCAGACAGGGGCATTTCTTGTGGGTAAGTTTTTGTTCCGCATCTAAATAATGTTTCTTGATGATAATTTTTTGCAGGCAGGGGCATTTTTTGATGGGAACGGCGTCTTCACTCTCCGGAATTCGTGATGTCATCTTTTGTCGTGGTGCATTCCGGGATGGCGTGATGTGGCGTCATTACGCCAGTTTTTTGTTGACGCGGCATTCCTCATGCTGGAATGTGATGTCTCGTGGCGTCATGCCTTTAGTTTGTTGTCGCGCGTCGCGAGTGTTATATCGGTCGGTCGGTCGGCAGTTTAGATATCGAGTGATTGATTCCGATCATGGTGATTGGTTGTTAGTTTAATGGAACCGTGGTTTAAGTGATAATAAACAAATTGATTTTCTTAAGTTCGATTTCATGTTCGATTAGTTATTAAGTCTGTTTTGATTTGGTGTGTAATAAATATTTTTAATTTCGGAATCGATGTTTTTTAATATTGGAGTCCCTTATTGATTTTCTTTTAACTCTTTTGTGGGTTTGAAATTTGTGTGGTATTGGTTTTGTAACCTGCTTGATCGATTGATCATTAACTTGTGATTGATTTTTGTTTTTGTTCCTTTTTGTGGTTTTTGGTTTAAAACAGTTTTACGTTTTTCCGTTACAATGTGCTTGTTTTCAAATAATCTGATCGATA
Source organism: Chrysops caecutiens (assembly GCA_963971475.1). Taxonomy (NCBI): domain Eukaryota; kingdom Metazoa; phylum Arthropoda; class Insecta; order Diptera; family Tabanidae; genus Chrysops; species Chrysops caecutiens. The sequence goes on along the minus strand of OZ020567.1, from coordinate 44,770,748 downwards.
GGTTATTGATTCCTAATTGGTTCTTGTTTTTGTTTTGGTTTGGGACGTTTTTAACTTTTCAGACTTCAACTTGTTTTTATGTGTCGACTATATTTGTTTTTTGGTTCAATGCAATCAATTGATTATCGATTTACTTTCTGATTGATTATTTTGTCCTGATCTTATTTTCTGGTTTTTCAGGTGTTAACAGTGTTTGTCTTTTGGTTCCGTGTGATCATTTGATTATCGATTTACTTTTTGATTGATTATTTTGTCCTGATCATATTTTTGGTTTTTCAGGTGTTGACAGTGTTTGTTTTTTGGTTCAGTGCGATCAATTGATTTTCGGTTTACTCTTTGATTGATTATTTTGTCCTGATCATATTTTCTGGTTTTTCAGTGCGATCAATTGATTATCGATTTATTCTTTGATTGATTATTTTGTCCTGATCATATTTTCTGGTTTTTCAGGTGTTTGACAGTGTTTGTTTTTTGGTTCAGTGTGATCAATTGATTTTCGAATTACTCTTCGATTGATTATTTTGTCCTGATCATATTTTCTGGTTTTTCAGGTGTTGACAGTGTTTGTTTTTTGGTTCAGTGTGATCAATTGATTTTCGATTTATTCTTTGATTGATTATTTTGTCCTGATCATATTTTCTGGTTTTTCAGGTGTTGACAGTGTTTGTTTTTTGGTTCAGTGCGATCAATTGATTATCGATTTTTTCTTTGATTGATTATTCTGTCCTGATCATATTTTCTGGTTTTTCAGGTGTTGACTATTGTGATCGATCAGTTATTGATTTTCGATCAGTTTCTTGATTTTGTTCCTTTTTGGTGATTTTTGGGTTTGGAACAATTTTAAGTTTTCAGATTTCAACGTGTTTTTAGGTGTCGACTATTGTGATCGATCAGTTATTGATTTTCGATCAGTTTCTTGATTTTGTTCCTTTTTGGTGATTTTTGGGTTTGGAACAATTTTAAGTTTTCAGATTTCAACGTGTTTTTAGGTGTCGACTATTGTGATCGATCAGTTATTGATTTTCGATCGACATTAGTACATATGCTACTTCATAGTATTTATTGAATCAAATTTAGAGAACTTTAAACGTACTTCAATGGGTGGTTGAATCAAGGTCATGACATACATTTATAGGTTCTTTTGCAGTAATCCATATATTCTTGACAAGGTTTTCCATGACATTCTCTTTTCTTGTGTCCTAACTTTCCACATTTGAAACATTTTATTTTGTTTGTATACTGACCAGAGCTTGATCGACTGAGATGATCTCTATCTTGCCCTCTTTTAATTTGAAAAGATTTGTTCACCTTTTCTGCTGTCAACAACGCATTACTTATTGTCTTATTGTCTTATCATTCTTTTTCATTCGTAGTTCTTCTTGTTGAAGACGTTCAATTAGTTTAGCCACTGTTTTATTTGTCTCAGCCATAGAATCCCAAGCTGAGTGAAAATGAGAAAAACTCTCTGGTAGACAGTTCAACATTCTAGATATTATCCACTCATCCCTTATATCTTCTTAGATCTAGTTTGCCTAGGAAGTAACCTCATCCTGCTTGGATTATATTCGGCCAAAAATTCAATGCCTACTAGTTTATTCCTATTTTCCTTTTTTAAAAAAAAATCACTTACACTTGTTTCCATCCTGGCTCACTTAACGCATCTTCAATCCTTATGTTTTCTATCTCACCAATCAGGCCAGCATAATCCTGATATCTTAACGGAGGTTTTATCAGGCGTCTATCTCTCAATCTACTTTCCATTTGACTACTCTTGTCAGTTTGAGGTTCATCTTCTAGGCTTTCATAATTTTCACTTTCACTGTCTTTATCCAAGTTAAGCTCCTCCTGTCGTTTTTCTGTGGCTTCTTCTTTTTGTGTAGAGTCAATTTCATTGTTTTGTATTTTGAAATCAATTTCTGCTGACTTTTCTTCAAAGTTTATCTTTTCCTTAAATAGTACATTGCAGGATACTTCGACTTGACATTTTTCAGGGATATAAACTCTGTAGCCTTTTTCTTCCAGGTCGTAGCCTACAAATATTCCCTTCTTACTTCTTTTATCCAATTTTCTACGCTCGCATTCAGGAATCAGCACATAGCATTCACAGCCAAATGGTTTCATTGACTTGACACTCACTCTACGTCCAAACCAAAGATCCGCCGGACTTTTTCCTTTTACTGAGCTTGTTCCAGTTTGGTTAATGGTAAATATTGAGTAATTTAAAGCTTCAGCCCACAATTTTGTACTTATGTTTTCTGCGTATAACTCAGCACGAGCTGCTTCCACTATAGTTCTCATCTCTCTCTCTATTCTACCATTCTGCTGTGGTGTGTGAGTTGTGGATCTTTCATGTAGTATACCCAATTTTTCTAAGATTTCTTTACTACTGGCATTCTTTATCTCTGTTCCATTGTCTGATTTTAGTTTCTTGACTTTTCTTTCAAACTGATTTTCCACAAGATTTAGATATGTTTGCAGTTTGTCTACAGCTTCTGATTTGTTTTTAAGGAAGTATACTGTTCTGAAGTGACTGTAATCGTCCTTAGACATCAAAAAATATTTCGCTCCTCCTAAAGACGTTTCATTCATCTAACCCAAATCGACATGAATGACCTCAAGACATTTTTCAGCCACAACTGGGTTTGTTTTATGTGAAATTCGACATTGTTTTCCATAGGCACACCCCTCACAGACATAATCATTCCAATCATCAATATATGGTATATCATTTCTTGTTAATATTTCTTTTATATACATGACGTTTTGATGTGCAAGTCGTTCATGCCATACCTTAAGTGAGACGGCAGTTAAACAATTTTCTGCTTCTGTACGAAATTTCATTCGAAATAATCCTCCACTTCTTTCAGCAACTAATACAGTTTTACCCTTTTCTAAGATTTCTGACCTTTGTGCGTTTGCTCGCTGAGTATACCCCTTATCCAATGCAGTTGTCAATGAAAACAAGTTAAATGAGAGCTGTGGCACAAACAATACTTGTCGTAGTACAATCCGGTACCATTTTTCTCCATCATGAGCAGTTAGACGAACATCTTAGAGGTTGTATGTTTGTCATCCATTTCAGCTGTCCACTCATGTGATGTGTAGCTCCGCTATCTTCAAAACAGGATTCTTTATCTCTTGACATCATGTTTATATCTAACGATGATAGACTCAGTGTAATAAACCCTTTTGCTTCACTTTCCTGTTTGGCCTTACAGTCCTTTGCAAAATGACCTGTGTGATTACAGATTCTACATTTATAGGTTCTTTTGCAGTAATCCATATATTCTTGACAAGGTTTTCCATGACATTCTCTTTTCTTGTGTCCTAACTTTCCACATTTGAAACATTTTATTTTGTTCGTATACTGACCAGAGCTTGATCGACTGAGATGATCTCTATCTTGCCCTCTTTTAATTTGAAAAGATTTGTTCACCTTTTCTGCTGTCAACAACGCATTACTTATTGTCTTACCATTCTTTTTCATTCGTAGTTCTTCTTGTTGAAGACGTTCAATTAGTTTAACCACTGTTTTATTTGTCTCAGCCATAGAATCCCAAGCTGAGTGAAAATGAGAAAAACTCTCTGGTAGACAGTTCAACATTCTAGATTTTATCCACTCATCCCTTATATCTTCTCCTGTAGCTCGCAAGTTTTGGACAATTCCATCTATTTCTAAGCAGTTTTCAACAGCGGTTTTATTTATGTCATATTCAAATCCAAAGAATTTCATTCTTAATCCATCTGGAGTTGTTTGTGTCCTGCTTCCATAAAGAATTTCTAATCTTTGTAACATTTGGTGTGATGTCGTACAATTTGTAATTGAGCACTACTTTTTCGTCTACATTTAGTCCAATAAATGCTTGTGCATCTCTGTCTTTCTTGCACCAGTCAGTCTGTTCATTTCCTCTTGGTTTCACTACTATATTAGTGGCAACATCCTACACCCCTTTTGAATGCAATAACAAATTTAATTTGAATCGCCACGCGGTATAATTTTCTTGTCCAACAAGTCGATCAAAAACTACTTTTGTGTCCATTCTGGTTTTTACTTTATTTTCTGGCTTTGGTTGATCTTTTGGTTTATCTTCTGATTGATCATCTGGTTTATCTTCTGATTGATCATCTGGGCCCATAACCTGTTATAATTTATGAGGTTATGTAAAATAATATCTAATTATTCTTTATTTTCTGATAATATATATTTCATCTTCTATCTTCCTAAAATACACAGTTGCACTATTTCTAAGTTTGATTTCTTCTTTCTTTGATTTACTTTACTTTAATTATTTCAATTTTAATTATCTTTTTCTTTCCACGCGACATAAGCTGACTTTTTTTTTTTTGACAGACAAACTTAGCCTTACTAAACCTAAATTTGTGCTACCAATATAAAACATCTAACATGGAGAAAACTACTCACTCCATCTGTTGTGTTTCGTGCGAGACTTAAACCCAACACCCACATTTACAGCCAAGATGTTATTGAAATTCCTTCCCATTTAGTTAGCAACTTCGTGATTGCAGATACTTATGGCAATGTATCTGAAACCATAAAGTCTAACGATATTCTCAATTCGTTTATATTAGCACCCAAATATGAAAACTGCACTTTCATCGATGCAGAAATCTTTAACAGTCTGTCCGGACAGGAACGAATATATTTGAGTTCCGATAAAATCTTGAGTGATAATTATAGAGAGCAAAATAATTTTCCAGTAGAATTTTTAAACTCAGTTGATGAAAGTGGGCTCCCGATCCCACAAATTTACTTTCAAAACCAAATTGCATACTTTTACTTATTCGTAATTTGAGTACAGGACATGACTTGCTTGGTCAATGGTACACCTATTCGTTCAGTTCAAATGCAAAAAAAAAATTGTTTGGATTGTCAGATTTTAGCAGGTGTTTTCCAAAACACACGTACATTACAAATACACCTTTATTATACAAGTACACTTCTGTCTTTTTCCTTGCAAAAAACTCAATTTCCCGCCATTCTGGCTTTTTCGATGTCAATTAATAAATCCCATAAATCCCGAACGTTTCAAAAAGAAGAAATCTTGCTGAAACAACCTGTATTTTCTCACCGTCAACTGTATGTTGTAGCCAGTAAAGTTAAATCGTTTGATCGATTGCGTGTCTTGATTTATTTGTGAAACACATGTCTAAGGCCATTTGGCAGAAAATGAAAGAATTTTTACAAAAAGTATTTTGTATGAGAAAATTTTAAGATTCTTTAAGATCCGCAACCGCACCCGCAAGGTTTTCGATAGTTATAGATAGGGCCTCATTCGATATAGATGTACTTTGACGTGAAAAATGAGCTGAAATAATTACTACTACAGTCTGAACTAAATAACCTTTTTACTTACAATGCTACATGCGCGAGCTATTAGAGTGAGCGTAGCGAACAGCGGGGGTTGGCGAGCGTAGCGAGCAGGGGGCGTTCCCCTAGTATATATAAATATGTTCCACATCCCCTCTTTTTTCAGAATATGCACCATAAATGCCATTAATCGTCAAGTCCTCGTATAACAACTTTCGATGATGAAAATTTCCGCGAACCGATCGATGTAATTCATCAACAACCTCCTGTGTTCTCATCACTACCTGCATACACACTATTTATGAATGGAAGGTGTGTGTGTGTGTGTTTGAACACCTTGTAGTTTTATTAGACATGGTTTTGATTTAAATGTTATTATAAAACTTTATCTAAGGCCGTATTCTGCACCAGACGTGTTTTCAATAGATTACAAGCTTTTACCAACTTTACTTACCATTTATATGAATTTGCTTGGATTCTTTAACATTTTATTACACTTTGGTTGCATAAATTCCACACATATTACGTGAATTAAAATTTCAGTTGAAATTAACTGAAGGTTTTGAAAAATTGTAATTAAGAGAAGTTAAAGAGAAATTTAGGTTCGCATCAAGGAAAATGAATAATGTCGCCATCTGAATTTTTCTAGCTCAACTATTCTGTTCAGAACAGCAAATTAGTTCCAATTATTATCGAGAACTAAACTTGTTCTGTTAAATGTATAGGATTTGACAGTTCTGTTCTGTTAGAGTGATCAAAAGAATACGGCTTAAGTCGTCAAATAAACACATAACTTTATTTGCTGCAGAGGAAATGTGAAACGTTGTGTGAAGGAGATAGATGGATAAATATTGTGGAAGAGAAAAGAAAAAGTTAATACAATTTCAAAATTTATTTATTCATCATAATCACCATCATCATCATATATTTCTATTACATTAATATTATTATTATTCCTGGTGTTGTTGTTGGTGTTGCGGATGCTGTTGTTGTTGTTGTTGGTGTTGTGGATGCTGTTGTTGTTGTTGTTGTTGTTGTTGTTGTTGTTGTTGTTGTTGTTGTTGATGTTGTTGCTGTTGTATATACTGCTGTAGAAGAATCTGCTCCATATTGATGTATATGTTATCCATAATGTTGTCGGGCAATGTTATAAAACATTTTCCCAACCGTTGCAAACACCCCTTACAACAGAAGGTCTGCGGATGCAGCAGAAGAACCTGCTCAATATTCTCGAATGTACAGCTAAAGGATTGTGCTAACCCTGTGATCGCACACTCATCGCACAGCCTCCTGCCGAATTGGTCCAGCCAATATACGCCAGCGAACGAAAACTTCAGAAATGGTGACAGATCCATTCTTTCAACTATGAGCTATGATTGAAAATTTCATGACTTATAATCAAAGCTTTTATCTCTTCCCGTGGTTAGAAATTTGATAAACATACAATGTAGACCATGTATTCGAAATCCAACTTTTATCAACAGAAAGTTCATAGGTGTTTCTCAACACTTTGAAATGAGTTTTATGATCTGCTGTCAACTGAAAAGTTGTTAAATTTCATGTGGTTATCAGCAGCATGTTTTTCATTAAACTTGAATTTCAGAGGTTAATGGTCATCGTTAGTGCGTAAGCATACCACTTTTATCAACTGGAAAGTTTAATTTTCATGCGGTTATCAGCAGCATGTTTTTCAACAAAATCTAAATTTCAGAGGTTAATGATCATTGTTGGAGAGTAATCATGCTCAAACATGCAAAACTAAGGGTAAGAATTTCATTTAAGGTCATCGCAAGTGCGTAGGCATAGCGGATATCAGCAGCATGTTTTCAGCAAACTCAAATTTCTGAGGTTAATGGTCATCGCTGGAGTGTGATCATGCTCAAACATGCACAACCAAGGACTAGAATTTGCGCGTGCGTTAGAATCTTTAATTAGTTCATCAACATACTTTTTCCCTTTCACGTTGCCTGAATCCACACACACGCACACGCACACACTCTACCTGCGATGTGAATTTTCATATATTCATGTTTCATCAGCATACTGTATGAATTTCAACATTTTTCTTCTTCTCTCTCTCTTTACCTATTTCCCCAATATGTTTTGGAAATTCCTCCTCTTTAGTTATGACCTCTTTACATATTTCTCCATCAACATATCTTAGTCTTGAAGCTGTAATCTCAGCAATTTATGACGTTCTCTTGAGGTTTGTGGTGTGCTAGAAATGTCTATATATTCTTTTTCACTCGCTTAGCAGGTAAAGGGGTGTAAAAATCTCCTACATCATCACCATCACCATCACCATCACCATCATTATCATCATCATCATCATCATCATATATACTAGACTTAATTTCAATTTTCTTATATATTTGTTCTAATGGTTCAATGCTTGGTTTGAAAGTTTCTCTAGACACACATTCCCGGCATGCATTTTACCTGTCTTCAGAGCTTGATACTTTTGACGTACCTATTATTTTTCGCATTTTAACGATGTTCTTCAACAATTCTATATTTTTTACATTTCGTTTCATTTTGCGAGTAGCTTTTTACAGCAGTGTATGAGATGCTTATTAGGTTCCTTTAGCAACTGTTAGCTTCGTTTAGAACAGTGTATTAGATGTTTATTAGGATCTTTTAAATGATTATTAGATTCGTTTAGCTTTTCTTAGCTTCTTTTAGAACAGTGTATTAGATGTTTATTAGCTCCTCTTAGCTTCTTTTAGAATAGTGTATTTGATGTTTATTAGATTCTTTTAGCTTCTTTTAGATTCTCTTAGCTTCTTTGAGCTTCTTTTAGCTTCTTTTAGCTTTATTTAGAATGTTTAATACAGTTAGAAGCTATTTGTGTTAGTATGACATCCCATACTGAAATATGAGCGCACAATATTGGAGTAAGCTTTCAGCAAAAACGGTAAAACTATCAACATCAACAACAGCAAAATAAATAAAAGAAATTATATGTATAAACAATGCTTTTTATTTTTCCCCATTTAAGATCTTAATCATTTACAATTGCGATTATATTATATTTACGTCTTAATCGTTTACATTTGAGCTTATACTAAAATGACTCCATGGTAAAGTTTTATAGCCTATGTTATATTAACATCTTAATCGTTTACAATTGAGCTTATACTATAATTACCCCATGGTAAAGTTTTATGTGTATTTGAATATAAAAACCTTTTATCATCATGTGCGCTTAAGTCGACTTTCATTTGTGAAATCAAACATACTTTATGCTTATTTGATTCAATTGAATTTTGAGAAATTATTTTACTAACGTTCGAAATCAAACAATGGACATAATCTTGGAACGTGATTTGTGGTGCTATCCGACTCTTTTCAATACCTTTAGACTTTTTAATTTTATTTACCCCTTCAACCCAGGATAATCGCTTGTATCGAAATTATTATGACAATCATGTTTAATTGTTTCGTACAAGTCAGAGCAGGTCATGTCATAAATTAAACTGTCTGTATCCGTGTAGCATACAGTACAATTAAATTTAAAATTCATGAAGTTTTAAATTCAGGCCTACTTATAAGTGCTTTAGCACCATATCTACCATGCCATTTTGTCACTTGTTTGACGAGGCTATATTTGCGAACATTCTCCATTGTTTTACCGAAAACAGTGTTATTCATCAGTTTGAAGAGGTTTTTTTCAAAATCATCCTTCGCATGGGTACGTAATTCAGTATTTAAATCTATGTATGGTTTTAATTATTGAGATTGATTAAATTCTAATATTCGATAAATTTTTTTTTATCTCAATCCATACTGGAGAGCTTGTTTAACATTTCTATAATGAATTACATATTTTTCTTTATCAATCAAACAAGCAATTAACTTCTTTGCTTTTGATTTAGGTTGACAATAATGTTCCGGACAAAATGGTAGATCCTTATGTTGATCATGAATTTCTTGAGGGTGTTCTAGATCTACTTCTAGTATATATCCTGTAGATGAAATATCATCAATAGTGTTCAGATTGAAAGTATTTACATTGTCTACCCATTTGATACCGCCATAAGGTAAATATTGAGACATTGCCTATCCATACTGGTTATTAATATCATTATAATTTAAAAACTTATCCGGTTAAGAAGGATCATAATTCGGCATATATTTGTTATTAGCTTTTGCATATCGTATCGAACACTGACTAAGCCCACCCCTAATACCTCTTTCAATAAACATAACCCTATCTACATCTGTAAGTAACTCTAACGTAACACCTGTAGTTTTTAGTATCGCATCCCAAGTATACCCTGGGAGCGTAAAGTAATGTGCTGGATCTAAATCATATGTTTGGAGGCAGCTAGATCGAAACTGTTCAAAAACATCAGCTAAAAGTAAAACATCTGTTTTCAAATATAAATCTGAATATTCACCTAAATTTCTAATATCAAATTCTTTCCAAATTTTATGTGCATGCTCTTATTCATTTTCACTAATATGTGCTCCGTTCAATTTATTATAGAATTTTGTGATATGAGGTAAAGAGATTTCATCAAATTTTGATTCGCTATCGAAAAAATCGTATAGATAAACTCCTTGACGTTTCAATAGATTAAATTGTGTATTGTTTAAATTTGAAAACTGCGATGATAATATTGGAAAGAGAGTTAGATATGATGCAAGGGTATCTAGACTGCTAGCCATAAATCGTAAGGAATCGATGAATCTAAATTTAACAGCAACAACAGCTTTACAAATGTTTTTCGTAAATGAAATATACCGTTCTTTATTGATGGGTAAAACTTCTAATCTGCCTGGTAAATCTACAGCTAAATCTTTAATATTGAAATGTGAGTCATATCCACTCAAATTATGGAAAATAATTGGAACACAATGTGAATCCTTAAAACTAACATTACATTCGTTATGTGCAGCACCTTTATAAATACCGGTCAAGTGACAGTGATCACGTGCTTTTGCATTTTCATTAGTGAAAGGTTTTTCGCAAATATGACTTTTTGGCGAATCGCTGAATTCGTTGGTTTGTTCGAATGTTAAATTTGGCATAGGTTGAGGGTTAGCAAAAATATGCTCAAATTTATCAACAATTTTTCTTAGTTTATCAATGAACCATTTTATACAATTTTCACCACGGTAACTAGCATAAAACGATAACACGGGGTCATAAGAACATTTAAGATAAAATCCTATACTACATGGTACATGTTTCTGATAAATATTTTTTTCCATACAATCTAATAATAAACACTCCAAGTCTGCATAAATGACAAAAGGAGCTTTGATCTTATTTCTAATAGCTTTAAATGATAAATTCTTCTGCTCACCTGTTGGTAACCTTATCTTACATTGATTGAGGTTTCTGCACTCTTCAGAATGTTTCTCCAGTTTTTCAGATGAGTGGAAATAACGTTAACATCTTCGCAGAAAAAAACTTTTCCTTTATGAGTTGACGCTTGTGTAGCTAGGAGACGTAAAAGGCTCTTAATCCAAACGTAATGATACTGAATGTGAAAATGTGATTTCACTACCTTGGTATCTGCTTTATAGTCATGGGGAAGTTAGTATATTGTTGATATTTCTGCACACGATCTACATGGTCATTGGCTGGATGTAATGCAGATAGAACTGCCAACTTAAAACATTTATTGTCATTATTTTGCACATTAACACACGCTTTTTCCACATTAATTTGTTTGGGTAATTGAATGTACGAAGATCCAATCTGAGGTGTATACTTATTGATGTTTATTATGAGATTAACGATTGAGGATAATGCCCAACCGCTATCTTTTTCTTGGAATTCTTCCAAGTTCCTTAAAATGTCTTCTATAATGTTGTCACTAATCCATTTACCTAAATCAGTTTCACAATCTATAATTCCGTTTTTTGTATTTATATATTTGTGTTCAATCACTACTCTCAATTTTTTCACTATTTTGAACTCTCCACAAAACACCGCGTTCACTTTCACTCTTTCGACTTTCTTCAATGCGTTTTTTACTCGTCATCTAAATAGCTTACAGCAACCTTCAAGAAAATTCTTAGGGTCTTTATACCCCAAATTTACTAAGCAACCGGTTCTCATACGGTTCTGAAACGCACATTCCATATCAATCCACTGAATCTTCTGGTTCGGTTGTCTTAAACCTGAACCAACTCTATTCAGTAATATTTTAATTTGCGATCTTATACAATTTAAATGGCAAACTATATTACCTACACTTCTTTTCATCCCCATATTTGGGGCAAATTTCACAATTTTGCGCAAATTCCGTAGATCTTTGCTACATTCACTTAACACTCCTTCGAGTAGATCATTACTTTCAATAGCACTTTCTAGTGCTAATCTATTTTTCACTACAAGATTTTTTAATGAAACCATTTTACTATATGTTTGCAATAAACTAAAATGTTCATCCATTTCACGCTTTATAAATGTGTATATATTTTATGATAATTCCAGGTTCAAAGTCATTCAAAATTTATAGTTTAGATGTAGTGATAGCGTTTGAAAGCTTGAGCTACATGTAGTGATAACGAGTCATTAGAAATGAAAGATTTATTTTATTTATTTATTTATTTTTATTTGACATTGTTTTCCGCTGTACAAAATTAAACCTATAACTTAATCCATTCTTCCCCAAATTCATAACATTGAAAATGCCCGAATTGAGAGCACATATGACTTTAACAAGAAGCCTACTATATTTTTGTGGGAAAAATAGTTGATAATCTTCCAATTCAAGAACGATTTTCGTCCCATATTTTGTGGAGACTTTTGTTGCAGCTTCGATACCTTATTCGCCATTTATTTCCATATCTGAACTTCGCATTGTGGGTTTAAAAATCTTCACGGTGTCCAACATCTGTTTCATTTCCTTGGGATCTTCATACGTATAATCATCATCACGTGTGTATGGTTGTTGACTTTCCGCCTCCATTTCCCCAAAATCTGCTAACAATAGCTGCCTACATGTAGTAGCATTCTCATCATCATCATCTTCATCATGAACCAAATGCTTCTTGTTTTTCATCTGACGTGTTGAAGAAAGATCCATTGTGGGGATTTAGTGTTGTATTATATGTTTGCAGAATGACTGATTAAGGTACATAGTATGTGGTGACAAGGTGGGAAAATATGATTTGAGGTTAAACAATATTTTTATGATTTTTTTCCATTATAAAATTCGGAATTAAATGTTGAAAGCACTTTTCCCTTATTAGCAACACTATATATATTTCGGTTTAATTCTAATATAGTTTCTTCACTGAGTTTCTCATATCGGGCAGGTAGGAAGAGTTGATAATTTTCTAGCTGCGAAACGACTCTATTTCCAAATTTTGTTACCACCTTTCTTGCTCCCACAACCTTATACCCAATATGTTGGATCATATCCTCCACTGGCCGTATAGGTTTAATGCTTCCAAGTCTATTAAGCTCAAAAAGAATTGCATCATCTTCGTTACCAACGGGTGAAATTGAATTACACTTATCCTCATAGGACATAAAGGTGTTGAAATAGTTTTGCGGTTGTCTCATTTTCTCCTTTCCCAATATCTCAATTGTTGTTGTTGTTGTTGATGTATCTCACTAAAGACAGCGTACTAAACTCTAATACCTGTAGCAAACCATTTTATACAAAGGGTAGAGCGGTCAGAACTTATGTTACACACACACACACATACACATACTTCTTTCACAAGATTGTGAAATTCGTTGACATTGTGACCGCCGCCGATAAGAAGCTGCGCGTTCAAACATGTCCATGACGCATGCCCAACAAACAACGCGTGTATGACCCTTCTCTTGACCCCAAACTGATTACGCATGCCCAGTAACATAACCCATGCCCATGACCCTTTCATTGACCCCAACCTGATTACGCATGCCCAGTAACAACAACTCATGCCCATGACCCTTTCATTGACCCCGACGTGATTACGCATGCCCAGTAACAAACAACGCATGCCCATGACCCTTCCGTTGACCCTAACCTGATTACGCACCAGCGTAACAAACAACGCGTGTATGACCCTTCTCTTGACCCCAGCCTGATAACGCACCAGCTTGGCTACCGATCGAGTCTTGCTGATAAGGGACAAAATAAGCCCCGCCCCGCTATTGAGACTCCGCCCCCACAGTGACGTCATCACCTCACTGATAAGACTAGCCCCGTCCCCCCACTACCAAATACCCGAGACTCCAACCCTTCAGTGACGTCATCATCTCACCACACCGCCTTTGATGTCATCAAAAATTCAAGAAGAAGAGAAGAATTGATTTTGGGGGCTCCATAAGAAAATACACGCGATTTTGGTCCAGTCCCCGCATAGCTTACCTACTTTTCAAAAACATTGATCTAAGTGGTGAAATATATTACATATTGAATTGTTTGTGTAGTCCAAATAGCATTTAGGTATATATCATATATATGAATTATTTTAATTTTTATAAAACATAAAAAAAGTTTTCCCCGAATATGCCGCCCTAGGCTCCAGCCTACTCAGCCTACTGGTAAATCTGCCACTGTATATAATTATCATTTGCTTTTACCATTTAAATTTAGGAAGGGCAAATGTACATGAAATAAGAGTTAAAATTCTCACATTAGTTCAACTGGGACCGATCAAGAAAGAGAAACAGGAGAAAGAGGGGAAAATCGTTCAAATATTGTACACAACAAATTGAAATTATTTTATATATATTAAATAGAAAGAAAATTTTAACAATATAAGATTTTAATTAATTTAAAAATTATTTTACCAATCCAAACGTTTACCTCCAGATCCAATTCGTGCTGTGTAATAGCTTAACTGAGCATTTCGCCATCCATTCTACCAAAGCAAACAGATCGGACAAACAAATCAAACAGAATAAAGAAAAAACATCATAAATGACGAAAAAATTAGAAAATTACCTTTACTACAACTTAGGTTTCAAATTCCGCCAAGTTTTGGTAGCAAGCCGATAACATATATTTTCCCTTTGTTTGCTGGCTTAGACGGTGGTAAATTTCGAAATCGTTAAGTTATTACCTTTGAACAATTGCAACGATAAACTAGCGCACGTGTCATAAATATAAACGAACGAAAAGGGATCAATCGCTTAATCTAAAGGCCGGTCCACACGCCACGTTTTGCACAACCCTATGAGTCTGCGCAGTCTTAAGACAGAATGAAAACGTTGCAATTTCGAGCGTCCAGATGGTGCAGTCATATCTGTATTTTTCGCTCAGTCTTGTGTGATATCGTCATGGAGGAGGTTCTACGTGGTCAATTTTTGCATGCTGTCTTGTTAAAAAAAGAACACGTTCGGCATTTTAGACAATTTTAAGAAAACTCCCAATAGATCCTATAGTTCACAATATTTATTGGAAAAGCAAATATGTATTAAAAAGATAAGAGAGGAATTTAAAACGGGATATTTAGAATTTTTGAAAGCAGATAAAGACTTAGCTATAACCTTAAAAACAAATTTTGATAAAATTTATGCGCAGGTAAATGAAATTATTGATAATAAAGCTTCAATTTATTTGGGAACAAGTAATTCTGATATAGAAATTGTAAAAATGGCGTCATTTGACATAACCACAGCCATTAAGGTAATACCAGAATTTAAAGGTGAAATAAGAGAACTAGGCAATTTCCTGAATATAATAGAATTTCTACATGACACGCTCAAAGATGACACTGTGAAAGCCAAGCTCATAAAATTCGTCTTGAAAACAAGACTAGCAGACAATGTCAAAAATAAACTTATAACATATTCTGCTCCAACTAATTTGAGAACTTTACATGATGTTTTACAAAAAGTATTTAAGCCAAACAAAACTTCACTGTCAATACAGTCAGAATTGGCAAAAATATTTCAAGGAAACAAAACCGTTTCTGATTATGCTCAAAAGATAGAAAATTTAATGTCCCAATTAAATATGCTGCAAATTTCTGAACAAGGTGAATCGCACCGAGACATAATCTCGGCATTAAACAAGCAAATTGCATTAAATGCATTTAAGAATGGTCTCAATGAACCGATAAAATCAACTGTCTTTGCAGCCAGGCCCACCAAATTACAAGATGCAATTCAAGTAGCTTCTGAATTGGGTCGTCCCAATAATCAAGCAAGCGTCTTCCATTATAACAAAAATCGTGGACATAATAATTTCCGTAGAAATAATAATATGAACAACTACCAGAATTCTCCTAGAAACCCAAATTTTTCCCAACGACGGAATTTAATTTTAATAGACCCAACAATAATAGACGACCCCAGCAGTCATCTTACAACAATGTAAGATCGAGAAATAACACAAATAATAGAAATACGAATTATAATAAAAGGGTTAATGTGATTACGTCAGAAGATGTTGAGCGCACTGAATCGGGAAACGCAGAAAACCCCGAATCGGAGACGGGGATAAACAATTTATTTCAAGAACAGTAAGAGTATTCACTCTAGATAGCCATTTGACCAACTTCATATATTTAAAAACGGATGTATCCCAAGTATCACTTTCATTTTTAATAGACACAGGTGCTGATATATCAATTATAAAAATAAATAAGTTAAATAATTTAAATAATATATCGACTGAAAGTATATGTGAAATATCAGGTGTAACAAATTCAAAATCATACTCCTTAGGTACTATTAATTCGAAACTAAATATATCAGGCCAAAATATTTATCAAAAATTTCATGTGGTTGAGGAAGCATTTCCAATCTTAACAGATGGCATATTGGGTAGAGACTTTTTAATTAAGACTTCCTGTAAATTAGATTATGAATCTTTCACGATAACATTATTACTAGAAGATGGGGATGTTACACTTCCAATGCATCGAAGAATGCCAAAAATTGAACAAATAGTTGTTCCAGCAAGAATGCAAGTTATTCAGGCAGTAAATGTTAATATTGCGAAAGATGGCATCGTTCTTAACGAACAAATACAGGAAGGTGTTTTCGTAGCCAACAGCTTAGTACCTGCTAAAGGTGTGGCACATGTTAAAATACTTAACACTCTGGATCATGATATAGTACTAAACACTTTTATACCAAAGATAGAACCTTTGGAAAACTATCACGTCTTAAACTTTAAAACTTCAAGTACTGATGCTCATAGAAGTGAAAGGCTTATGAATGAGCTAAATATTAGTGGACTTGATAACTCTGCAAGAAAATCCATAGTAAACATTTGTAAGAAATTCGCAGATATATTTTATCTTCAAGGGGATACTCTTAGTTATAATAATTTTTATGAACAGAAAATTCCAGTAATAGATAAAAGCCCGGTTTATATAAAAAATTATAGACTACCACATTCTCAGGTGGAAGATATAAATAAAGAAGTCAAAAAATTAATTGATGAGGATATCATAGAACCTTCGGTAAGTCCATATAATTCACCACTTTTGATAGTGCCAAAAAAGTCAGATGGTGAGACTAAAAAATGGCGACTAGTTGTAGATTTCAGACAATTAAACAAGAAAATCATGGATGATAAATTTCCTTTGACCAGGTTAGATGACATTCTTGATAGGCTAGGGAGAGCAAAATACTTTTCAACCCTCGATCTCACAAGTTCTTTTCATCAGATTCCATTACACCCTAATTCGAGACCCTTAACAGCTTTTTCAACGAGTAGTGGACATTATCAATTTAAACGTTAGCCATTTGGTTTAAAAATTTCTACTAATAGTTTTCAGAGAATGCTGTCAATAGCATTAGCTGGTTTAGACTCTTTTATATGTGGATGATATTATCATCTTTGGTTGTAGTTTACAACACCACAATTTGAGTTTAATTAAAACATTTGAGAGACTTCGGAAATATAATCTCAAACTGAATCCACAAAAATGCAACTTTTTACGCACAGAAGTCACTTATTTAGGACATCTTATAACCCAAGATGGAATCAGAACAGATCCCAAAAAATATGACACAGTACTAAATTATCCACAACATACAACAGCGGAAGAAGCAACGAGATTCATAGCTTTCTGTAACTATTACAGACGTTTCATTCATAACTTCGCTGAAATAGCTAGACCAATCAATAATTTAGCTAAGAGAAATACTCCCTTCGTCTGGTCTGATAAGTGTCAGGAATCATTCCTAAATCTGAAATCAAAATTAATTAATGCTCCCATACTACAATACCCGAACTTTGAAGAGAAATGTGTAGTAACCACAGATGCATCGCAGTTCGCACTTGGTGCTGTTTTATCCCAAGGTGAAATTGGAAAAGATTTACCCATCTCTTATGCCAGTAGGAGTTTAAATAAGCATGAGATTAAGAAACCAATTATAGAAAAAGAACTTTTGGCGATACACTGGGCGATAAATTTTTTTAGACCATACCTTTACGGTAAGAAATTTATAGTTGTAACAGACCATAGACCCTTAGTAAGTTTGTTTACCCATAAAAACCCATCCTCAAAGTTAACACGTATACGAGTGGACTTAATGGACTATGATTTTGAAATTCTTTACAAACAGGGAAAAATGAATACTAATGCTGATGCTTTGTCACGAATAAAGCTAGATTCAGATATTTCAAAAGACATGATACCCACAGATATAAAAGTCATAACAAGAGCAATGATAAAAAAGAAGGAAACTCCACCGAAAAGAAATAGTAACTCTTGTAGTGTAGAGCCTGATCAACTCTATGCTTGGGAATGTACTTCTATTTCTGAGACTAGAGGAGTAAAAAAGTTGAGATTTGAAGCGCGCGAAAATATAGGAAGTTTGCCTCGAGTTATTATAGAAAACAAAGCAGTAGTTGTCGAAATTAGCAATAATCCATGTTATAACTTAGGTTTAATCTTGGAGACGCTAATATTCGTGGCTAGAAAGAAAAATATTCAAAAGCTAGCGCTAGCGAAAGAAGACATTATATTCAAGGATATAAATATAAATGAATTTAAAGAAATATATAATGGATTGCAATCAAAAATAAAAGCAGATAGAGGGCAAACAAATTTGAAAATAATTTTGTACAAATCTCCTCATAGAATAATAGATGATGAAATGAAGACTAAAATAATAAAAGAGTTTCATGACTCACCCTATGGGGGGCACTGTGGTATCAAAAGAACAATAAATAAAATAAAACAAAGATATATTTGGAAAAATTTAAATAAAATGGTTAAGAATTACGTCAGCAAATGTCAAACCTGTTCAAAAAATAAAATCACCAAACATACGAAAGAAAAGATGGTCATAACAGATACACCTTCCACGAGTTTTGAAATAATTTCTATAGATACAGTAGGTCCTTTGAAAATATCGAAAGAGTTTAGGTACATATTAACAATCCAATGTGAACTGACTAAGTACATAGAAGCAATCCCCATAGAGAACAAAGAAGCACAAACAATAGCTAAGGCTTTATTAGAAAAATTCATTTTAAAATTTGGAACTTTCAAAATTTTAAAATCTGATTTAGGATCCGAATTTGTTAATGAGTTATTCAAAAATTTATGTACTTTGCTTCAAATACGCCAAATTAATTCAACACCTTATCATCATGAAACTCTGGGATCTATTGAAAGAAATCATAGAGTACTCAATGAATATTTAACTTCATTTGTACAAAATAGTGAATGGTATGAGTGGATACCATGTTATGTATTTTGTTATAATACGACACCTCACTCTGATACAGGATATACACCGTATGAATTAGTATTTGGACGATTGGTTACTTTTCCTAGTGACATAGTTATGAATGAATCTCCGATATATAACTATGATGATTATGTACAGGAACTAAAATTTCGTTTACAGAAAGCTCATGAAAGAATTAAAGTAATATTAAATGATGCAAAAATAAGAAGAAAATATTATTTTGACAAATCAGCTAAGCCACTAAAAATAAAAATAGGAGACAGAGTACTGTTAAGAACTGAAAATAAGAAAAAATTAGATAAGCAATACAATGGTCCTTTTGAAGTATTGGACATAGATGATGTAAACGTAAAATTAAGGATAGAAGATAAGATTAAATAGGTGCACAAAAATAGGTTAAAAGCAATTGGTTAAAAAAAAAAAAAAAAAAAAGTAGCGATAAGATAGTAAATAAAAACATACTTAAGTCTCGTATTACAAATGTAATCATCATTATTGTAGTAACATATAATATATTATTATCATTGTCAGAATACAACTCAGAAAGAAGTCAACTGGGATGAAATCTTTGAAGAAACAGCAAAATTGTTCAGCGAACTAAGGCTGGATGAACCGGAAGAAGAGCGAAATCGCAGTCAGGAAGAAATAGAAGATGCATTTAGAGCCGGCGACGAAATTCGAATGATGATTTGGCAAAGCGAGAGACGTAAATCACGTTACGAAAGAAGGAGGGGTCGATTCTCCACAACAAGAGGTGCCAGAACCAGAAGAATCATCGAACAAAATAATGGCAAGCAGCAAAGAAGCGAGAGAAAATCACGGGACAAAAATTAAATGCATAATTAATGATTAATATGTCAGTATTTAGAGCAAATCTTTAACAAAAAAAAAATTTTTAAAACCCAAAATAAATTCTAAAAATTTTTTCTTAAACGGTGGGGATGTAAGGATCACCCTTTTTAGTAATGGAATAATCACCCTGTTAAAATTTAGCAAATACCCTTTAGTACGATCAAATTTAGCATAGGAACATTATAACATTATACATTATAACACATTAGCATAACACATTATAACAAATTAGTGAAGACACAAAGATTATAAATTATAACAAATTAGTGAAGACATAAAGATTATACATTATAACAAATTAGTAAAGACAATCACTAGCATAAGTATTAGAACAGAAATTTAGATTATGTACTTACCTGATGCACTTACCTAGCATAGTTGCACAACATAGGGGACATATGAAGAATCGATACTAAGAACTAAATGTAATCATTTCTTCATCAATTTTGGTTCTCATGGGAACTTAATTCCCATGAGGTTATTAAACTTAAGTTCAATCTAGAAAAACCATTATAAATTGCCTAATCATGATCGAATAAACCAGTTATTGTCTCAACATTGAACAGGAGAGTTGTTTAATTTGGATAATCACAGAGCACTAATTGGTGCTCTACGTTATCTTTACCAGCTCACGCATTACTGGTCGGTGCTTCAGACGAGCACTTCAATATGGTGAGCATTTAAGTCTCCAATAATAATATAAACATTACATGGCGATCCTGCCAACTTGTATTTAGGAATCTTCAACAACACAAGCAATTGCTTCGACGTCGATGGTGACTGAAGATGGGCGAATTATTGTGAAAATCGACTTAAAGAAGATAAATTATGAGAGTTACAAACTGAGGAGGAAACTTACTTTGGGGGAAGAACTCAGAGACCCGCTTAATGGACCAAGGCCTAGGTATCCTGACAAGCAACGAAAAGCTGCAAAACAAAAAATAAAAAAGAAGCGAGGGGGAAAACAACGCCAAATAAGGAAGCAACTAGTCGAGCTTCACAAACTGGCAGCAATTACCGCTGGACCCTTTAAAACACAGTTATTATTAAAAATCAATAACTTGAAAACCTTAAAGAAAAATTATAAAAAGCTGCATGATGATGAAATTATAAAAATCATTAAAAACAATAGCGTTAATTAACTGATTAATTGTGAAATATAAAAAAAAAAAAATAATAAATAGTGTATTTAAGTAAAATTTGTGAATTGTATTGCTTATTGGGTCATCATGGGCGCCTTCAATAGTAAACGTAAAGAATTTAAAGAAGAATTTGTCATTAATAACAATGCTGCTGCTTCTAACAATAATATTTTCCAACAAAGGAATCTAAGTGATTTTCAACTAGTTCTTTTGATTCTTTTATTGATTGTAGGATTTCATGCGCTTTCGTATTACTTAAAAAAATATCTATCAAAAACTGTTTCTAAGCAGGTTATGCAGAATGCATAATAATGGCGTCAGGCTTGCAAACCCTTTCTCAAGATTTAAAGAAAATTTTAGACAATTTTAAGAAAACTCCCAATAGATCCTATAGTTCACAATATTTATTGGAAAAGCAAATATGTATAAAAAAGATAAGAGAGGAATTTAAAACGGGATATTTAGAATTTTCGAAAGCAGATAAAGACTTAGCTATAACCTTAAAAACAAATTTTGATAAAATTTATGCGCAGGTAAATGAAATTATTGATAATAAAGCTTCAATTTATTTGGGAACAAGTAATTCTGATATAGAAATTGTAAAAATGGCGTCATTTGACATAACCACAGCCATTAAGGTAATACCAGAATTTAAAGGTGAAATAAGAGAACTAGGCAATTTCCTGAATATAATAGAATTTCTACATGACACACTCAAAGATGACACTGAGAAAGCCAAGCTCATAAAATTCGTCTTGAAAACAAGACTAGCAGACAATGTCAAAAATAAACTTATAACATATTTTGCTCCAACTGATTTGAGAACTTTACAAGATGTTTTACAAAAAGTATTTAAGCCAAGCAAAACTTCACTGTCAATACAGTCAGAATTGGCAAAAATATTTCAAGGAAACAAAACCGTTTCTGATTATGCTCAAAAGATAGAAAATTTAATGTCCCAATTAAATATGCTGCAAATTTCTGAACAAGGTGAATCGCACCGAGACATAATCTCGGTATTAAACGAGCAAATTGCATTAAATGCATTTAAGAATGGTCTCAATGAACCGATAAAATACACTGTCCAGGCCCACCAAATTACAAGATGCAATTCAAGTAGCTTCTGAATTGGATCGTCCCAATAATCAAGCAAGCGTCTTCCATTATAACAAAAATCGTGGACATAATAATTTCCGTAGAAATAATAATATGAACAACTACCAGAATTCTCCTAGAAACCCAAATTTTTCCCAACGACGGAATTTAATTTTAATAGACCCAACAATAATAGACGACCCCAGCAGTCATCTTACAACAATGTAAGATCGAGAAATAACACAAATAATAGAAATACGAATTATAATAAAAGGGTTAATGTGGTTACGTCAGAAGATGTTGAGCGCACTGAATCGGGAAACGCAGAAAACCCCGAATCGGAGACGGGGATAAACAATTTATTTCAAGAACAGTAAGAGTATTCACTCTAGATAGCCATTTGACCAACTTCATATATTTAAAAACGGATGTATCCCAAGTATCACTTTCATTTTTAATAGACACAGGTGCTGATATATCAATTATAAAAATAAATAAGTTAAATAATTTAAATAATATATCGACTGAAAGTATATGTGAAATATCAGGTGTAACAAATTCAAAATCATACTCCTTAGGTACTATTAATTCGAAACTAAATATATCAGGTCAAAATATTTATCAAAAATTTCATGTGGTTGAGGAAGCATTTCCAATCTTAACAGATGGCATATTGGGTAGAGACTTTTTAATTAAGACTTCCTGTAAATTTGATTATGAATCTTTCACGATAACATTATTACTAGAAGATGGGGATGTTACACTTCCAATGCATCGAAGAATGCCAAAAATTGAACAAATAGTTGTTCCAGCAAGAATGCAAGTTATTCAGGCAGTAAATGTTAATATTGCGAAAGATGGCATCGTTCTTAACGAACAAATACAGGAAGGTGTTTTCGTAGCCAACAGCTTAGTACCTGCTAAAGGTGTGGCACATGTTAAAATACTTAACACTCTGGATCATGATATAGTACTAAACAATTTTATACCAAAGGTAGAACCTTTGGAAAACTATCACGTCTTAAACTTTAAAACTTCAAGTACTGATGCTCATAGAAGTCAAAGGCTTATGAATGAGCTAAATATTAGTGGTCTTGAAAACTCTGCAAGAAAATCCATAGTAAACATTTGTAAGAAATTCGCAGATATATTTTATCTTCAAGGGGATACTCTTAGTTATAATAATTTTTATGAACAGAAAATTCCAGTAATAGATAAAAGCCCGGTTTATATAAAAAATTATAGACTACCACATTCTCGGGTGGAAGATATAAATAAAGAAGTCAAAAAATTAATTGATGAGGATATCATAGAACCATCGGTAAGTCCATATAATTCATCACTTTTGATAGTGCCAAAAAAGTCAGATGGTGAGACTAAAAAATGGCGACTAGTTGTAGATTTCAGACAATTAAACAAGAAAATCATGGATGATAAATTTCCTTTGACCAGGTTAAATGACATTCTTGATAGGCTAGGGAGAGCAAAATACTTTTCAACCCTCGATCTCACAAGTTCTTTTCATCAGATTCCATTACACCCTAATTCGAGACCCTTAACAGCTTTTTCAACGAGTAGTGGACATTATCAATTTAAACGTTAGCCATTTGGTTTAAAAATTTCTACTAATAGTTTTCAGAGAATGCTGTCAATAGCATTAGCTGGTTTAGACTCTTTTATATGTGGATGATATTATCATCTTTGGTTGTAGTTTACAACACCACAATTTGAGTTTAATTAAAACATTTGAGAGACTTCGGAAATATAATCTCAAACTGAATCCACAAAAATGCAACTTCTTACGTACAGAAGTCACTTATTTAGGACATCTTATAACCCAAGATGGAATCAGAACAGATCCCAAAAAATATGACACAGTACTAAATCATCCACAACCTACAACAGCGGAAGAAGCAACGAGATTCATAGCTTTCTGTAACTATTACAGACGTTTCATTCATAACTTCGCTGAAATAGCTAGACCAATCAATAATTTAGCTAAGAAAGATACTCCCTTCGTCTGGTCTGATAAGTGTCAGGAATCATTCCTAAATCTGAAATCAAAATTAATTAATGCTCCCATACTACAATACCCGAACTTTGAAGAGAAATGTGTAGTAACCACAGATGCATCGCAGTTCGCACTTGGTGCTGTTTTATCCCAAGGTGAAATTGGAAAAGATTTACCCATCTCTTATGCCAGTAGGAGTTTAAATAAGCATGAGATTAAGAAACCAATTATAGAAAAAGAACTTTTGGCGATACACTGGGCGATAAATTTTTTTAGACCATACCTTTACGGTAAGAAATTTATAGTTGTAACAGACCATAGACCCTTAGTAAGTTTGTTTACCCATAAAAACCCATCCTCAAAGTTAACACGTATACGAGTGGACTTAATGGACTATGATTTTGAAATTCTTTACAAACAGGGAAAAATGAATACTAATGCTGATGCTTTGTCACGAATAAAGCTAGATTCAGATATTTCAAAAGACATGATACCCACAGATATAAAAGTCATAACAAGAGCAATGATAAAAAAGAAGGAAACTCCACCGAAAAGAAATAGTAACTCTTGTAGTGTAGAGCCTGATCAACTCTATGCTTGGGAATGTACTTCTATTTCTGAGACTAGAGGAGTAAAAAAGTTGAGATTTGAAGCG
This sequence comes from Chrysops caecutiens, assembly GCA_963971475.1. Lineage (NCBI taxonomy): Eukaryota > Metazoa > Arthropoda > Insecta > Diptera > Tabanidae > Chrysops > Chrysops caecutiens. The sequence continues at coordinate 44,746,043 of OZ020567.1, read as the reverse complement.
CGCGAAAATATAGGAAGTTTGCCTCGAGTTATTATAGAAAACAAAGCAGTAGTTGTCGAAATTAGCAATAATCCATGTTATAACTTAGGTTTAATCTTGGAGACGCGAATATTCGTGGCTAGAAAGAAAAATATTCAAAAGCTAGCGCTAGCGAAAGAAGACATTATATTCAAGGATATAAATATAAATGAATTTAAAGAAATATATAATGGATTGCAATCAAAAATAAAAGCAGATAGAGGGCAAACAAATTTGAAAATAATTTTGTACAAATCTCCTCATAGAATAATAGATGATGAAATGAAGACTAAAATAATAAAAGAGTTTCATGACTCACCCTATGGGGGGCACTGTGGTATCAAAAGAACAATAAATAAAATAAAACAAAGATATATTTGGAAAAATTTAAATAAAATGGTTAAGAATTACGTCAGCAAATGTCAAACCTGTTCAAAAAATAAAATCACCAAACATACGAAAGAAAAGATGGTCATAACAGATACACCTTCCACGAGTTTTGAAATAATTTCTATAGATACAGTAGGTCCTTTGAAAATATCGAAAGAGTTTAGGTACATATTAACAATCCAATGTGAACTGACTAAGTACATAGAAGCAATCCCCATAAAGAACAAAGAAGCACAAACAATAGCTAAGGCTTTATTAGAAAAATTCATTTTAAAATTTGGAACTTTCAAAATTTTAAAATCTGATTAAGGATCCGAATTTGTTAATGAGTTATTCAAAAATTTATGTACTTTGCTTCAAATACGCCAAATTAATTCAACACCTTATCATCATGAAACTCTGGGATCTATTGAAAGAAATCATAGAGTACTCAATGAATATTTAACTTCATTTGTACAAAATAGTGAATGGGATGAGTGGATACCATGTTATGTATTTTGTTATAATACGACACCTCACTCTGATACAGGATATACACCGCATGAATTAGTATTTGGACGATTGGTTACTTTTCCTAGTGACATAGTTATGAATGAATCTCCGATATATAACTATGATGATTATGTACAGGAACTAAAATTTCGTTTACAGAAAGCTCATGAAAGAATTAAAGTAATATTAAATGATGCAAAAATAAGAAGAAAATATTATTTTGACAAATCAGCTAAGCCACTAAAAATAAAAGTAGGAGACAGAGTACTGTTAAGAAATGAAAATAAGAAAAAATTAGATAAGCAATACAATGGTCCTTTTGAAGTATTGGACATAGATGATGTAAACGTAAAATTAAGGATAGAAGATAAGATTAAATATGTGCACAAAAATAGGTTAAAAGCAATTGGTTAAAAAAAAAAAAAAGTAGCGATAAGATAGTAAATAAAAACATACTTAAGTCTCGTATTACAAATGTAATCATCATTATTGTAGTAACATATAATATATTATTATCATTGTCAGAATACAACTCAGAAAGAAGTCAACTGGGATGAAATCTTTGAAGAAACAGCAAAATTGTTCAGCGAACTAAGGCTGGATGAACCGGAAGAAGAGCGAAATCGCAGTCAAGAAGAAATAGAAGATGCATTTAGAGCCGGCGACGAAATTCGAATGATGATTTGGCAAAGCGCGAGACGTAAATCACGTGACGAAAGAAGGAGGGGTCGATTCTCCACAACAAGAGATGCCAGAACCAGAAGAATCATCGAACAAAATAATGGCAAGCAGCAAAGAAGCCAGAGAAAATCACGGGACAAAAATTAAATGCATAATTAATGATTAATATGTCAGTATTTAGAGCAAATCTTTAACAAAAAAAATTATTTTTAAAACCCAAAATAAATTCTAAAAATTTTTTCTTAAACGGTGGGGATGTAAGGATCACCCTTTTTAGTAATGGAATAATCACCCTGTTAAAATTTAGCAAAGACCCTTTAGTACGATCAAATTTAGCATAGGAACATTATAACATTATACATTATAACACATTAGCATAACACATTATAACAAATTAGTGAAGACACAAAGATTATAAATTATAACAAATTAGTGAAGACACAAAGATTATACATTATAACAAATTAGTAAAGACAATCACTAGCATAAGTATTAGAACAGAAATTTAGATTATGTACTTACCTGATGCACTTACCTAGCATAGTTGCACAACATAGGGGACATATGAAGAATCGATACTAAGAACTAAATGTAATCATTTCTTCATCAATTTTGGTTCTCATGGGAACTTAATTCCCATGAGGTTATTAAACTTAAGTTCAATCTAGAAAAACCAGCCTAATCATGATCGAATAAACCAGTTATTGTCTAAACATTGAACAGGAGAGTTGTTTAATTTGGATAATCACAGAGCACTAATTGGTGCTCTTCGTTATCTTTACCAGCTCACGCATTATTGGTCGGTGATTCAGACGAGCTCTTCAATATGGTGAGCATTGAAGTCTCCAATAATAATATAAACATTACAATACACTATCACAGGAATTCCCAAAAGTGGTATAGACTGTTTTGTCAACATTCAAAGTGAGTTTATTAGCTGCAAGCCATAGATCAAACTTAGCAAGTAGGTCATTCATTTTGTCTTAAGCTTCTTCCCAAGTGTTTCCTTTAGTTATTGCAGCTGTGTCATCCGCATAAAATACAATATCATTATCTATGACTACAGTTAGTAGATCAATGACATATAGAATAAAAAATAGTGGACCTAATATGGTACCTTGTGGCACACCAGTTGTAACTTCTTTATATTCACTAAAAACATTGTCTACTTTTACTCTTTGCTGTCTATTTGTAAGATAACTATTTAATAGCTTTAACGCATGTCCTCTTATCCCATAAAAATACATTTTATCTAGTAAAATTTCATGACTAACCGTGTCGAATGCCTTTGCTAAGTGAAGGAAGGTTACTATTACTGGCTTACTTCTGTCCAACAGTTGTATAGAATATCAGTAATGTAAGCTAAGGTATCTTTAGTTCCTAATCCTTTAATGAAACCAAATTGTTTTTTAGACAATATATTATGCTTTTTCAAAAAATTAAAAATTCTACCATAAATAAGTTTTTCAAAAGTCTTTGCTACATTGGAAATTAATGAGATCGGCCTGTAGTTTTTAGCTTAACCTTTATCTTTAGATTTAAAAATTGGAACTACTTCCGCTGTTTTAAAAACATCCGACACTACAGACAATTCAAAGGATGAGTTAAAAATGTATAATAGAGGCTGTGCTATATATTCCGAAATAGTTTTCAAAACTCGTGAATGTATATTATCAACTCCACCAGCTTTACCTTTTAAGTTGTTAATTATAGTTTTAATTTCATCCTTTGAGGTTGGACTCATAAAAATACTGTGTTGATCCATAATTGGTTTTTTAACGACATAATTAGGAACAGTTCTTATTTTGTTACTTAACTTTATTATAACTTCAAACAATTAAAGGCGCACATAAAGAATTATACTAGTAATTGTACCTGTTTACAAATTCCTTACCTGACTGTAACATGGATAAATAATTACGCACTGCAGTGTACCACTCACCTGGTTTTTTTCCTTCAACAAATTATCAAATTACATTCATAAACTCACCTGAACTTAGTTTGGATCACATTTTCCAGAATACCATATTCCACGCGTCAGCATTTTCCATTATCAAAGAAACTTACATCACCATGCCCTGGATCTGAAATGCCATTGCCCTAAGCGAAAAGCGCATGCATCGTGAAAACACCTTTTTGTGAAAATAAAAACGTAGCCTTTCGATGATGAACTCAAATTACTACTCACCTTAATTGATTAAAGTTAGTCACTCAGTAACAATTGTACACATTTTAGCAAATCTGACCATCTTTTATGTATATAAATCCTATAAATTATAGTAAATGGATCAGTCATCAATTTGAACTGGAATCTTTCACTTATCTTCTTCTTCTTGTGCATCGGTCTAAGACCTTTGCACACCTTACTATAAATCTTGGTGTAACACCTCGATTTAGCATTCAACCCTATCTCTGAAAGGAGTCCAGACGGATCAATTCGGTGATACATCTATATTGATCCTTTCGAACGTAGGCAAAGGAGTCCACGGACAACATTGCAAACATTGCATTAAATAAAGGAATTTGTCTCGGTTAATAAAGCGATTACTCATATAAGGAAATTTATTTTCATTTCATACTTGTTCTGATGATTCGTCGCAGTTTGCAGACTCTTCATTTTCATCAATAGTAATCCTAGACGGCCTTGGTGTCTCTTGATCATTTAGAAAATGTAACAAATCAAAATACCACAGAGATGTCTTGTAGATTTCGTCTCCTCTAGCCCCAGATCGAATAGATTTGTTAATTTTTGCCAATACTTTACGATAAACACTTCTCATAAAATAAGCTTTTTTTTACAACTGTATCTTTCCCCGCGGTTACATCGATTTCTTAGAATTTTACTACAAATCTCTCATAAGCTACCCCTTTTTCTCAATGTTACTTTACTCCTTCATATAACACGCCAAATGCATGGGAAACTTCCGTAGAGTGCAATAAAATCGGTTAAAAACTCCGGAGAACATTGCCAAAGGTCAGCCATCGTCGCGTGATTAGGAAAAACTGAGGAACAAAACGAATCGGAAAACGGAGCAAGCGTCCACATGCACCGACTTGTCCGCACAGGTCATGGATTTGAAGGCTCATTTGTTCAGTTATCGCTGCAACTGTACCGTCTTCCCACCGGACTCAAAACTGCGCAGTTGTCCGATCCACACGCAACGTTTTATCTGCAACGTATTGAACTGCGAAGACGAAAGGTTGTGCAAAACGCAGCGTGTGTACTGGCCTTTATATCTAAATCATCTGTTAAAATTCAACAATTCCAGCTACTTTTTACTTTCTAGTATATTGTGTTTAATGTTATCAATGCTGCCGACGGTGTTTATTTATTTTAAATTCTTCTTTTCGTGTCAACGTCTTTCCCAGCCACTATATTGCACACAAATATGTAATCGAAACAAGCAGTTTTAGTTTTCTCTCGTCAAAATGTTGTTTAATCGAAGTATAGCCTCAAAATTCAACAAGAATCTACAAGAGAAACTTTCGAACTGATTACTTTACGATCAAATTGAGTTTTGACACTGTTATGTCAAATAATTCAGTGTAGTGCTGCCAACATATTCATATATTCACAAGTATTTTGTTGGCCGTACTGCGGGCTACGGCCAGAAAATTAGAAATTACATCTAAACCGGCTATGAAATATTTTATGGTTGAAGGCTCAAGTCGCAATATTGTGCAACCGTGTTCAAAACCACGGAGGGCTATTTTTCTAGCGTATATTTTCTAGCCGATAGCCCGTATTGTGTTTATAGCAAATGTATCCAAACGATATTGACTAATCTGGGTTCGTCTTTAACGGATTAGGCCCGTTTTCTCGCCTCACTTCTCAAATGAATTGTTTCAATTAATGATTTTGTTCCACGCACGGTGACTACAAGCCCTCTGGAGCACCCAAAGGGTCCCCCACCAACAGGGCTTAAACAATCCGCATCTTCCAGAGTTACCAGATCTGCCAAATCATCTTTATTCCTACCAGAGTGCCCCTCCCATCCGCCTACACCCCTCCCTCCCCTACTAATGCTAAAACTCCTTTTTCTATGCAATCCTCCCTCAGGGACCCCTCATCTCTTCCACATCTCTACTGTGTGCTTACGGCTCCTGAAGAGGCTACCCTCTTCTTTTCTAGATCCTTTAATTCATTAAACCTGGTCAGTCCTAATACAGCAAGTCAACCGAATCCTGTTGTTGTGAGACGTCAGACCACCAAAAAATAAAATAGATTAACACAACAAAATAAAGTCAACATAAGACACTCACCATACCTAGGATACCGGAACCTACAAAACAAATTCACAAAAAACATAACAACATAACCAGTATGTACTCACCAAGAGTATTATGCGCTCCCCAACAACCAGCATAAAAGCATACGGCACCGGAGAAAACAAAAGGCACGTGTCACCAACAAACAACACCAGCCCGAAGCGTTCAACACAAAACAACGCTGGAAAAAATCAATATATAGTAAACTGGTTCTGTAATACTTACCACAACATCGCCGTCCACATAGAACCACATAAATCCACATAAAACCACATAAAAACACATAAGAACACCTAAACGAAATGTAAACAAACGCGCACGCTCATCGACTGTCACTTGACTAACACGTCACAAAGCCAAACACAAGTGGGAACGTAAGTTCTAAAAAACTTAAATGCTCACCACCCGATGGAGCCACCGTACAGTGGAAGATATTTTGTGAAATATGGCAACCGCGCATTAACGGACGAAAGTCCCGGTTGTCAAATATAAAAAGCCAACGAAAAGCTAAGGACAGCATTCAGTTTGGAAAGCTACACCTAACCAACAGGAAAAGTGAGTACGACTGGAACCGAAAGCGGTAAGTGCAGCCCATCGGTGAAACCCAGAAATCAGGGTGAAAGTGGTTACATAGCCCATCACCAAAAATTTCTAATTTTTGAGCCGAACAAGGTTCCAGAAACTTATCGGCATTTTGGGGACGTCCCAAACGAAAGTGGTTAGTAAACCCATCGTTTAACGTCCCACCCGAACACGGTTCCTGGAACCTATCGGTTTTTTGGGGGATTCCCGAGTTGAAAGTGGTTGTCTAAACCCATCAACTAGGCCCCTTTTTCACCGTAATAACCTTCTGGTCTATCCCCAGTGCCAGAAGCCAGCAAGAAGACGTTGACAGAGGCGCTGCGTGATTCGGGGGCAGGCAAATATCGCCGAGAGAAGCGCCAAACTAACAAAAATATTAAAAAATAAATAAAATTAAGTTAGTGAATAAATAAAGAGAGAAGAAGAAGAAAGGAAAATAAATACTGAAATTAACAAAATGCACGGATTTTTACATCAGCCTCACAGTCGGCAATCCATGCCGCACCGCGGTCTATGAAACCGCCTGTATACCTGCATTATCGTAGCGCGACAGTAGTGTAATCTGAGATGGAGATTTCGTAACCATTAGAATTAATTAGTTCAGCTTGCATAAAGATAGGTCTTACGGAGAATATAAAAGTTGGTTTATATAAAATACCTACGCATTTGAGTTATTGAAATTGGAAGGTACCAAAATTGTTCTTATTAGAATTACTAAAGTTGGTTTATATAAAGTTTATACGCAATAGAGTTTTAAGATTGGAATGTACAAAAATTGTTTATACTAGAGTTTTAGAGTTGGTTTATATAAAATATCTACGCATTTGAGTTATTGAAATTGGAAGGTACCAAAATTGTTCTTACTAGAATTACTAAAGTTGGTTTATATAAAGTTTATACGCGATAGAGTTTTAAGGTTGGAATGTACAAAAATTGTTTATACTAGAGTTATTAAGTCAGTTTATTTTGTTCATATTGTAAACCTTCAACATTTAACTGACTCGAATGAACGAGAACATATTGTAACAAGGAGAAAATAAACATGTAACAACTTAACTTATGTTTATAACTACTAATGTATGCATATAACAACTTATGTTTGTAACATACAACACTGTCACCCATCCCTTACAATACTCAATCAATAACCACTCAAACCTAACCCCCAAGTAATCCTCCCACTGTCCGTCCACCTTTTCTCATGTCGGCCTCACTTACTTCGTCCCCCACCCTACTCCTTACCGCTCCTTCGTCAGATTATAAACCTGTTTGCAGTTTGAGGACTGTACCTAAGGCTCGGTCTATATATGTGGTAGAGCTTGTTCCATCTTTGCAAATCTAACTGGCCAAGGGATGTTTTTTATTAAGGAGTTCCTGCCCAGAAGACCTCCCTCCGTCAGCTCAACAAGAGCTGGTCCTGCTCCCTCTGTCACTACCGCTGCCTCTCCCTCCTTGAGAAAAAAATCTCCTCGCTCTCCATCTATTACCAAAACGTGAGAGGTCTCCGAACCAAAACCCACTCAACTTTCCTATCTTCTCATTCGTTCCCGCATGATGTTATCTCCCTGACTGAAACGTGGCTGTCTTTCAATATCGTTGCCCCAAAGTCTTCGGGCATGATTTCACTGTCTTCCCCAAAGATCGTTGCCTGAGTGACCCTAATCGGTGGGGTGGTGGTGTACTTATTGCTGTACGCGCATCCCTCAATGCTTTCCTTGTTCCTAATCCACCAGTTGAACCTCTCGCACTCCTGACCGTAAAGATCCATCTCCCGTCTATCAACATTATTGTCATGTCTTGTTATTGCCGCCCTCCTCCTGATGAAGGTACGTTCCTCGTATATCCGTTCGTATGGAAATCCTGATAAGAAATATGCCCATCTTTGTAGACGGCTATGTAGCATTGTAGAAATTTTTTTTCCGAATATAAATTTTAATGGTTCGTGATCAGTTCTTAAAATTATGTTATTTCCATAAACGTATTGATACAATTTTTTGAATCCAAATATAAAAGCTGCTGCTTCCTTATCTATAATGACGCTGTTCCTTTCAGTAAGTGGAATAATTTTTGAGGCAAATGCGTTCGGTCGCTCTTCGCCGTTTGCGTATCGGTATGATAGAATCGCTGATACTCCATATTTACTTGCGTCGCATGATAGAACTTATTGTTCTTTTGGATCGAAAAGTGTAAGTATATTGTCGGAAGTAATTTGACTTTTAATCCAATAAAAACTTCGTTGACAATTTTCTTTCCAATGATAATTTTACTTTTGAATAAATCATATAGTGGTTTGACATATTCTGCCATGTTTTTTTAAAATCTTCCATAAAAATTCACCAAACGTAAAAATGCCCCTAATTCTTTATATATTGTGTAATGGGAGATTCTTCAATTGCTCTTATTTTTGATTCACTGGCTTGTAAACGTTTGCTATTAATAACAAATCTGTGGCGGTCCCGACTCCATCTAGCACAGAGATGGTACCACCAATCCGTGTGATACCAAAGCGCTTGCGGAGGAAACAAGAACTAAAACCGGGCAACATCTTCGCATCACGAGTTGTGCGAGTAGTGGTAACTTGACCTTCGCAGACGTCGCATGTCGACAGCTAATCGACTTATCCTTCAACGCACAATAAAGTTTTTGAAATATAATTTATTGTCCTTGTTAACTAGTGAATTATTACAGATTCGAAGGAAATAAATAAAGAGTTATTTATATTGGTGACCCCGACGAGTGTAGACGATTCTGAATTGGTTCTCTGAGGTTAGGTTCGCCATGTTTCCGGAGAACGATAATGCGGCATCATCAGACCAGGTCAAAGATCCTGGCGCAACAATTGAGAAGAAGACGGCAGTCGGTATAAACGCGAATCATTGTAAATTACCGCCATTTTGGCCCGTTTCGCCGAAGTTGTGGGTTTTCCAGGTGGAATCGCAGAATGCACATGAATAATGTTAAGAGTGATGCTGTTAGGTACCATCTGGTTGTCGCTGCCCTGGATCACGACACAATTGCGGATGTGGCGGATGTTATTCGTTCGCCTACAACAGTAGATAAATATCCGTGCATCAAGTCAGCCTTGCTTTCCCGTCTGACTGACTCACCTGACGCGTAATTACATAAACTGCTCACTGGAGTAGAACTGAGAGATAAACGGCCGTGTGGTGACCCTTTCAAGAGGTTAGGTAAGAGTCGCCACAGCCGTCACAACTTCTGCGTCACATGCGTTCTCTGGCCGGGACGCGTGTTAGCGATTATGTGCTCCGAGTTATATGGCTCGATCCGGGATATAAATAATTCTTAGACTCTTAGACTCGCTATTCTAAGACTCTTTGAGGTCTAAGATGCCTCCCAGGCCATCGGGCGCGTCCACAGGTTGCGGATAGTGGGAGTCCAGGAAAAATCTCTTGGATCGTCATGGAATAGGCCGAAGAGTAAAGTTAACTTAACTCGGAAGCTCAATACATGGCCGCGGACAATGGGAGGACCCTTTTTTTTAACATGGAGGGTTTGAGCATAAACTTAATTAGCCCAGGTGGTGCGGCGACTCAGTCGTCAAATCCACCCACCTCTGGAGAGGTGACCGTGCCCCAATCGGATTCTGGGGGGGGGCACACTCGAACCTAGGCGCCAAATTGGAGGTCATCTCGAAATCGAGTCTCCCTCTGAGGAAGCTAGCACTGTTGTAGATTCCTCCTCCACTAGTGGAGGATGAAGCCACAATGAAGTTAGTTTCCAAGCAGAATGGCTTGGACACAAGTAAATGGAGAATCATCTCCACGAACAAGTGTCCAAATGGAGTTGGCAAAGATCTGGTCGTGACGGTCGACGGTGCGGCCTTTGCCAAACTTAAGGACTCAAAAGGAAGCATCAAATTCGGTTTCAGCGCAGCGAAGGTGAGGCTTCCAAATGAGTCAAAGAGCGGCACCGAGGAGGCTGCAGGTGGTACAAAGTAATTTGCACCACTGTGACGCGGCCACCGAGGATTTGATGCTGTTCATGGAGGAGAATGGAGTAGACTTGGCCTTAGTCCAGGAACCATGGCTCTCAGGAGACAAAATCCGAGGACTTGGGTCAAAAAGTTATAGTCTACTGCATTCAAGCAAAACAGGTAAAAAGAGGGCGTGTATAGTAGCAAAGAGATCACTAAATCTCACTTTACTTTCACAGCACAGCACGAACGACTTGATGGTGGCAGTACTAGAGGAGAGGGGCAAAACGAACATGCTCCTGGCCTCAACGTACATACATGCCATATGAGGAAGGAGACCCCCCATCAGCAGCGGTCCGGGCCCTTGTACAAGAGGCCGAAACTAGAGGATGGCAAATGGTGATGGGTTGCGACGCGAATGGTCATCCCGTCCAATGGGGGAGCAGTGACATCAACAGAAGGGGTGAGTCAATTCTAGAGTTTATAATTGCTACCAACCTAACAATCTGGAATCGGGGTGATTCACCCACCTTTACTAACAAGATTAGGGAGGAGGTAATAGACCTTACATTGGCCACTAACACTATTAATTTAAAAGTAGAAAACTGGAGAGTTTCTCCCGAGCACTCCTTTTCGGATCATGGGAGAATTCTCTTCGACATTAACCGGAAGGTTCAGGTAGGAAAACCCTACAGGAATCCAAGGAACACGGACTGGAATAGTTTTTCCACCGAAGTGGAGAAGGCAATGAAAACAAAGAGCACACAGTGCTTCGGTACCTATCTCCACACGGTGGCGGATCTGGAAAAGTCCGTAAAACAACTTTGCGAGATCTTGCTAAAAGCCTTCCAGAAAACTTGCCCAATAAGCAGAGCTCGAAGGGAAACCAATAAGTGGTGGAACAAAGAGCTCAAGCAACAGAGGGACGTTACTAGAAGGCTTTATAACAAAGCAATGAAAAGTAAAGAAGAGGAAGACTGGGCTAATTACAAGCGCAGTTTTAATGAGTATAAGATTAAGATAAGAAAGGCGAAATGGGACTCCCTGGTCGACTTCCTTAACTCCATAGCGGACGTGAACGAGGCCTCAAGGTTCAGGAAAATTCTTTCCAAAGACGTCATAGTCACGGGAAACCTGAAGAGACCAAATGGTTCGTGGACGGTGTCGAGCAAGGAGACACTAGAGCTGCTGATGGAGACCCACTTCCCGGGCTGCCTGACAACATGGGGCGAGGATGAGAACCCAACGATCAGGATTAGTCCAAAGGAGGTAACTATAAGAGACGCCATCACCAAGGAGAAGGTAATATGGGCGGTGAAAACATGCGAGCCATATAAATCTGCGGGGCCGGATGGAATCACACCAGCCATGCGGCAAAATTCGATAGGCAGCAAAGCAGATGTACTGACGAGCATCTTTCAGGGCTGTTTATCATTAGGATACATCCCTGAAACATGGAGAGAGGTAAGGGTTGCCTTCATACCCAAATCGGGGAAGTCAAGCAACACTACACCAAAGGACTTTAGGCCAATAAGCCTCTCCTAGTTCCTATTAAAGACAATGGAGAGGCTTTTGGACCTTAACATTAAGCAGAAGACCAAAATAGAGGAGGCGTGTATAGCACAGCACGCCTACCTCAAAGGTAAATCGGTGGAAAGTGCGCTGCATGAAGTGGTTGGAACGATTTAAAAATCCCTCCAGCAAAAGGAATATGCCCTAGGGGCGTTTCTGGACATAGAGGGAGCCTTCAACAATGTAAGGACCAATGCAATAAGGGAGGCATTAGAGAAGTTGGACGTGGAGGCCACCATAACGCACTGGATAATAAGTATGCTAAACAGCAGAATTATCAGTACAGAAGTGGGGGATAACAAGATCAGAAGACGAGCGACCAGAGGCACGCCACAAGGAGGGGTAATGTCCCCACTTTTGTGGTTGATCGTAATAAACTCGATCTTAAAAGACCTCAGGAGTAGAAGAATAAGGGTCACCGCCTACGCAGATGACGTTGTCATACTGACAACTGGCAAAGACCTACAAACGATATGCGACACCATGTGTGAAGCCTTAGGGGAGACAAATAAATGGGCAGAGGAGAACGGGCTAGGGATAAATCCTGAAAAGATGAAGCTTGTTCTCTTGGCCAGAAGATATAAGACACCGCAGGTCAGACTACCAAAGGTTAAAGGACAAGTACTAGATCTCTCGAGAGTGGCAAAGTACTTAGGAGTCATCCTGGACTCTAAACTCACTTGGAGGAGAAATGTGGAAGAAAGGATGGAAAAAGGAATAAACACTCTCTACACATGTAGGAAGATGTTTGGTAGGAAATGGGGTCTACAGCCACGGATCATAAAGTGGATCTACACAATGACCGTCAGACCCACTATCACGTATGGAGCCCTTGTATGGTGGAAAGCTATGGACAAGGAGATTAATAAACAGATGTTGGGAAAGGTACAGCGACTAGCAGCGATAAGCATAACGGGAGCTATTAAGAGCACACCTCAAGCGGCGCTAGAGGCGATGTTAAGCTTGCAACCGTTAGACCTCTTTACAAAGGGTCTGGCAGCCAAAGCAGCCCTCAGGTTGAGGGAAACAAAACAATGGCGGCACACAGACCAAGGTCATGCTAGTATACTGGAAGAGGTGTTCAAAATGGGAGGCACCGTGGAAGCCGGAGTGCCACGACAGCACACGGACTACATGGTGGCAAGGCAATGGTTTGGGGAGGAGTTAGAGATCAAAATCCCAACCAGAGATGAGTGGGACAAAGGTCACATCCTGCACAGAGGAGGAATAAGCGTATTCACGGACGGCTCAGTAACTGAAACGGGGACTGGGGTCGGCCTATACTCGGAGATACTACAAGTCGAAGAGTCACATAGACTCAATAAAGACTGTAGTATACTGCAAGCGGAAATCAACGCAATAGAGAGAGCAGCAAGACTAACACAGCTGACTAGCGAAGAAATTCGGAAAGTCACAATCTACTGCGACAGTCAAGCGGCTCTTAGATCGCTGGAATCTAAGACAGTCAAGTCAAAGGCAGTGATGAGTTGCAGGGAAGCACTGTCCTGGATCCGAGACAAAGTCAGCCTCTTTTGGGTACCCGCACACAGCCATGTGGAAGGGAACATACGGGTGGATAAACTGGCAAGGATCGGAACCGAAATTCACAGTGCTGAAGAAGCTAACTCCACAAAGCCACAGATGAGATTGTTGAAAGAGACCATAGACAGGATAATTCGGGAACAACACAGCAAGAGATGGAGCAACAGGGACGACTGCTTCAACTCAAGACAACTGTAGCCCAGAATTGATGAGTTAAGAACGGCGGGCTTGTTAAGAGCAACAAAGACCTCGGTGCGGACCATCACAATGGTCATTACAGGACACTGTCCGGTTGGGAAAAACCTCCAAAGGTGGGGGCTCGCAAACGACAGTCTCTGTAAGGAGTGCGACGAGGAAGAGGAGACTGTGGAACACCTTTTATACTCCTGCCCAGCATTAACCGAAAGTCGGCGGCTCATACTGGGAAGTGAATCCTTCAGAGGGATGGGGGATGTAGGAGCCATGGATGTCCAACAAGTAAGGAACTTTGCTCAAACGTGGAAATGCCTCAGAGCAGAAGACAAAAGGAAAAAGCGATAGGAGAGGAAGGGGTTTTTCAAAACTAAAGGGCATCACAATGGGCCATCTGGCCTCCGAGTGGGAGTGGACCGTACAATCGGTGTGAACAGTCCACCCTGAAAACCTAAACCTAACCTATATGGCTCGATCTACTACCACAACAGACGCGTCGTATGCTTTTGTTAATTAAAGGGCAAACACTTGAGGAGCTTGCTGCTGTGGCGGACGAGGCGCAGGAAATGGGTCCATATGTCATGGCAACATCGGGTCCGTCACGTGCTTCAACTCCTTCGCGTGCTCGCTCACCACCACCGTCACAAGTAGACCACGTCACGCAAGAATTGGCGGCACTATGTTTGGCAATCGCACAGCTGACTGCCCTCACACGGGAGGTTAACTTAAACTAACCGCCGGGAAGGTTTAATGGTCGGCACGGCCGCTCGCAATCACGCAGCAACCATGTGTTGCGAGAGCGCTCAGCTACGCCAGGCTGGAGCGAACGTACAGGGGTTTGCTGGTACCACAAGAAGTACGGAACTTTGGCGCTTCATTTTCGGCAACCCTGTTCGTATGTACCGTCGAGCACTGATACCAGTCATCAGTTAAACTAGAAGGCCCGGTGGCTCAAGAGCGCCGTTTATAGTTCTCTGACGTTAATTCTAAGATTAAATTTTTAGTGGATTCCAGTTCGGAAGTATCACTATTACCCCGACGTATCATTCGCAGGCAGCTTTGTAAACAATCCCTTGTTGTTGATGGCTTAATAAATGCTGTAACTCCTCTTTGTTCAATGGATGAATCTGAGTCGTCGTTAGATCGATTGTTGACATGTGTAACTGCTGATGTAATATTGTCGAGCGACTCTGTATATGCCAATATCGTATGTAACAGTGTATATATGTTTATAATATATATGATATGCTTCACCCGTAATTTATGTTCTTTCTCACTTCTGTGCACGTAATTGATTAAATGTTAAAAACTTTACACAATTTATTGAATTCGGACACTTTTTCACTTTATTGTCTCGTCGACGTATATATGGAGCTCTATACTGTATAACTATATAACGTGTTCTTCCTTACTTCTTGTCGTCAATGTAATATAGCGGTGAACATTTTTCTTCTACCTTAGTTTTTTCTTTCTGCTTTATCCTCGTGGCCAAATGTAAAGTAGCCGTAGTTGAAGTAGTCATAAACGAGTACTCATATTTATTCAACCAAAACTAAAATATATCACTTGTAACAAGATTTTAAAATTATGGATTGCGAATTCTTTGAACACAGCTGTGGCGTGGCGATCACTCCGCAGTCAGGCAGCTACTGCCGCGCCTCGTGGTGAATACTGATCTCTCCCACTCATACATACATTTATATTAACATTTACTCATACTTACTTACACATACACTGCTTGCACGGACTTGTTTGTATCGATATATTACATCCTCACTAAACCACGTTCCGTCTTCCTTTATTCCACCCTTCAATGATCCTCATATATTTATTTATATATAATATATTGTTTATTTATTCGTTTACTTAATAAAAGTACAGATACAGATACAATCAAAAGGAGAGTTCATAAAGCTAGCTAAATCTTATAACATTAGAGTGGAAATAATTAAGATCTATGGCCAAAAAACAAAAAATGGTATACGTGACAAGGCGCTAACATTTTAAATCCTTTTAACAATACTTAAGAGATTCAAAGTACAATGGGTTAGTAACAAGAAGAGAAATTTTCGTCAAATCGGGGCGCACCTAGCTAACTACACTGGAGGATCTGTCTCAGCCCAGTTACGTAAAAGGGTACGGATGCAGCTGATCCCCTGTGCAGATTGTATGTTAGGTGCAACACGATTATAAGCCCGCAGCATTCGATAAACCAGCTCCATCGGCTCCATAATTAGGCGCACCCGCACATACGAACCTTCACATAGGGAATCTGAAACAAATTAGAGAAAAAAAATATATGGCCCATTCGACTCCAAAAATATCACTTTCGAAAACGTTCTCAAAATTCATGAAAAGAATAGATGCATTCGCAACTGATAAACCAGTGCCAGAGTTCTCTACCAGCCACGAAGAAAACTATACGGAAAAAGTTTCAAGCACAAACGGTGAAAGCAGGGAAGAAACAAGTGGACAAGTTGAAGGAAGTAACGAAAATCAACAAAGACAAGCAGGGAGAAAATAAGTGAACGAGTTGAAGAAAGTCGCGAAAACGAACAAATATTAATGCCGACTGGCAACTAGGAGAACACCCAGGCAGAAGAACTAACCGCCGAAGTGTTACCACAACCACAAATACAGCCAGAAACAGAAGGAGCGCATCTGGCGCAGGAACCTGTAAGAATAGAAATTGTCTACCTAAGACACGAAAGACAATACATAAGAACAAACTCTGACCCAACTGGAAGCAGGTACATATGGTACAGGTACAGGTGGTACAGCAGGTATAGGTGTATATAAATGACAAGATAACTGAATATATAAAAATACCAGAGCATAAAACATCATAAGAAACAAAAGAAATGGCTAATGTAACACTAGTGAATAATATATTATACATATTAACAGGGGAAGACAGTCCAGGAAAACAAAATGAAATCAATGAATTCATAAATTGTGCGCGGTTAGGCTACGAAACTCTTACAGAGCTACTAGATCGTGCAATATTCGTCAGACTTCTACCCACAAAACTCAGAGTGAGAGCACTGGAAGAAGTTCAATCTGAGCAAGGGGCTAGCATAGACAAGCAATCCAGAAGTCAGCAGACCAGCCGAAGTCATCAGACTAAACCGACGGATGTATACTTCGCTTCAGGACGCTCTACAAGACCCAAAGGCCGGTCCACACCCAATCACTGTGGAGGATTATTGGCAGAGAAACCAGCGACCCTCACAACCACCGGCCGAGCCACCAACGACCATGAAGGAAAAGACCGGGGTTGATGCCCGATATAAACGTGTGATCCAAGAGGCCACAAAGGTACTAGCGCTGACGAAACAAGACAGGATCCAGGCCAGCATTAGAATTACCCGATTGAAGCAGAAACGACTCTTATACCGGAAGAAGAAGATGATGGAAAAGAGGGCCATGAAACCAGCACCAACCAAGTAAGGAAGTAGGTTAAGGAATCACTGTTAAGAAATTACCACTGTAACCAATAAGAATTAAAAAGGAAATAAAAACGAGTTTTAATAGAATTTAGTTAATCACTATTTTGAATGGTGCCCCATGAAACAGAATATTAAGAGAGTTGCACTAATGCCAGGACAAGTAAAGGCTACAGAAGATACTTTAGTAGGCTTAGGCAAAGAATGTTGTCGAATAACGAAAGCTTGTAGAAAGTTAACTAAGAAATAAAAAGGAGATGTAAGGAAGATAAAAAGGAGTTTAAATAACAATAAAAACATTAAACCCAACATATAATTAGCAATGTCACTGGTGGAGACTTGTGCGTTCAGAGGGTCGTTAGAGAAGACCAGGCCTAATTGACCATGGTTATGGTTCTTCAGGGAGCTGATCTAGTATAAGTTGTTGGACGCGATACAGTCAACAAGCGAAATTTCGGCAATTGAGGAGGGGTTATCTACTTTGTAGCATTCCATCTCCTCATCAACAAACCAAGTAAGGGATGGGAGATTAAAATCTCCGAGGATTAGGAGGTGGTCCTCACCTCCCATCGATTCGGCCAATAAGTGGACAGTATCTAATAGGAGTTGGTAAGGAGTTTCGTTGGTTCGGGGTGGGATGTAGCAGGTCAGGACTATGAGATACACCGCCCAGAGGTGAATTCGGATAGCTAGGAGTTCAAGGGGTTCTAGAAAGGAGACAGGCAGTAGGGATGCGTCCAGTGAGGAACGCAAAGCGATTAAGACACCACCTCCACGTCGCTTAGGGTCACCTTGGGAGCGATTATTGCGGAAAATCGTGAACTGGTGTCGAGACCCTCAAGGTCATTGATGCTGGAGCAGAGCCAGGTTTCAGTGAGGGAGAGGATATCGTGTGGAAGGGATGTGAGGAGATGTAGGTAGTATGGGTTTTTGTATGAAGTCCACTCACATTTTGATAATACATTGAGAGGACTGGCCGTTTTTTGCTTGTGAGGATGCTCCTTGCTGAGCGCCAAGGGATTGTTGGGAACCCTCTGCCAGGGCCCTACCAACCGGGGGAATGTGTATAGCGGATTGAGTTCGTGTCCTTGGGAGGAACTCCCTCATGAACACATCCTTTGGCCAATTATATTTATCCGTAAGTAGATCGTAAAGTGCGGGAGGAGCGATAATCTAGAAGGATGAGCACCTAATCTCCGAGATCTTAAAGACTTTGATCCCGCTTACTGTTTCTTCGACGCCAATGACGTCAGAAATGTGCCTAATAATATCCTCAACTGTTGAAAATGGTATAAGTTCGGTCACGAAGATGGATCGGACTTTTGGCACTGTCAACAAGGTGCTGGAAGTTTTCTGGGATAGGTTCCCACCTTATTAGCCGCTCCCACGCTGTTGGAGGACGGAGGAGTTGGATTAAGGGTACTCGCATCTACACGGTGATGGCCGTGGAGGCTGACACCGTTGGCCTGGCTGTCGCTTTGTTTATTGCCTCTAGTTCCGGTTCCAGTGGGGTTGCATGGTTTTTGAGGAGGTGGAAGGGAATCTAGGCAGAGGGGTTCGGTTAGGATGTTATGTATTGGGGGAAAGGGAAGAGGTGAGAAGCACATCAGTTCGGGTGCTTGAAGTAGGGAGAGTGTGAGTTTTTACGATCGAGTGGTTCAAGAGGAGGGGTTAGGGGGTGACACCACTTGGCAGGGGGGCAAGAGTAGGCTCGCATCGGACGCTCTGGGAGTAGTTAAAGTCTTTCAAGGGGTCAACCTTCTCCAGTAGCGCCGCATAAATTGAGGTTGACTCAGCCAGTTTGCTACCAAGCTTCCGCAGATCGGAATCAATGTCCACAAGGCGCGAGGATAGGGCACACAGTGAAAATTTTCGACACCGTAGACAGTTCCAGTGAAGCCCGGAGTCCTTGGACTGAATTTTATCGGTGATTCTTTTTGTCAAACCGACACATTACGGGTGGAAGAACCCACCATAGAATCCATGGCAGGACAGCAGCCTGTCGGAGTTCCTGTCCTTGCAGGTCCTAGCGGCACAGTCCGGCGCCATATTTAAGTGTCCCTAATTCGACAAACGAGCACCTGAGAACAGTTATTGTGGGGAAATGGGTTAGTATAGGTTCAATATAATTGTTGGTTATGTTGTGATATTTTCACTTAGAATTTTCTTCCACAACATAGGATCGAGGAGTGCTTATGGACAAGATCACTCGACCCCTTTTGGATTTAATAATAGTCAAAGTCGGTTTTAATTATTTGTAGAATCGCATTACTGGATTTTTATTTTAATTTAGATTTTGGTTTCTTACTAGTTCACATAATTTGTTTTTTTTTGTCGTATAACAATAATAATTAGATTTCAAGTTATCGACTTCTTATGAGTTCATGATTTTAATTTGAACGTTTAGGTTCTCATAGTTATGAATTTTAACTTCCTTAAATTTACTTAATTTCAACTACAATTTTAATTCAAACTCCTTTTAGTTTTCACATAATTCAAGTTTTATCATTTCATAATTTTCAATTTTAAACTTGCCTTAAATTCATTTAAATTTAACTACAATTCTAATTCAAATCCTTTTAGGTTTCACCTAATTCAAATTTAAAGTTCACGATTTTAATTTCTAACTTCCCTTAAATTTACTTTAAATTCAATTTCATTTTTAGTTCAACTCCTTTTAGGGTTCACATAATTCAAGTTAGTATCATTTCATAATTTTGAATTTTTATCTTGCTTTAAATTCACTTAAGTTGAACTGCAATTTTAAATCAACTCCTTTAAAGGTTCATATAGTTCAAGTTTGTATCATTTCATTATTTTAAATTTTTAACTTGCTTTAAATTCACTTAAATTTAACTACAATTTTAATTCACCTCCTAATTCAAATTTGAGGTTCACGATTTTAATTTTTAACTTCCCTTAAATTTACTTTAAATTCAATTTCATTTTTATTTCAACTCCTTTTAGGATTCGCATAATTCAAGTTTGTATCATGTCATAATTTTTAATTTTTAACTTGCCTTAAATTCATTTAAATTTAACTACAATTTTAATTCAACTCCTTTTAGGTTTCATTTTCCTTTAGGATGTTTCTTAACTTTACCGGACAGCACGACGTCCTTTCCAAAAAACTGACTGCCCATCATCGACTGCCTTTGTCGGCTGCCAACTCGGCAGCACGACGTTCTTCCAAAATTCGACTGTGTTTCGAACCAAAATCCCGCAGTTTATATCTGCTTGGGACAATGGCCGGACAGCGGAACTCCAATCCATGAAAGACCAATTCTTTTCTTTTCGATTCTATTGTTCTTTTATGGACTGGGAGATGTCCATTGTCCAAACTCAACTGATTCCAACGGAATCAATTGAGCCCGGCTACAATGGACAAAAGTCAATTCGATTTTAAAGTCAATAGTTGAATGGATCGTTTATGCATTTTGGGGGCGGATATCAATAGGAAATACAGAACGGGATATGCAATAATAAAAATTCTTTTGCATGCATTTTTTTCTTGATCCCGTTCTGCCACGCGCCGATGTTACAAGGTGGTTATGGTGCTTTGTAGTTTAGTTTTTTGTTTTTTTTTTTTAATTTTTGTAATTTAATTTTAGTTTCGTTTGAATTTTGGGTGCATGAAAATTTATTTTCATAACGCACCATCCCCCTAGGGGAAACAAAATTTTTATTTTTTGAAAAAAAAAAAAAAGAAAAATTTTGTTTGGGATAAATCGTGCGTGCCGTTTACAATGTATTTTACAATATTTATTTGTTCTTATATCTATCTAGGTTTATGCACACGTCCGAGTTGGTAGGTGGGATCCTTTTTTTTCATTCAATGATTCTCTATTTGTGTATAATATAGGTTTATTAATTGGGTTTTTTGGTGTATATAATTTTTTTCTTTTTTTGAATGTTTTAGGGTATAAGGTTATTTGGTTTTGGACCGGGGGGTACTTATCGCGAACTGGCAAGCGAGCGAGTGCTACGGTTGTACTCGGATCTGAACTAAATACGATAACAATAGTAGTACCCATTCACAATAGATCGGGGATTTGAAAATCTGTTGGATTTTTTTCTTTATATTGGGTTTTTAATATTTTCCTTCTCAAAAGTCCAGATTTATTATTTAATTATTTTATTTGGCATACAAACTTCCCTTGAAGTTCCCAACTCTTATTATTATCTATTTACTAATTTCTATACAAATTTACTTAATCCCAACTATACCCTATGGAACCTTACTTCGGTAGTGCTGGCTTGCCCGTCTTCTTCTGGTGGCGGTAATTTCTACGGCTCATCTTTAGTCTGTTAATTCTGTCGCTGGCTTCGCGTTTCTGCTCCTTTGTAGTCGCCAGAACCAGCTCCCTTTGCGCCTCTTGGAGCTTTCGCTGGTAGTATGCCTCGACTCCGGAACGGGGTTTCTTCGGGGGACGTTTATCGGCTACTGCTTCGGTTTTAGGTACCTTAGCAGCTTGTCGTCGACGATATTCCTCCAAGGATATCGGTCTCGGTCCTGCTGTAGGATCCTTTAGGGCTTCTCGAAGCTGGTTCTCTTCCGCTATCTTCATTTGTCGTTGGGTTAATGCCTGCTGCCTACGAGGGCTGTTCAGGTCTTTGAGTAGCCGATAGCTTGATCGGATTACCCTTCTTGTTTTGTAATTAACTGGGCTGGTTGTCGGCTCCTTGAAGTCCCTCGTTGGCGGTGGCTGGACGTCTCTTAGTCTTCGGCTTAACGGGGCTGGTTGACTCCTGGTTCACTCTTAGTGGCTGTGGCTGGATGCGTCTAGTCTTCGGCTTAACGGGGCTGGTTGACTCTTTGCTGACTCTTGGTTGCTGTGACTGGATGTGTCTAGTCTTCGTCTTAACGGGGCTGGTTGACTTTTTGCTGACTCTTGGTTGCTGTGGCTGGATGATGTGGCTAGTCTTCGTGGTACGTCTTCCGGGTTGGCTGCCAAGACTCAGGAACGGGTTGAGTGCATCACTGCTCTTTCGTTGCTGGTGGCTCATTATTTATAGCCTGATTGCCTGCCCCACCTGTTTGTTTGATTACGTCAATTAATCAATACTATATTGATTGATCCATATTAGCACATTGTTTACATTGTTGCAGAAGTAGCAAAACTCCCTTTTGCCATTTCATCAGGTGATCGACCCAAAACGGACCTGGGTCAGCTATTTCCAAGGTAAGTGACCGAGAGTGTTTGGCAATTTTCAGCGAAAATACTTAATTTCCTGCATACGGGTTAGTGACCGAAAGTACTTTCGTACTTATGGAATTAGGTCACTGGGTGACTTGCTTCGTTTTCGTTTTCATTTTCATTTTCAGGTGAAGGTGGGATCATAAGGTAAGGTGTATGTCTGAGGTTAGTGTGGTGTGGAAGTATGGTGGGATGGGTCTCGGGTTAATGTGGTGTGGAAGTAAGGTGGGATGGGTCTCAGGTTAATGTGGTGTGGAAGTATGGTGGGATGGGTCTCGGGTTAATGTGGTGTGTTTGATCTAAGGTTAGGAACTTGGGTGGGGTGTGGATATTTTCCCATGTAGGCCACAGACAGCATTCCAGATGTTTATCGGCCGTAGCATTTCTGAGTCACAACAAATCTACAGGGAAGCGGATTCAGATACTTTAAAGTAAAATACTAAAAATTGCACCGCGAATTAACTATCAATTAACGTGGAGCGTGATACATGTACTCAAGGTATTAAAAGATCAAAATGTAGTTCAACAGTAATTCATAGAGGTTTAGGGACCGAGGGGTTCAGATTGTAAAGTTTCGTAAAGAGTTTAAATTAGAGATATGTGGAATTAGAATGATGTAGAAGGTAGAATTTGATTAGAGCTCTCGCGGGGTTTGATAGTCATAAAAGTTAGTAGTTTTTTAAATAAATGCAACTATGTCTTACAGAGAGAGTAAGCCTAATGAGATGATAATGATAATGATAATGATAATGATATTAGTTCCAAAAAATGCAGACACTAATAGACAGCGATGAAATGGGTAAAAAACGCATCAGTCCTGAAATTTTGGAGCCAAGCGAGCCTTAAGTAAACTCCAAAACTATTCATAGATTGCGTGAGTCAAGAATACGATAACATTAACTAATAATACAACAAAACTTTCCGAAGCATTCTTCGACAGAAAGAAAACGAAAGATGTATAACGCGAGAGCCTTATGGAGCAATTAAATGCAGAAATAGCTGCGAATGACTTAAAACGGACAGTAGAATATCTATTCAAAGGAAGGCAAATGAGCTTAGAAAGTACAAAATACCAACAGGAAGGTCACTCCTCCAGCAGCAGAAAAAGAAATTAAAGCAGTCTGCTCTACTTCAAATGTTGATAGTCAATTTGAAAGGACAAAAAAAATTATATAAGATTATATAAGATACGTAATTACAGAAGGGGAAAACGCGAACTTGTTAAGCGAGTAAACCATAATTTAAAAAAAACGCATCTGTTGAGGATTGTGCAAAAGAAAGGGAGAACAGCCCAAACGAAAGTATTCACTAATGTTTCCAAACCGCAAATTGAGAAAACCGAAGGTGAGTAAAAATTTAGAAGTCGATGGCATATTAGGAAAATTGCAAGGATTGTAGATTTGCTTATACGGATGGAACTTTTGGTTCGGACTCTTAGGAATTACGAAGAACCAATTAAAGGAGCTCATGTAGTTTCTTGTTCTACCTCTTATATGATCCCCTACGTAATTTTGGAATGGCTACGTCGGAGTATTCTAGATTTCGACGATCTACATTGAATATCTCCTTTTGACGTAGATTGGCCGTACTACCCTGTTGTTAGGAACAAGGACAACCAATTTAGTCAGTGATTGCTATGGCAGTCTTATTGCCCAATATGACGCCCGGTTGGTTGTCGGTATTATCGCCTATTTCAACTCTGGCCAGGATACAGCTGATGTCAATCTCGGCCTGGGCCTTGAAATAGTCAGAATATGTCTTGTTTTGCCTAACAAGCAGTTTAATGATCTTGGCCTTTCCTTTGCCGATGGTAGAGTTAGGGTAGATTCCTTTTGACTTGGAATTTTGGACGTATTCTCATCTTAGGGAATGTGGTAGTTCACTTATTGTAAGAAAGTATCATTGCTGGGAGCTCCAAGGCTTTCTCCAGTTTCAATGACTTTTCCTTACTTCACGTAATTAGTCTTTTAATGATTTTGTATTTAAGTTTTGTTTAGGGTTATATTTATTGGGATTGGTCGACGATTTTTTGCTTCAGATTATGATTGGACTTAGGACTAGATTTTGGACTTAGACTTCGATTTAGTTTTCTGGTTTTAACGGAGATTTGGACTCGTATTAGATCTTTGATTTTTGATTAAGATAGATTTTAAATGATGTTAGGACTTAGATGTTGCTTTATAACTCTGATTATTAAATAGATTTTGACGGATTAGACAGAATTGGATTTTTAGATTACTGATTCTTTTTAGTTTTAAATTTTAGAGTAAGTGTTTTTTCCTTGATTTGATTTTGTTTTACAATGGTTTTGATTTAGATTCGGTTTGGGTTTAGATTAGATCTTGATTAAAATTTTTGTCTTGATTTGGAGATACGATCAGATGCTGGATTTCGATTGGGATTTTGGACAAATGTAAGATTTCTGAATTTTGAGCTTGGTTTCGATTAGGTTTGGGATTATAAATTTGGGTTGCGATTTTAGATTTAGAATACTGATTAAGATAAATTTTAGATTTAAATTCAGATTAAATTTAGATTTTGATATAGATTGAATAGATTTAGATTGGTAGTCTTGTATTTATTAATACATGATATGTTAATTATGGTTAACGTTTACGTTTAGGAGCCTCCGTTCCCGATTGGTTTTTTTTTTTTTTTTGAAGGGAAAACATAAATTATATCTCATTGGGGTCGTTTATTGGTTACTTTTAGTTGGTAATTAAGTGAGTGTCATTCGCGACTATGACCATGTTTTAGGGTTGTTTATGGTTTGACAAAATTAGTTTTTTTTTTTTGTTTTTTTTTTCTTTTTATTAGCGGAAGAGAAGAGAGAGAAAAAAAATTTTGGGTTTAGTCTTCCATTAATAAAGAGATTCTTGCTAACGAAATTGTAGGTTATAGAAAAGGTTCAAACTTTCGCAAAACGTATTTATATTTTGGACTCAAAACTATTCTAGGATTCTTTAAAACTATAAAATATATATAAAACTTTCTAAGCACATCACATAATTTCTGTTTTTTTCTTTATGATAATGGAAAACAATATACTGATCATAAGGTAAACGTAAATATTATGATATAAATTATTTTATATTTTAATAGTGGTAGAGGATAGAGAAAGTTGTGGAAAATTGAAAATATAGCTATTCATTTCTCGCAAATTTTTGTAACCACGTATAAAGACAAAAAAAATTAAAATTCTAAGTGCTCACGAGCAGTATTTCAACGCAAAATATTCAAAACGAAAAAATTTATTTTCTATTCAGCTAATTTAGTTTTAAAGGGTTTAATTTAGTTTTAAGAGTTTAAAGAGTAATATTATTTTGTATTTACATATTTTAAATACAGATAGAATAATTTAAAATTATTAAATTAGATCATCTTCACCAGAAAAAACTCAAATAAGTTCGTTTGAAACCGAGTTTAGGTTGCCTTAGCCAGTTTTAAAGTACCATCAGGTCAACTATAGATTTGAAGTAGGGGTTAGATTGAGTTAAGAAGAGTAGAATCGTTACATGGGAGTTGTTTTGAAGTCTTCGCCGGAATAAGGATAAAGAGAGAGAAAAAAAAACTTAGGAAAGGATCCCCCCTTACATCTTCTTACAAATGTTCTTACTTCTATATATATATATGCGTTTTTATATGTTCAATAAGAAAAATCGAATTAAATTACGCTGACCTTATTATTGATTTTGGTTGATGCTGGATATGGCTGAGACTGGATACTCTGGGTTACGCTCGATCTCTGGACTCACTGGATATACTCATTCTCTGGATACACCGGATACACTGGATTACTGGTTCACTGGATGCCATCAGTTGTGGTATCCCACCGCTGCCACCAAAATTAATGTTGTGATATTTTCACTTAGAATTTTCTTCCACAACAAAGGATCAAGGAGTGCTTATGGACAAGATCACTCGACCCCTTTTGGATTTAATAAAAGTCAAAGTCGGTTTTAATTATTCGTAAGATCGCATAACCGGATTTTTATTTTAATTTAGATTTTCGTTTCATACTAGTTCACATAATTTTTTTTTTTTTTCGTATAACAATAATAATTAGATTTCAAATTATCGACTTCTTATGAGTTCATGATTTTAATTTAAACCTTTAGGTTCTCATAGTTATGAATTTAAATTTTCCATTTTTAACTTGCCTTAAATTCATTTAAATTTAACTACAATTTTAATTCAACTCCTTTTAGGTTTCACCTAATTCAAATTTTAAGTTCACGATTTTAATTTTTAACTTCCCTTAAATTTACTTAAATTCCATTGCATTTTTAGTTCAATCCCTTTTTTGGGTTCACATAATTCAAGTTCGTATGATTTCATAATTTTTAAATTTTAACTTGCTTCAAATTCACTTCAATTTTAATTCATCTCCTTTTAGGTTTCACCTAATCCAAATTTTAAGTTCACGATTTTAAGTTTTAACTTCCCTTAAATTTACTTTAAATTTAATTTCATTTTTCGTTCAACTACTTTTGGGATTCACATAATTCAAGTTCGTATCATTTCATAATTTTTATTTTAAATTTGCCTTAAATTCATTTAAATTTAACTACAATTTTAATTCAACTCCTTTTAGGTTTCACCTAATTCAAATTTTAAGTTCACGATTTTAATTTCTAACTTCCCTTAAATTTACTTTAAATTCAATTTCATTTTTAGTTCAACTCCTTTTAGGGTTCACATAATTCAAGTTAGTAGCATTTCATAATTTTTAATTTTTAACTTGCTTTACATTCACTTAAGTTGAACTACAATTTTAATTCAACTCCTTTTAAGGTTCACATAATTAAAGTTTGTATCATTTCATAATTTTTAACTTGCTTTAAATTCACTTAAATTTAACTACAATTGTAATTCAACTCTTAATTCAAATTTTAAGTTCACGATTTTAATTTTTAACTTCCCTTAAATTTACTTTAAATTCAATTTCATTTTTAGTTCAACTCCTTTTAGGATTCACATGATTCAAGTTTGTGTCATGTCATAATTTTTGATTTTTAACTTGCCTTAAATTCATTTAAATTTAACTACAATTTTAATTCAACTCCTTTTAGGTTTCACTTTCTTTTAGGATGTTTCTTAACTTTACCGGACAGCACGACGTCCTCTCCCAAAAACTGACTGCCCATCATCGACTGCCTTTGTCGGCTGCCAACTCGGCAGCACGACGTTCTTCCAAAAATCGACTGTGTTTCGAGCCGAAATCCCGCAGTTTATATCTGCTTGGGACAATGGCCGGACAGCGGAACTCCAATCCATGAAAGACCAATTCTTTTCTTTTCGATTCTATTGTTCTTTCATGGACTGGGAGATGTCCATTGTCCAAACTCAACTGATTCCCACGGATTGAGCCAATTGAGCCCGGCTACAATGCACAAAAGATCAATTCGATTTTAAAGTCAATAGTTGAATTGATCGTTTGTGCATTTTGGGGGCGGATATCCCTGGGAACAACAGATGGGTCGTTGGTTCCCAGGGAATCAATAGGAAATGCAGAACGGGATATGCAATAATAAAAATTCTTTTGCATGCATTTTTTCTTGATCCCGTTCTGCCACGCGCCGATGTTACAGGGTGGTTATGGTGCTTTGTAGTTTAGTTTTTAGTTTTTTTTTTTAATTTTTGTAATTTAATTTTAGTTTCGTTTGAATTTTTGGGTGCATGAAAATTTATTTTCATAACAGTTAGTTAGTAGTTAGGAAGTACTAGCTTACGGAGATAGTTTAATGAAACTTAAAGCTACAAGTAAAGTAGCAAATTTCCATGCCTGGTAAGTCCTCGAGTCGTGTGGCCGCTAACGATAATTCAGTGGAGTGTTTGGTAGCCTAGAGCAGCAGGATCAAACCGACTGCTGCTGATGTCTGATCCTTTATACCCAGATATGGTGGGGCTACTGATGAACCACACAAACTTGTTAAGCTGTTGGTTTGTAGCAACAAGGTGATTCGATTGTCACTTTTCAAATGTAAAATTAAGGACTAGGTTCGTAAACTGTTTAACTTGCTTGCTTTTTAACTTTTACTTTATTTTTGTTCCAGTCGTTAAAATTTTTCACAAATGAAACGTTTCAAAACGCAATAAATAAATTCACAAATATTTCGAGTTGGTTTTAAGAGTTACAAAATTCTATACATTTTCCAAGAGTGCCTCGAAAATTACGGAAGTTGAGTTTTCCCAGTTTTTTCAGAAAAAATTCAATTGTGTTCAAGAACAACCTATCGTTCAATGTTTCTAAATGTGAACACGTTTGTTTCTCTTCTAAACAGTATCGTATTCCTTCTACTTTCTTTCTCAACGGTTCCGCGGTTAGGTCTTTGTGTTATGAAAATAAATTTTCATACCAAAAAAAAGACCCAAATCGAAAATTTAAAAGTTTACTTCACAAAAATTAAAATCAAAAATTAAATTGTCACTCTGTGATACGCGCGCGTGGCTGAACGGGATCTTAAATCTGTCCTATGGATCCAATTGATTCCCTGGGAACAAACGAACCATCTGTTGTTCCCAGGGACATCCGCCCCTTTGAATGCACGAGGGATCAATTCAACAATTCAACACGATGAATTGATCTTTCATTGGACAATGGTCACCTCCAGGTCCATGAAAGAGCAATGAAATTTAAAAAGAAAGAATTGGTATTTCATGGGTTGGAGCTCCGTTGTCCGGTCATTGTCTTCGGCAGAATAAAAACTGCAGGATTTTGGCCCTAAAGTCAGTCGATTTTGGAAGGGGACGTCGTGCTGTCCGGTAGATTTTAAAGTAAGGTAATTTTAAAGTGATGTAAAATAAATTGTTAAACCTAGAAGTTAATTAAATAATTAGAACAAGATTATTAATATGAAGAAATTAGAAATGAATCCTAAGACTATGAAACCAGTTAAAATTTTGAAGTGATGTGGATTTCATTGTTAAACCTGGAACCAAGTTTAAAAATTCGTAACAAGATAATTAATTTCAAGAAAATAGAAATAAATCTTAAGACTATGAAACCAGAATTAAAATTTTGAAGTGATGTGAAGTAAAATGATGTTAAACCTAAGACCTAGTTTAAAAATTCGAAACAAGATAATTAATTTGAATAAATGAGAAATAAATCAAAAGACTATGAAACTAGAATTAAAAATTTTAAGTGCTGTCAAATAAATTGTTAAACATGAAACTTGATTCAAAAATTAGAACAAGATTATTAATATGAAGAAATTAGAAATAAATCCTAAGACCATGAAACTAAAATTAAAAATTTTAAGTGATGTAAAATAAATTGTTAAACCTAAAACTTTGTTCAAAAATTAGAACAAGATTATTAATAGGAAGAATTTGGAAATAAATCCTAAGACTATGAAACCAGAATTAAGAATTCGAAGTGATGTAAAATAAATTGTTAAACCTAAAACCTAGTTTAGAAATTCGAAACAAGATAATTAATTTGAAGACAATGGAAAATACGTCTAAAGATTTATCTAAATATATGTAGACCGACAATTTTTAAATATCAATAAAGTAATAAAGTAAATAGACTAATTACTGTGACTAATTATTGCATGAAGGATCGAGTGATCTTAAACCAAGCACTCCTAGAAATAAAAAAAAAAGATTGCGAAATTCACAACATAAAACTTTGGTGGCAGCGGTGCAATGCCACAACTGATGGATACTGATGTATCCAGTGTATCCAGAGATCCAGTGTAACCTGAGTTCTGGGCGTATCCAGTGTATCCAGTTCAGCCTTATCCAGAAACCAGAATCAACAATAAGGTCAGCGTACTGTAATCCGATTTATTTTTCTTGAACGTATATATATGTATATAAAGAAGTAAGAACAATTACGATAATGTAAAGGGGGATCCTTTCGTATTTTTTTTTCTTTTCTCTCTCTTTCCTTATTCCTGCAAGACTTCAAAGTAACTTTTACGATTTTACTCTTCTTAACTCAA
This sequence comes from Chrysops caecutiens, assembly GCA_963971475.1. Classification (NCBI taxonomy): domain Eukaryota; kingdom Metazoa; phylum Arthropoda; class Insecta; order Diptera; family Tabanidae; genus Chrysops; species Chrysops caecutiens. The sequence continues at coordinate 44,715,775 of OZ020567.1, read as the reverse complement.
TTTAACCGCTACTTAAAAACAATAATTGACCTGAAGGTACTTTAAAACTGGCTAAGGTAACCTAAACTCGGCTCCAACGACCTTATTAGAATTTTTTTTTGGAGAAGAGGATCTTATCTAATCATTTTAAATTATTCTTTCTTGAAGAAACATGTAAATACAAAACAAATAAACCCTCCTTAAACTAAGTCAGCTGAATCGAAAACAGATTTTCTTTGAATATTTTGCGTTGAAATCCTGTTCTTGAGCATTTAGAATTTTTCGTTTTATAATTGGCTACAAAAAAATTGCTTGAAAACAAATGTGTACATGTAGTACATTTAAAAGACATACGAATTTTCACCAGGAATGAGTAGTCTCATTTTCAATTACCCTAAACTCTCTCTACCCTCTACCATTATCAAAATATATAACAAAAAAAAAATCTAATCTTGTCAAACCAATGCGACCCCAAAACATGGTCATAGTCGCAAATGACACTAAATTCATTTACAAAGCATCTAAGAAGGTTCGGAAATACGTGGCGAAACTACCCCTTGAGGACCAACAAAAGGTAACCAACAAAAGGTCAACTCCAGATGCTGGCTAAGGTTTTTCCAGCAAAGAAACTTAACCTGATCAAGAACCATGTATTGGAACATGCTTCTAGAATAGAAGCAAGGCCACAGAATCAGACGAACCGAAACGAATTTGCCAGAGGCCAGAGTTTGCCAACGACCAACCCTAATCGACCTCAGCAACAAAGACCACCGCCAACCTGCTACAAGTGTGGGAAACTCGGACATATTGCCCCACAATGCTCCCAAAGAAACAGTCCAATTCCTCCACCAACTAATGCACGTCCTCCACACCATAACTACTCTACTTATGACAGCAAAATAACCTCCTTATGCAGATATTGTAAGAAAGTGGGTCACGACATTCAAGAATGCCGAACTAGGGAATATAATAACTCCAGGTTCCGACCCCCTAACCCTTTTACGGAAAACACAGCGAATCAAGGAAATCAGGAACCAACCCCTTCCCCCCCTACCCCTCGAATTGTACCCCTTAAGAACAAAACAACTAGTGAACGCGGAGACCAATTGTCGGCCAGTCACCCCTCCAGTAACACAAGGCCGACTTAACCCTAAAGAGTCTAAAGAAACCACACTAATTTTACCCAAAGCCAGGATGTTAGAATTACCACTGAACCTCCACCGTCGGAATCTTACCATTGCTCTCCCCTTAAATATAAGTAAAACAACCAAACCCCAATTCATTCTCGACACCGGATCAGAAATAAGTTTGTTAAAATCCTCTTCCCTAATCCCAGAGAGCAAATACAACCAGGATGTAATCTATAACATTACAACCCTATTCTCTTAATCAACCCCCACCAAAGGCCTAGCCTTAGGGACTTTGTTGCTAAACGAATAAACCCCTCTAGAACATTCGTTTCACATACTCGGAAAAGAATCCTCTCTGAATTATGACGGGTTACTTGGTAACGATTTTCTCCGAAAAACAAACGTGTTGGGGTTTTCTGGGGTTTCGAACAATAGTCATAAAGTCATTCATAAAATCGAGACTTGGTTGGGACGTTTCAAAGTGATATTCAGAAATATTGGAACATATCGTTCATTTTCTTTTACTAATTTTTACAATGACGGGGTTACTCTCGGAAAGTTAGTATGCTGCCGAGCTCTTTCTTACATCCTTGCCTGCTTGAGGGACTTCTTCGTCTGTCGGTAGTTTCTACGTTCCATTTTCAGCTCGTTGATCTTCTGGCTGGCTATTCCTTTGGCCTCCTTAGTACACGCTAGGATGAGATCTTTCTGTGCGTCCTGGAGCTTCCGCTTGAAGTAAGCCTCCGAAATTGTAATTTTTAAAAAGAGTTTTGTTTTCAGGTCATAACATTCCTCCCTCCTTTGGAGAGGTTCCCTCATTTTTTTTTTTTTTTTTTGGTAAATGCAAGTATAAGTTTCAGTTCGTTTGGTTCTTAATCTTTAGTTGGCTTACATTTTATTTATTTATGTTATACATTTTTCTTATTCTTTTTTTTTGTATTTGAGGATTCATGTATGTAAGATTTACATCTTTATGTTTTATTTTATCTTTACATTTTATTTATTTATGTTATACATTATGTTTTTTTTTCTTTTTTTTTGTATTTGGAATTTGCCCAGCTTGTCATATGCCTTGTATTTTTTCAACTATTATTTCAGTTATTAGATGCATATGTACAGTTTTTCCGAATTTACATTTTATTGAACCTTACATTTTACAATGTTTACTTGTGTGTTTCATACATATATAATTTTTTTTTTTCATTTCATTTTTCATTCATTTTTTCTTTTTTAGTATTGAGCACGTCGGTGTAACGGTTTGGTGGTGGCAGTTTGTCTGGTACTTCCTCAGGCATTTTTTGTATGGGTGGTTGATCAGTGGTCCGGTAACTTGTCCAGTCCGCAGACTCCTCCGGCTGTTCACATTGGGGTTCCTCAGCGGCCCATTTCTCCTTGAAGTAACGTTCCGCGTCCCGGATCATGCGGCGGATTTCCAAACCTATCTGGTATTGTTCCTCTGGGGTGCTTGTCGGGCAATTCATGATCTGTTGGCTGGTGAGGAACATCTCCCCCTCCATGTAGGTTATCCTAGGATTGACTCTTTTCATCGTAGCTTGGCAGACTTCATATGAGGGCTCGGCTGGGATGCTGCCTGTTTTATACACCTCCACTTCTGAGGTCAGCTATTCCTTTGGGTATGTTTCTCTTAATCTTTTTCTCTTGATTTTTATTCTTAATTACTTAAAATTACTCTTAATTTCTCTATTTTGGATGTTTCAATTTTTCTCTTAACACGAATTCTGTTCTTTTTATACTCTTGGTTTTATACTCTTGGCTACTATTTAAAAAAAAAAAAAAAATATAAATTGGCGACATGTTTTTTTGTTATCCCTTTTATGAGAAACCAAATCGACTTACCAGGATAAAAATTATATCAGTCGAAAGTTTCTATCTTCCTCTACCTGCAGCAATTATTTTTTTTTTTTTAATTTAATTAGAAATTAGTTTAATTAAGCTTTGAAATTTAAAAATGCAATGGGAGTGTATGTGTGAATTGAGCACATTTATAGCGTAGATGATGCTTTTGGGAAGAATGTGTGAGTGTGAATGTTTTACTTTTTGCCTGGAAATATGCAACCATATGTGAATTTTTGGTTTGTGTCCTCGATACATAACAAGTACTAAAATAGTCGAAAATCAAACCAAATGGATCAATCTTCTACTGGTGACACAAACCAAGAGAATTAAAATATAATTGCATTCCTCTACGAAAAAATTAAAATATAGAATATACTTATGTAACATTATCATTTGCATAGATCATACGTTCGACTGAATAAACAACCATTTATGCCAAATACGTGCATTCTTTTCACTCAAACCTAATATCTATGCCAATGATAATGTGAGGGGCAAATGCAGCCATATCACAGACAATATTCACATGTTCATTATTTTGTTTTTTGCCTGGAAAAAGGCAATCTTTGGCTAATAAAATTGCATTCTTCCAGACAAAAGCCAAAACAATGAACATATGGCCACAGACAATAATATGGATGCATTACCACAGACAAATTTAAAGCCATCGTTTACTTATACCATTGTTTTTTGCTAATTTAATAAAAATATATGCAAATTTTATTTTAAAAAATATGGAAAATCACAATTTTACAGTTATTTCTAGAAAACGCGAGGTTAACTTTCACGAATATTTATGGAAAGCGAGCGAAAGTCTGAATTTTATCATGTTTCCCAACTTTTGTATGGACCCACATTTAAAACATAATTTAGAGAAATATGATATATGGCCAAAAGTTGGGAAATGAAAAAATAATAGGGGTTGATCATACCCCCTAGAATGCTTTATTTGGCCGCTACGAGCAAAAAACTGTTTAAAAGTGAAAATCTTAAATTATATCATATTTCCAAACTATTGTCTGCTCACCTTTAACACCTCAATTTAGAGAAAAAAGAAACATTTGGAAATGAAAGTTGGTTCGTTTGTACGGAAATTCCAGATATATTTTATTTACAATATATATGTATTTCCCACAACTTCATAATTTAGTTAAAAACCATATGATCCACGATCCATGTGGTTTGTTGAATCGTATCCCTGTCTGTATGAGAGATGGTAAATGCAGCAAAAGCTTTTCTAAGGACTTTTACAATACAACTCTAGCCAATGTTAGATGCGTCGTGTTAATGGTGTAACAGTAGACTTTCGTGGCCACTCTGTTGACAACCGTTATGCTGTTCCTTAAAATCCATATCTTTTAGCGGAATTTGGTTGCTACTTAAATGTGGAAGTTCTTGGCACAGTTAAGAGCCTAAAATATATGCACAAATATGTTAATAAGGGATACGACTGTGCCTCATTACAGTTTGTAAGAGTTTGAGGTGGAGTTGAGGGCAAAGTTTATATAGATGAAATCAATAGCTTTTTGTCCGGTCACTATGTTGGATCTACGGAAAATAGTTGGCGCATAAATGAGTATCCAATGCATTACCAGTCACGTAATATATATTATAGTTCGACTTGAATGTCACTTGCCTCATCGGCCAAATGCAGTCTTTAGGGAAGGAAATGTTCAGCAAGCTCTTAAAAATCACAGAAGAACAAAATTGAATGCATTCTATGAAATCAATCGAATTAGTTCTTCCGAGTTTCTACAAACAGAGACGCCGATGCATTATATTTAGGTAGATAAAGGAAAGAAATCGAAAAACCTCGAAGAGGAAGTAGTAGAGATTTTGCTCGATTATTTTATGTTTTATGTTGAGTTGTTCCATTTGAGACTATTTTAGCTTCATCTTCGAGGTCCCATTAGGATTTGGGTACTGTTGGGAACATTATTTACTGCACATTTTCAGCACATGCACGAAGTATCGCATGAAATGATGGAGAGTGGCGTGAATATTTATTAGAAGTTAAATAGTGTAAGTCCTCTCAGCAGTGAAGAGGGTTAGTTGCCATATCCTATTTGTGGTATGAACTTTCCTACAAATGCTTCAGATTTCTGGAATGAATTCAAAACTTTCATGTGTGAGGAATTTTTAAGAAACTCTTCAGAAAATGATTCATAGAACCGTGCTTTATTAGCTATTTAGGAAATTTTGTTCAGTAAACGATTCCTTCGCTACTTCAACTAAACTTTTCGGACGTAAGACTTTTTTACTCTGTGGAGATTTTTGACGAATATTGCCAGCTATATCTCACGGTACATGTGTACCACTTATTGAGAATTGCCTTAGTTCATGGTCCGAATTTTCAAAATCCACAAAATAACTTTTACCCAATATATGAGAGCTTCACCTCATGAGATTGAATTCGTTGATTTTCTTAAATCTCTTTGTAATGGAACTTTACCCACATTTCCAGATTACAGCCAAGAAATTATTGAAATTCCTTCCCATTTAGTTAGCTGCAACTTCGTGATTCCAGATACTTATGGCAATGTATCTGAAACCATAAAGTCTAACGATATTCTCAATTCGGTTATATTAGCACCCAAATATGAAGCCTGTACTTTCATTGATGCAGAAATCTTTAACAGCCTGGCCGGAGAGAAACGAATATATTTGAGTTCCGATAAAATCTTGAGTGATGATTATAGAGAGCAAAATAATTTTCCAGTAGAATTTTTAAACTCAGTTGATGTAAGTTGGCTCCCGATCCCACAAATTTATTTTAAAACCATATTGCATACTTTTACTTATTCGTAATTTGTGTACAGGACATGACTTGCTTGGTCAATGGTACACCTATTCGTTTAGTTCAAATGCAAAAGAAAATTTTTTGGATTGTGAGATTTTAGCAGGAGTTTTCCGAAACACACGTATTTCGACACGTGTGACGTATTTTTGCCTTTTTCTTTTCAAGAAACTCAACTTCCCGTCATTCTGGCTTTTGCGATGACAATTAATAAATCCCAGGGGCAAACGTTTCAAAAATCAGGAATCTTACTCAAAGAACCTATATTTTCTCACTGTTAATTGTATGTTGTAGCCAGTAGAGTTAGATCGTTTAACCGATTGCGTGTTTATATGTATTTCTGAAACACAAAGCCAAGGTCATTTGGCAGAAGATGAAAGAATTTTTACAAAAAGTATTTTGTATGAGAAAATTTTAAGATCTTTTGACATCCGCAACCGCACCCGCAAGGTTTTCGATAATTATAGATAGGGCCTCATTCAATATAGATGTACTTTGACGTGCAAAATTAGCTGAAATGATTGGTACTACAGTCTGAACTAAATAACCTTTTTACTTACAATGCTACTGTATATATAGCTCCATGCGCGAGCTATTAGAGTGAGCGGAGCGAACGGCGGGGGTTGGCGAGCGTAGCGAGCAGGGGGCGCCCCCTAGTTTAAAAAAACGTATTGAAAACTTGCTACCTGGGCAATTGATTTTGTTGAGATATGTCGATATACTACTAGTTGGATTACTTCTTTTATCTAAATTACTTAGTGGATTCAATATGAGAGTTATTGATTCAACTACATTGATTGATTGTCTACGATGGACTGGGTTGGTCGGTATCAATAATGATCATTACGTCGGTCATTGATCACCAATATCGACAATTGTTGAATTATAACGTAAAAACTTAAATCAGTTGAAAATTGCTTTTGGGGCAATTGATTTGTTGGAATATATTGGTTTGGTACTTGAAATATTTTATTGATTGGTCATTACTATTGATTGATAACATTGTTGATCATTGAATCGATCGATATTGATTATTATTGATAATTATTTATTGCTTATTACTCTTTATTTGTTATTCTTTATTGATTGGATAAGTTATTAATAAATTGATTGATTTTTTTTTTTTTAACATATTACTTATAGCTAATTACATTTGACTTACTATATATTACTTATAACTAGCATAGTACGTTTAATTACCGCTTACATCTAATAGGTATCGATATTATTGCGTATTACTGATTAACTTGTTACTCACTTAATTCTAACTGACCGTTTTTCTTTTTATAAAAATTTTTTTTTTTTTTTCTTAAGTCTCCTTTTGTTCCATGAAATCTCTTTTTTTTTTGTGTGTGTGTCACAGTTTTCGGTCGGAAGGGTTCTTTAGGATTTATATAGCTCTTTGGTTTATATTTGTCGTACTTTTACTACGTGCTAACCCGTTCCTTTTGCCTATTATTTCGTGTCTCCGTGGAATTGTAACCGGAATATTTCTCCTTGTTCCTCTTTCGGCTGGTATTGGTTCGTGGCGCACCTGATGGTGACGGTCTTTGTATTTCTGGTACACCTTGAGTATTATAGTTACTGTGACTGCTAGTAGCAAGCATCCTGTTAGTGCGGTTGTTGTATGTACTTGGGCATGTACTTGTCTCCTTAGTGCATCCTTTCCCACTTCTGCATCTCATGCTTCTAGGGACTCACTATCCTTTTTTAATTGATCGTTGTATGTGATTGGTTGGAGTGTCCCTAGCGTTTTGGTACTATTTGTTGTAAGTTTTCTGGGTTGATATCGATCAAAGTTACTTTGATGTCCAGACCACATTGGACTGGTTGTTAAATTTGTAGGCTGTGTAATTCATTGTTCTTGTAAGGTAGTATATATCCTGGTACATACATTTCATTTTTAGGTTTATTACTCCCAGTCCCTGAAGTGTTTTAGTTTGCTCGATAGTATCACACTGGGCAATAATTGTTGTGTTCTGATGTAACCAATATAACCAGACATTTTCCTGGTGCATTGGTACGATCAGGTTTTTAGGTTCTTTGAGTATACGTACTGGGCATCTTGGAGTTTTTTCCCTTTGTCCTTGGAATAAGTCTTCGAGACAGGTGGCTCGGGTGGGATTTAGAGGTATGGGTTGGTTTCTGTTGCAGATAACATACGAGTCGTTAATTGAGGTGCATTGGGATCGATAGTCGGATTCCTTCATCTCGAAATTAAGCTGTGACCGACTAGTATTGAGGAAGTATGAGGCCTGTAAGTCATATATATATAATTCCTTTTGTTTTAAGGGTATTGGCAGCATATATAATTGGTTTACGGTATATTGTTGGTTATCCGTTAATGGTAATAGTATTTGGACCAATAATCCGTGTTCGTGATTTTCACAATCCACTTTAGTTATTTTTTGTAGAGTTGGGGAATCCAACCTGGTCTCTTTTCCATAGTGCGTTTTGGTTACCTTAGCGTATAATTCTCGTAGTTGATGTGTTGGCAGTAGGAGTGGGCTTAATTCCCTTCGATTGATTGCTTCCATCGATATCAATGTATCTGTAATTTCCAAGTATATTTGCTGCAATTCCTCTAGGATTATCTATATATAAATAGGCGACACGTATTTTTGTTATCCCTTTTACAGGAAACCAGGTGGAACTACCAGCATAAAAATTATACCATTCGAAAGATTAGTTTTTCCTCTATGTGCATCACCTAATTTTTTTTCTTAAATTTAATTATAAATTCGTTTAATTTTAAATTGAAATTAAAAAATTCAATGGGATAGTATGTGTGAATTGAGCACACGTATAGCGTAGATGATGCTTTTGGGAAGAATGTGTGCGTGTGAATGTTTTACTTTTTTCCTGGAAATATGCAACCATATGTGAATTTTTGGTTTGTGTCCCCGATACACAACAAGTACTAAATTAGTCGAAAATCAAACCAAATGGATCAATCTTCTGCAGGTGACACAAACCAAAAGAATTAACATATAATTGCATTCCTCTACGAAAAAATTAAAATATAGAACATACTTATGTAACATTATCATTAGCAGAGATCATACGTTCGACTGAATAAACAACCATTTATGCCAAATACGTGCATTCTTTTCACTCAAACCTAAAATCTATGCCAATGATAATGTGAGGGGCAAATGCAGCCATATCACAGACAATATTCACATGTTCATTCTTTTGTTTTTTGCCTGGAAGAAGGCAACCGTTGGCTAATAAAATTGCATTCTTCCAGACAAAAGCCAAAACAATGAACATATGGCCACAGACAATAATATGGATGCATTACCACAGACAAATTTAAAGCCATCGTTTACTTATACCATTGTTTTTTTCTAATTTGATAAAAATATATGCAAATTTTATTTCACAAAATATGGAAAATCACAATTTTACAGTTATTTCTAGAAAACGCGAAGTTATCTTTCACGAATATTTATGGAAAGCGAACGAAAGTCTGAATTTTATCATGTTTCCCAACTTTTGTATAGACCCACATTTAAAACATTATTTAGAGAAATATAATATATGGCCAAAAGTTGGGAAATGCAAAAATAATAGGGGTTTTTCATACCCCCCAGAATGCTTGATTTAGCCGCTACGAGCCAAAAACTGTTTAAAATTGAAAATCTGAAATTATATCATATTTTCAAACTTTTGTCTGCTCGCCCTTCAAATCTCAATTTAGAGAAAAAAGAAAAGGTAGGAAATGTACGTTTGTACGAAAATTCCAGATATATTTTATTTACAATATACAATGTATTTCCCACAACTTCATAATTTAGTTAAAAACCACATGATCCACGGTTCATGTGGTTTATTGAATCGTATCCCCGTCTGTATCAGATATGGTAAATGCAGCAAAAGCGTTTCTAAGGACTTTTACAATACAACTCAGGGCAATGTTAGATGCGCCGTGTTAATGGTATAACAGTTGACTTTCGTGGCCACTCTGTTGACAGCCGTTATGCTGTTCCTTAAAATCCTTATCTTTTAGAGAAATTTGATTGCTACTTAAATGTGGAAGTTCTTGGCACAGTTAAGAGCCTAAAATATATGCACAAATATGTTAATAAGGGATACGACTGTGCCTCATTACAGTTTGCAAGAGTTTGAGGTGGAGTTGAGGGCAAAGTTTATATAGATGAAATCAATAGCTCTTAGTCCGATCACTATGTTGGATCTACGGAAACTAATTGGCGCATGAATGAGTATCCAATGCATTACCAGTTACGTAATATATTATAGTTCGCCTTGAATGTTACTTGCCTCACCGGCAAAATGTAGTCTTTAGGGAAGGAAATGTTCAGCAAGCTCTTACAATTCACAGAAGAACAAAATTGAATGCATTCTATGAAATCAATCGAATTAGTTCTTCCGAGTTTCTATATACAGAGACGCCGATACATTATATTTAGGTAGATAAAGAAAAGAAATCGAAAAACCTCAAAGAGGAAGTAGTAGAGCTATTGCTACATTATTTTATGTTTTATGTTGAGATGTTCCATTTGAGACTATTTTGCTTCATGTTCGAGTTCCCATCAGGATTTGGGTACTGTTGGGAACATTATTTACTGCACATTTTCAGCACATGCACGACGTGTCGCATGAAATTATGGAGAGTGGCGTGAATATTTATTAGAAGTAAAAGAGTGTTAGTCCTCTCAGCAGTTAAGAGAGTTATTTGCCATATCCTATTTGTGGTATGAACGTTCCTACAAATGCATTAGATTTGTGTAATGAATTCAAAATATTCAGGTGTGAAGACGTTTTAAGAAATTCTTCAGAAAATGATTCATATAACCGTGCTTTATTAGCTATTTAGGAAATTTTTTCCAGTAAACGATTCATTCTGTACTCCAACTAAACTTTTCGGATATAAGACTATTTTACTCTGTGGAGATTTTTGACGAATATTGCCACCTACATCTCACGGTACACGTGTACCACTTATTGAGATACCACTTATTGCCTTACTTCATGGTCCGAATTTTCAAAATCCACAAAATAACTTTTACCCAAAATATGAGAGCTTCACCTCATGAGATTGAATTCGTTGAATTTCTTAAATCTCTTTGTAATGGAACTTTACCCACATTTCCAGGTTCGTGAACGGAGTCTGATTATTTGAGGTGTTAGGTACGATTCCACTTTGCTGCATACATTGCTCTGTTTGTTCTAGTCTCAATATTTTATTCTTGATTCCTTCCAATGTGTTATCGGCGTGTTGAAGTAGGTAAAATTTATAGTTTGAGTTAATGATGCACATTTTGAAACAGTGAAGTCCAACTTCCTCTATTTCGGTCTTTAATCCATCTCCCCCATTTGTATATTGCACATCTGCTGCGTTCTTGCAGCTGTTAGTTAATCAACTCGTTCACCCTGATGAAGTATCTCAATAACGTTTCTGTAGGTAGTTGTTGTACATTTCTTAGTTGGGTATATAATGTTAGGTAGGAAGTATTTTGTGTTAAATTCGATCTTAGGGTAATGAATATGTCTTCCAGAGTGTCATTTTGTCCTGCTTGTATGATTTCTAGGGCTCGACCTCTTAATCTTGTTGGCAAAAGCCTTACAAATGTGGCCTTGTCTTGTGCTTCTGAGAGTGTTTCGTAACCCAGACGCGCACAATTTATAAATTCGTTGATCTCGCTCTGTTTTCGAGGGTTGTCTTCCCCAGTTAGAATAGGGACATTGTTATACAGAACGTTATTTACTAGTGCTATATTTGCCATCTTTTTGGTTTTAATCTCGTATGTGTCCTGATAATTTGAGGTATTCCCGTTTGTTAAAGTGTTTTTTAGGACTCTTGGTATTGGCTTTGGTTTGATTTTGTCACCTTTGTTGATTAATATACCCGGATCAGAGTATGTTCTTATATATTGTTTCCCGTTCCTAAGTTCTACTATATCTTGCCCTAGTTCTTCGGTCGAATTTGTGTTGTCTTCTTTTTGCATAGAAACTTGTTTGCTGCTTGATCCTTCGAAAACATCGTCGTCTAAATCTTGTTGTTGGTTGTTTACTGGATCAGTGACAATTTCTTCTTTATCTGCTTCAAAAATTGGGTCTGGATTGTCCAGCGTAAATGAGTTAATTCGTACCAGAAAATCCTCTAAATTCTTTTGTAGTGGGATTTTTGGGGTTGAGTGGGCCATATATTTGTTTCTCTAGCTATGTTTGTCTTCCTAATTCTTTGTTTGGAAGGTAGGTTAATATTGCGGCTGCGCCAAATTATGTTTAGATTTTCTGGGGTTTCGAACAATAGTCATAAAGTCATTCATAAAATCGAGACTTGGTTGGGACGTTTCAAAGTGATATTCAGAAATATTGGAACATATCGTTTATTTTCTTTTACTAATTTTTACAATTACGGGGTTACTCTCGGAAAGTTAGTATGCTGCTGAGCTCTTTCTTACATCCTTGCCTGCTTGAGGGACTTCTTCATCTGTCGGTAGTTTCTACGTTTCATTTTCAGCTTGTTGATCTTCTGCCTGGCTATTCCTTTGGCCTCCTTAATACACGCTAGGATGAGATCTTTCTGTGCGTTCTGGAGCTTCCGCTTGAAGTAAGCCTCCAAACCAGACTTCTGCTTCTTCGCCGGTGGTAGTATTACTTCCTTAGGACGTCGTTCTAGTTGACGCTGACGATACTCCTCGATGGTAATCGGTCGGGGGCCAGCTGTCGGATTCTTCAACGCTTCCTTGAGATCGGAATTTTCTCGATTTGACATCACTAACTCCCCTTCTCGGAGAGAACTGAGGTCTGCTAGGACCTTTCAGTATTTTGGTGTTGACTACTAGGTCAATTCACCTAAAAAGAACGGAATTCTTCTGTTGAATTCGGCAGGGAGTCGATGTCTTCCTTCAAAATTGTCTGTAGAAGCGTCGTCTTCCTACGAAAATGTCGGTGGAGGCGATGTCTTCCTTCGAAAACGTCTGGACAGGCGACGCCTTCTTTCCAGAATGTCTGGAGAAGCGATGTCTTCCTTCAAGAGTGTCTGTGGAGGCGATGTCTTCCTTCAAAAATGTCTGTGGAGGCGATGTCTTCCTTCAAAAACGTCTGGAGAGGCGATGTCTTCTTTCAAGAATGTCTGTGGAAGCGATGTCTTCCTTCAAGAGTGTCTGTAGAGGCGATGTCTTCCTTCAAAAATGTCTGTGGAGACGATGTCTTCCTTCAAAAATGTCTGGAGAGGCGACGTCTTCCTTCAAGTATAGGCTGGAGAGGCGATACCTTCCTTCAAGACTCTTCTGGATCGCAAAGAGTCGTCGTATTCCCGGTGACTGATCAATAACTGCCTCTCTGTTCCAAGTTCCCCTATTTTATATTGTTTTTTATGCTTTTGCAGCAATTTCTAGCGTGAGAATGTCCCTAGGTGCGTCGTATGTCCCTAGGCTACACGCGTGCAGTCAGTTTTCGTTGCGCGTGTAACCTTCGCTTAACAGTATGGGAACGGATTTTAAAATTTAGCATGTTCCCATGAATTTTTGAAATTCTTGTACGAAATTGGATGACTCTGCCGAAGGTCGAAGTCAATTCTCAGGAAAATGGCATGCGACATTCGTCGTGATGATGATAAAGTTTTGCAGACAGGGGCATTTTTCGTGGGTAAGTTTCGTTCGGAAAACAAATAATGTTGTCTGTTGCAGCTGACGTGGTGCATTCCTGTATGGCGTGATGTGGTTTTTCGCGTGGCGTCATCACGCCAGTTTTTGTTGACGCGGCATTCCTCACGTTGGAATGGGTTGTCGCGTGGCGTCATCCCTCCAGTTTACTGTCGCGCGTCGCGTGTGTTACATCGTTTAGGCGGTCGGCCGTTTGTTAATGGGTTAGTTGTTTTTGTTTTCAAGTGATTGATTCCGATCGTGGTGATTGATCGGTAACGGCTTGCTAGCGTTGTTTCAATTTAAGTGTTGTTTATTATTGATATAGTCAATTGTTTCCGTTTGTTTAGTTGCTTGTTAAATCTTTCAATGATGTTGATGTTAAATTGTTGTTTTCGATTTCATATTCGGTTAGTTTTGATTTAGTGTTTAATAAATCTTTATAATTTTTGAATCGATGTTTTTAATGTTGGTGTCCCATAATTTATTTTTTTTGATTCTTTTGTGGATTTGGAAATTTTGTGTGCTTTTGGTTTCATAACCTGTTTGATCAATCGGTCATTGATTTGTGATTGGTTTCCTTGTTTTTGTACTCTTTTGTGAACTTTGTCTTAAAACAGTTTTGAGTTTTCAGGTTACAATGTGGTTGTTTTAGGTTTCAAATAATCTGATCGATCGGTTATTGATTCTTGATTGGTTTTTGATTTTGTTCCCTTTTTGTGGTTTTTGTTTTAAAACAGTTTTGGGTTTTCAGGTTACAATGTGTCTGTTTGAGGTTTCAAATAATTTGATCAATCAGTTATTGATTTTTGATTGGTTCGAAATTTTATTTCGTTTTGAAATTTTAATTTTAAGAAGAGTTTTGTTTTCCACATTTCAAACAAGTGTGATCGATCGGTTATTGATTTGTGATTGGTTTTACATTTTGTTTCTTTTCGAATTTTTAATTTTAGGAAGAGTTTTGTTTTGCAGATTTCAACAAGTGTAATCGATCGGTTATTGATTTGTGATTGGTTTTACATTTTGTTTCTTTTTTCGAAAGTTTAATTTTTAGAAGGGTTTTGTTTTCCAGATTTCGAACAAGTGTGATCGATCGGTTATTGATTTGTGATTGGTTTTACATTTTGTTTCTTTTAGAATTTTTGATTTTAGGACGAATTTTGTTTTGCAGATTTCAACAAGTGTAATCGATTGGTTATTGATTTGTGATTGGTTTTACAATTTGTTTCGTTTTTCGAAAGTCTAATTTTTTGAAGAGTTTTGTTTTCCAGATTTCAAACAAGTGTGATCGATAGGTTATTGATTTGTGATTGGTTTTACATTTTGCTTCTTTTCGAATTTTTAATTTTAGGAAGAGTTTTGTTTTGCAGATTTCAACAAGTGTAATCGATCGGTTATCGATTTGTGATTGGTTTTACATTTTGTTTCTTTTCGAAATTTTAATTTTTAAAAAGAGTTTTGTTTTCAGGTCATGACAAATACCACAATAGATTATAAAAACAAAACCATCTGCTTAATGATCAGTTCCGAAAACTCAGTTTCGAACACCTCCTTTGAAAACCCAAACACGAAAGTGTTATCACGAAAGCAAACCAAGGCAGCCAATTTCTCTTCTTGCTTGTTGGACAGGACAAGTGACCTTATCACTATCCCAGCTCGGGTTGAAATGGTTATTTCAGAGCCAGTATCAACCAAAGCCGAAGCTGAAATAGTCACCATCAACAAAGAGATCCAACCAGGTGTTATATTGGGCAATACAATTGCAAAACCAATTCACGGGTCTGTTGATATCCTTGTTCTCAACAACAACGAAGAAGACGTAACTATACGAAGAGAAGAGATCCATCCCGATTACCAAAATTTGGAAGACTTCGACGTAGCACTGCCCGATTACGACAATGATCCAACGAGAGGGAGAATTAGAAAGTTACTAGAACTCGTTAAGTTGGACCACTGCAACAACGAAGAGTCTGACGGCGTTAGAGAATTAGTCAGGAAGTATAACAGACTCTTCGTTCTAGAAAGAGACCACATGACGCTCACTAACGCTTCCACTCACTCTATCGACGCGATTCCTAACCAACCTCCTATTTACACAAAACCAGACCGGTCACCTGAAGCAAACAGGAAGAAAGTAGACAAATTCAAGGCATGCTGGAGAACAAAATCATCAAGCCTTCAAATAGCCCTTGGAATTCCCCCCTGTTGCTAGTCCCTAAAAAACCGGACGAACATGGAAACAAGAAATGGCGGGTTGTGGTTGATTTCCGCAAGTTAAACAACGTCACAGTAGGTGATGCATTTCCCTTACCCAATATATGTGAAATACTAGATCAATTGGGAAAATCGAAACACTTCACTACTTTGGATTTAGCAAATGGATTCCACCAGATTTTGATGAACCCCAGGGACAGTGAGAAAACAGCGTTCAGCACCCCGTATGGTCACTACGATTATAACCGTATGCCCTTTGAGTTAAAAGGTGCCCCGGCGAGCTTCCAGCGAACCATGAACCACGTATTGTCAGGCCTCCAGGACATCCATTGTTTTATTTTTTATATAATGAGTGTATATTTGATCTTTAACCGATTTACAAAACTAGACTTAACTATACTTAACTATACTTAATTATACGAGAGAGTCGAAAAAGTTTAACGTAACAAATTTTTCTTTTGCAAACATATAATATAAACCAATAATACATTTCTTCCTAATTTTCACCTACTGGCCAGAAGGGGGGTATATATAAAAAGTCATACTAAAAATATTTACATAAGACTTCATGTATTGCTGTTCAATAAATGAAGTCTCCTTTTATGCATTACACCATGCAGAGCCGGTAATCTGTCCCTCACCCCTTTCCCTAAAACATCTTTCCACCTTATTCCCTTAGTTCCCGTAACCTCACAAACCTCGAACACATGCCTTAGAGATTCTTTTTCCCTTCCGCATACTCTACACAATTGGTTTTCTTCCCGCAGCCAATACTTGCACGCCCTAGACTCTTTTCCTAGTCTAAAGCCTGCGATTATAGCCATCTCCCCTTTTCTTTTATACCTGGCCCTTCCTAAGTAAATAGGCTTCTCCTCTTCTAACAACAAATCTCCTATCTCTTCCGCATATCTCGACTCCCTTATTTCCTCGTTCCTCTTCTGCCTTCCTAGATCCCTCCCCACCCTTTCTAACTCCCTCCAGGTCTCCCTACCTTCTCTTCTCCTACGCGCCCACACTTCTTCTGACCACCCTCTTTCCCTGAGAAACTTGCTTCTGTCATGCACTAGTTCTGACCCTATCAGCTTTCCATCCATGAGCCTGATATACTCCTTTCTTAAGTCCCATTCCTCCAAGTTCCTCCACTTCTCCTCAAACTTGATGGCTCTTGAGGCAATTCTTACCGCAAGTTTCTCCCTCTCTGTTTCCTCCAGCAGTATATGCGCTGGTGTGGACCTATCTAACTTGAGGCACCATCTAAGGTACCTCTCATGTACCCTTTCCACCCCCTGTCTTTCTCTCCACCCCCAAATCTCCGAGCCATAGGACAATGAACTTCCAATGAGAGCATCAAAGAGCCTCATTTTCCCTTCCCAGTTTTCTCCTAACTTCCTTTCCCCCAAACTCCAAACTTTGCCCAGTAACCCCTTCGCCTTTTTCTCTAGGAATCGAATGTGTGCCTCATCCCGATTGTTCGTTTCCAGCATATACCCTAAGTAAGGTATTTCTTTAACTTCCTCTATTATTTCCCCTCTCCATTGGATTCTCATTTCCTTCCATCTTCCCTTCCCTTTCCGGAACCTCATAACCTTAGACTTCTCCACGTTAATTTCCAACCCTTTCCCCTCCGCATACCTGCCAAATCCGTTTACCATTTCCTGCAGTCCCTTCCTTGTTGCTGACACCAGAGCTGCATCATCCGCGTATGTTATTGACCATATCTTTTTTCTCCCTATAACTAGGCCAGCTTCTTGATGTCGCCCCATCTTTTGCTCTAGGTCAGCAAACGCTATGTTGAATAGCAGGGGACTTAGAGGGCAGCCTTGCCTGACCCCTTTTCCAGACCAAAACTCTGACACCGTTCGCTTCCCGACCACCACTCTGTTTATCGTTTCTCGATAGATCTCCGCCACCACCTCCCTCAATCTTCTTCCTATCCCTAACTTATCCATCATCTCCAAAATCACCTTTCTATTGACATTATCAAATGCCGCTTTTAGATCCGCAAAATAGACGTATACCACCCCTTGTTCGTTCACCAACGATCTCTTTACCTTCTTTAGGTTTTTTTCGATGACTGCTTTCAGTAAATATACTGCGTCTATTGTGCTTCTTCCTTTTCTAAATCCCATTTGCGTCTCTCCCAACCTTCCCTCCACTTCCAGTATCCCTTCTATTCTTGCCCTCACAATTTCCGCAAAAAGCTTGTATCCTGAGTCCATGAGCGTAATCGGTCTGTAGTTTTCTGTCCTTCTTTTGCACCCCCTCTTGAATACCGGCTTCACTATTCCAACTCTCCATTCTTTCGGGAAATCTTTCTTCAAATAGATTCCATTTAGGATCTTCACTAATGCGTTCTCCAGATCTAGCCCCCCATAAATCCACGCCTCATTTGGTATCCCGTCAGGCCCTGGTGCCTTCCTTTTCCTTAGCTTCCTTATCGCCCTTTGATCTTCTCCCAGCCTTATTGGGCTTTCTTCCTTCAACTCCTCCCCCTTCCCCTCCACCACCTCCAAGTCCACGTCCCAAACCTCTTGTATGCCGCCTAGTTGCCGCTCAAAATGTGCCTTCCACTCCGTATCTTTGATGGCTTCATCAACCCCTTCTCTCCTTTTCCTGTTCTTATTTATTTCTTCCCAGAATGTTTTCCCGGTCCTATCCCTTATAATTCTTTCCATTCTTTTTTCGTCCTCCCCTTTCTTCTTCCTTTCCAGTAGTCTCCTGTACTCTAACTTTTGTGCGAAATAGACCTCCCTCCCCTCTCCAGATCTCACTAGTTTTCTGAGGCATCTCTGTAGACTCCTCCTGCTTGCTAAACATTCCCATTGTTTTATTTATATGGACGACATCGTGGTTCATGGCTTTAACCTAATGGAACACAACGACAGACTTACGGCCGTGTTTGAACGACTTATGGAATACAATCTCAAACTGCAAGTAAAAAATGCCATTTCTTGAGAAAGGAGATTATGTATTTAGGACATCTTATAACGGACGACGGCGTAAGGCCCAACCGAGCGCGAGTACAAAGTGTTAAGACTTATAACCGACCCAAGAAGGCCAAAAAAATCAGAGCCTTTCTAGGATTCGTCGGCTATTATAGACGGTTTATACCAAACTTCTCTAAAATAGCCAAACCGCTCACTACTCTACTCAAAAAAGACCCTTATGGTTCCCTTTAGATTCAACGCAGAGTGTGACGAAGCATTATCTACTCTCAAGGAATGCCTAATTCAGGCACCAATTTGTTGTGAATAAAATTCACATGTCGACAAACATCTAGATTAAAATCGATGGTCTAGCAAAGGTACGGATCAACACCAAATGCCAAGCAGCACCATCTATTGACCTAACCCACAACAAACCTTTCTATCCCTCACCCATGGTTATGTCCATGCTAAACGTCCCCAAATCTAAACCCACGATCGTAGTTCCAGACACACTCTAACCCCAGACCCAACTCACCGTCTAGCCTAGACACACTCACCTTTGACATTGTACCTGGGAAGTAAACCAAGAATTAGAACTAGACCCTAGCCACTTACCCATCATCGATCAGTAGCTGAAATAGAAAATTCAAGAAATGACTTACCCAGTGACCTAGTTTCATAAAGTGCAATAGCACTTTCGGTCAATTACTTTCCATGGAAACATCTCGGTCATTTACCTCTGATATTCTCACCTCTTGTGGGAACATTAATGGCCACAGATTATGCTACTCGAGCAGGAACACGTTCATTAACCTCTGTGACAGCAAATACAGGGAATTATTGGTCAATGATGGAACCAATGATGGGAACTCACGAATTGGCAAATCCAGAGTAATGAATGAGGTGGGATAAACTAGAAGATCAGCAAGAAAATTACGGATAAATAGAGGAGAAATGGATCAGGCAGTGAGTCAAAGTCAAGCCCGAGAGGAAGCCAGGTCTCAACCGCTGCCGAATCGAAGCCCAATCCCAATGTGGTGAATCTCCTGTTTCCTAAAAAGAAAGGATATTAATTATATAAATATATCCAAACCACTTACCTGCATATGACAAACGTCACCAGTCACATGTTGCAAACGTCACCTGTCAATCATACGATCAATCATGCGATCATTCACTGGAAAACGCCACATCCGCACAAAGCGTCGGAACTTAGTACTTCGAAACAGTACTAAATGGTACCGGATGGTTGTGAAATGAGGTGAATGCTAAATGTGAAGAGTCGCGAAATTTAAATGGAACATCGAACCAAATTGGGAAATGGGAACAGAAGTTCAACTTATGATTCGAATTATGCGGGAAATGCATTTTCGTGAAATGCAAATGGAAATTGGGAAATTGGAACAATAATTCCATGGAAATTGACAGAGTGGGAATTTACGCCACGTAAGGGAAAAATAGGGATAAATGGACAGGGAAAATCAGAGAAAACACAGTCGATCACCAGCAGACGACGGGAAGAGCCAGTTAGCCGTCCAGGAAGACCATCCCAGCAACTCAACTACCAGCACCAGGAAGACCAGCCAAACAGTTCAACCAGGAAGCCTACCAGTACAACCGAATAAAAGTGAGTATGAAACACTCGTCGATAACGATGTACTAGCGGATGAGAGCTCTTAGCCTCTCCGCTTAAGCCTCGACCACGGTTCTTTGAACCTATCGAGCATAAATACATTGTAATCACTGGGCAATTCTCCCCCAGTGAGCGACAAAAAACAGCAGCTACAAGAGGAGCTCCGTAACCCCAAGGTTGGACCCCGACCTCTCACGATAGAAGAATACCGGGAAAGGAGAAAGGGGCAGGCGCAACAGAAAACCACTCCGGAGGTACCGGAGTTACCACCGAGGAAACGAACGGGCAAGGAGGCGCGATTCCGGGCGGACATCGAAGAGACGCGACGTCGACTCCTTCTGGCTGTGGGTCGGGAGCAGCGAACAAGGGTGGAGCAAGAACTCCAACGGCTCTACAACGAGCGGAGACGATATCGCCAGGCAAAGAAGCTGGCCAGGTATAATCCAACGAACAAACATTAATGGTCCAGCTTAGTTTAAGAGAAGAATGTATTTGTTAGTTAGTAAGAAAAATAAATGTATAGGAAATGAATATTAAAATTGTCTAACAACCGACTATTTAATGGTGTTCAGGAGTGTACTCTTAGGAGTGTTACTGTGAAGTCCTCTCCTCCAACGACACATAGAGTCGAGGGAGAATCTTCACATAAATTTCAAGAAAAAAAAAATTTTATAGTTATGGAAATAAAATATTTGGTCACACAATAACATAAGATAAATATTTTTTCGGATACCTACATAATTCAGTATTAATTGTAAACCGAAGCGTTGGAAACATGTAAGGAAAAACAAGTAAGGAATAAAGAATGAAATAATTATAATTACGCATAAATATATATATAAGAAAAAAAAACTGCAAAATATTCTATTCGAAAAATGAAAAAAAAAAAAACAAAACATGCCATCTTCAAATTGATGGTTACATAAATCTAAAACTTCCATTTGTTCTAAATTGAATAAATAGAATTTTAATGTTAAAATTTATTGATTAAATGCAGCTCTTAGTATCTAGTTTATAGTAAACCGTATATAATAAGCTTGATCATGTTAAAATATAGTATAAAGTATTTCTAAATCCAACCATATAAAAGTGGCAAGTTGGAAATCGTAACTGTCACTGAATAAGAATAAAATTTTAGACATAAGTCTGGGAAACTTGTTCACTACTAGGTATACAATACTAGAAAATCAATAATTGAAAACACAGAAATGATGCAAAGAACATGAAATGCGTATTACATACACAAAAGGGAAGGAATCTTTTCAGAAAAAAAAGGGGGAAGCTTTTCTAAAGAGGGGAGGAAATGTAATGAACAATTTTCCTAAATTGAAAAAACTTTTGGAAGTACCTGTACCCGAAAATGTAAAACAAAATATTTCACCTTAGTCAGCGGAAAACGCTGACTCATGCGAAAACTCATGAAGGGAAATTTACGCTCGAGTCAGCAGAAAATGCTGACTCTAGCGAAAATGCAACGGAATTTGCCATTGAGGTAGGTCGAGTCGATCGCATTTCGATCGATGTCGAAATTAATTTTAAATGGGTTATGGAAATATTCAAATATTATTGAAATATGTGATGCAACAAGACTGTCTTGGTTTTATGCATTCCTGACCTGGTTAATTCTTAATCTAGATTTAAATTAATGACCATGCTAGATTTAAGTATAAATTAAGGTATGAATTGTACTAGAGGTCAGTCTTAAATATACACCTGTTAAGGAACAACGTTGTTTTTAGACTCACGGAGTGGATCGGCCCTACGGCCATCCACTCCCGACTTCCTGACCTGGCCACGAGGCCGATCAGGCAACATATCAGAAGAGTCGAAAGAAGAAGTGTATAAAGAGAAGTAGAAATTCTACATTTCGCCCGTGGAAATGTAGAATTTTCATCACACCAAGACGTTCTACGAAGTTCCTGAAGAAGACAACTCCAAGACGAAGCCAAGACGTTCTACGAAGTTCCCGAAGAAGACAACTCCAAGACGTTCCAAAGTTCCCGTAGAAGACAACTCCAAGACGAAGCGAAGACGTTCTACGAAGTTCCTGAAGAAGACAACTCCAAGACGAAGCCAAGAGGGTTTCCTGAAGAAACTAACAACGTTACACGGTAACCCGATCAAGTAATCGGCTACCACTCAAGTCCTGAACCGTCCAAGTAGACGACAGGCAGTAATACCCATATATGAACCCCGCAACCAAAACCTCGTTGACGGAAGCTTTGAAGGATCCCACTGCGGGACCCCGACCAATCTCGTTGGAGGAATATCGCCGGCGTCAGGCTATCAAACAATCCGGGCTAAACCATTCTTCACGACAGCACAAGGAGAAGAGACCGAGATCGGGAGTGGAAGAATATTTCAGACGCCGACTACAGGAAGCCCAGAGAGAACTGGTCCTGGCAACAACCAAAGAATAAAGACGCCTTGCCAGTCAAAAAATCAACGGTTTGAAAATGGAGCGCAGGAACTACAGGCAGACAAAGAAGTACAACAAAGCAGCACCGAAAAAGTAAGAGTTAGGTCAATAGGACTATTAATATGTACAAATGTATCGAGGTGTATGAATAAAGTAAGATAGATTAAATAAAAAGGTCCAATATATAACCGTCGAAAAGCGTTCTCACTCGTACTTCTACCAAAAATCCCAACAAATTCTTGCCTACCCAGATTTCTCCAAAGAATTCTTCGTCACATCCGATGCCAGCAATTTAGCCATTGGAGCCGTCATATCATATCATATCATATCAGAAGAGTCGAAAGAAGAAGTGTATAAAGAGAAGTAGAAATTCTACATTTCGCCCGTGGAAATGTAGAATTTTCATCACACCAAGACGTTCTACGAAGTTCCTGAAGAAGACAACTCCAAGACGAAGCCAAGACGTTCTACGAAGTTCCCGAAGAAGACAACTCCAAGACGTTCCAAAGTTCCCGTAGAAGACAACTCCAAGACGAAGCGAAGACGTTCTACGAAGTTCCTGAAGAAGACAACTCCAAGACGAAGCCAAGAGGGTTTCCTGAAGAAACTAACAACGTTACACGGTAACCCGATCAAGTAATCGGCTACCACTCAAGTCCTGAACCGTCCAAGTAGACGACAGGCAGTAATACCCATATATGAACCCCGCAACCAAAACCTCGTTGACGGAAGCTTTGAAGGATCCCACTGCGGGACCCCGACCAATCTCGTTGGAGGAATATCGCCGGCGTCAGGCTATCAAACAATCCGGGCTAAACCATTCTTCACGACAGCACAAGGAGAAGAGACCGAGATCGGGAGTGGAAGAATATTTCAGACGCCGACTACAGGAAGCCCAGAGAGAACTGGTCCTGGCAACAACCAAAGAATAAAGACGCCTTGCCAGTCAAAAAATCAACGGTTTGAAGATGGAGCGCAGGAACTACAGGCAGACAAAGAAGTACAACAAAGCAGCACCGAAAAAGTAAGAGTTAGGTCAATAGGACTATTAATATGTACAAATGTATCGAGGTGTATGAATAAAGTAAGATAGATTAAATAAAAAGGTCCAATATATAACCGTCGAAAAGCGTTCTCACTCGTACTTCTACCAAAAATCCCAACAAATTCTTGCCTACCCAGATTTCTCCAAAGAATTCTTCGTCACATCCGATGCCAGCAATTTAGCCATTGGAGCCGTCTTGTCTCAGAACATCGAGTCAAGGGACAGACCAATAGCTACGTCAGCAGGGTGCTAAACGGTGCTGAAACCAAATACTCTACTATCGAGGAGGAGCTGCTAGCGATTGTATTCGCCATTGAACACTTCAGGCCCTACGTATACGGCCGAAAGTTCACTGTGATAACCGGCCAGAAACCCTTAGTTTGGATGATGAACTTGAAAAACCCATCCTCCAGTCTAATGAGGTGGAGAATCCGATTAGAAGAATACGACTACGACATCAAACATAAACCTGGGAGGCTTAACGTAAATGACGATGCTCTCAGTCGGTCCATCTCAAATGAACCCCGCTACCCCTCCGAAGAAGACGGAGAAAAACAAAAAGGCATAAATGTCGTAACTCGTGCGAAGGTTAAGGCACTACAGAAACCCTCAAAGACCGATGATTCCAAACCTCCACCAATTCTTGCCAACAACCTTACTGACAAAGAAACAGTCCTAAGAGAAAGAAACGAAACCCTTCTATATAATAACCTACCTCCTAAATTTTTCCCGTTTCCAACTCCGAATAGCGACTTGGAACAACGATTGGCAGACAAACTAAACCTTCATAATAATATACCTCCCCTAGAACTTAACTCCCTCTCCTGTGACAGGAAGGACTATAATATATATAAACTAAATCTAAATATTCGAACCACTAAAGATCAAGAATAATAAGAGGAAGCTATTTTATCCATCCTTACACTATCAGAAAACCTAAACTTACCAGAAACAAATTTATCTATACCTAAGGTACCCCTAGAAACCCTAATGATTATAAAAACTGTCATACGAAAAATCCTGAAGGCGAGCCAAATTAAAATCAACCTTTACATAGATGAAGTCAAAACCCTCAATACCCCCTCCGAGATCAAACAAGTACTCCGCGACTTCCATGAGTTACCCTCAGGAGGCCACCATGGAGTATGGAGGACCATACAACGAAAAAGAAAACAATTTCACAGGAAGGGAATGTCCAAGGACACAGCTAACTACATCAAATCTTGCTCGGTTTGCCAAGCTAACAAGGCCTCTTGAAACCCCAAGATCTCCATGAAAATCCCTGGAGTCAGCTCCAAACCTTTCGGAAGGGTATATCCTTATGTAATGGGACCTCTCCCGATCTCTTATTCCGGCAGCAAGTATATCCTCACCTTTCAAGATGATCTCACTAAGTTTTCCGAGGCAATACAAAATACAAAATACCGAATCCTCTACCTAAGCATAAGCCTTCGTTACACACATTGTCTGTAGGCACGGGATACCTGAGAGTGTACTCACAGAGGACAGAGGACTCACAGAGAGTGTACTCACTCAAGGAGCCAACCTTATAGCAGGAATGTTCACCGAAGTTTCGAAATTGTTAAAAATAAGAAGAATAACTACTACCCCGTATCACCCTCAAACCAATGGCGCCCTGGAACGAAGCCACCGGACGCTAATCGAATATCTACGCTCCTACACTTGGGACTCCTGGATACCGTACGCTATGTTCGTCTATAATACAACTCCACACTCCAGTACCAATTTCTCCCCTCGCGAACTTTTATACGGATTTTCGGCCGAAGTACCCAATAACTTAAAAAACTCTCCTTCCGTCTGTTATAACCACGACAGCTACGTTAATGAATTAAGGTCACGCCTACAACTTAAACACAAAATAGCCAGAGAAACCATCTTGACATCCAAGGAAAAATCAAAAAATATTATGACAAAGGTACAAAAGGGAAAAGCTTCAACGTCGGAGATAGAGTTCTATTAAGGGCCAGAACAAAGGAAAGCAAGCTGTCACCCATATGGCCAGGCCCATATACAGACATACAAGTCAACTCAAAAGAAAACACAACCATCAAGATTAACAAGAAGACGAAGAAAGTCCATAATAATGACCTAAAATCATATTTCGAAAATCGATAGCTCCTACCCTAACATTTTTTTTCCGTTTTTTTCTCATATTTTCCATTGTTTTTTTATTTTTTCTCTCCTGGACTTTTGTTTTTTGACTCTCTTCAACGTTCCTCTGATCAAATTATGTACAAGTAGAGAAAGAAATATCGTCGCTCACTTCGAGGATTTTGACTAGGTTCGGTTTTAGGATTCGAATTCGATTAGACCATAATTTATCATAAGCCTAGGTTTACGAATTTTTTTTTATGGTTATAAATACAATTTCACATATTTGAATTCTTATCTTTTATAGAGTTAGATTATCTCTGTCGAATATCACTCGGATTTGAAAATATATCAATCTAGCCCCTTTTTTTGACCACATTTAAGGAGAATGTAACTAAGGCCTTTTTTTTATTCACTTAGCCGCAGACACAAATTAAATACGCAACCTAAATTCCTATAAAATTGTATTTTTTTTTTTTACGTAAGCATTCCAGGTTTTTGTTTGTCATTTGTTGCAATTTTGCACGGACTCAAGTTCCTTTTACACTGTGCTCAGAAGCCAATTTTTTTTAGTTCTTTGAATTTAAATTTGTTAAGCGTTTCACCCATCACCCGAATGGTATATTCGGTTTTCGTACCAAGGTTTACCGTTTAAATTCTTTTTCTACTGCTGGAGGAGTGACCCTTATTTTTGTACTTTATTAAGCTCATTTGCCTTACCTTGAATAGATATTCTACTGTCCGTTTTAAGTCATTCGCAGCTATTTCCGCATTTATTTGCACCATAAGGCTCTCGGTCTGTACATCTTCCTTGTTTTTCTCTCTAAGAATGTTTCGGAAAGTTTTGTTGTATTATTAGTTAATGAGGAAATTCTTGACCCATGCAATCTATGAATTTGTTTTGAAGTTTAATTAAAGCTCGCTCGGCTCCAACCAAAATTTCCGGACTGATGCTTTTCTTATCCATTTCATCGCTGTCCATTAATGTCTGCATTTTTTGGAAATAAAAGTCTCATTCACCTGTTTCTGTATGTTCTTTATCATACACATACTCTTTAACATACAACCCTATAATTAAAAAAAAAACATACTGTAAACGGCACACACGACTTACCCTAAACGTCGTCGTGCTGTCCGGTAGAAGAATTCATAATTTTAAAGTGATGTAAAATAAATTGTTAAACCTGAAATAATTCAAAAATTAGAACAAGATTATTAATATGAAGAAATTAGAAATGAATCCTAAGACTATGAAACCAGAATTAAAATTTTGAAGTGATGTGGATTAAATTGTTAAACCTGGAACCTTTTTCAAAATTTCGTAACAAGATAATTAATTTCAAGAAAATAGAAATAAATCTTAAGACGATGAAACCAGAATTAAAATTTTGAAGTGATGTGAAGTAAAATGATGTTAAACCTACGACCTAGTTTAAAAATTCGAAACAAGATAATTAATTTGAATAAATGAGAAATAAATCTTAAGACTATGAAACTAGAATTAAAAATTTTAAGTGATGTCAAATAAATTGTTAAACATGAAACTTGATTCAAAAATTAGAACAAGATTATTAATATGAAGAATTTAGAAATAAATCCTAAGACTATGAAACTAAAATTAAAAATTTTAAGTGATGTAAAATAAATTGTTAAACCTAAAACTTAGTTCAAAAATTAGAACAAGATTATTAATAGGAAGAATTTGGAAATAAATCCTAAGACTATGAAACCAGAATTAAGAATTTGAAGTGATGTAAAATAAATTGTTAAACCTAAAACCTAGTTTAGAAATTCGAAACAAGATAATTAATTTGAAGACAATGGAAAATACGTCTAAGGATTTATCTAAATATATGTAGACCGAAAATTTTTAAATATAAATAAAGAAATAAAGAAAATGAACTAATTACTGTGACTAATTATTCTATGAAGGGTCGAGTGATCTTACACCAAGCACTCCTCGAGCCTTTGTTGTGAAATAAAAAAAAAAGATTGCGAAAATCACAACATTTGAACTCTGTTTTGCTTCTGGGTGTCCATCTCGATAATAAAATCTCATTCGACGAGCACCTCAACCACGTGTTTCGTAAAGCTGGTGTTATGCTAGGTTTCATTACCAGATGGTCTAGGGAATTCTTGGTGCCTTATGGCTACAAACAGCTTTTTATATCCCCCGTTCGCCCGATACTGGAAAACGCTTCCCAAGTCTGGTGTCCTTACCTCAATGTCCATAGTGCGTGAAATGAAGCTATTCAGAAGTACTTTCTTCGCTACGCTCTCCGTCATCTTCCCTGGTCCGATCCCAACCACATTCCCCCGTATACGGATCGCTTTAAGCTCCTTGATCTCCTATCCCTCTCGCAATGCCCTGTCCTGGCTGACCTGTCCTTTATACACGGCGTCGTCCAGGGGCAAATTGTCACCCCAGACATCCTTAATCAAGTTTCTCCAAGAACCTGTGATAGAAGTCTAAGATCATTTGAACTTAGCTTTCACCTCACGGATCTTGGCAGGATGGAATCAGTTACCCGCATGCTCAGGGAATATAATCAGGTAGCTCTGTGGTGAATCTCCACCACCGTCTCCAACATATCCTTGTTTCCTAAAAAGAAAGGATATTAATTATATAAATATATCCAAACCACTTACCTGCATATGACAAACGTCACCAGTCACATGTTGCAAACGTCACCTGTCAATCATGCGATCATTCACTGGAAAACGCCACATCCGCACAAAGCGTCGGAACTTAGTACTTCGAAACAGTACTAAATGGTACCGGATGGTTGTGAAATGAGGTGAATGCTAAATGTGAAGAGTCGCGAAATTTAAATGGAACATCGAACCAAATTGGGAAATGGGAACAGAAGTTCAACTTATGATTCGAATTATGCGGGAAATGCATTTTCGTGAAATGCAAATGGAAATTGGAAAATTGGAACAATAATTCCATGGAAATTGACAGAGTGGGAATTTACGCCACGTAAGGGAAAAATAGGGATAAATGGACAGGGAAAATCAGAGAAAACACAGTCGATCACCAGCAGACGACGGGAAGAGCCAGTTAGCCGTCCAGGAAGACCATCCCAGCAACTCAACTACCAGCACCAGGAAGACCAGCCAAACGTGAGTATGAAACACTCGTCGATAACGAAGTACTAGCGGATGAGAGCTCTTAGCCTCTCCGCTTAAGCCTCGACCACGGTTCTTTGAACCTATCGAGCATAAATACATTGTAATCACTGGGCAATTCTCCCCCAGTGAGCGACAAACAACAGCAGCTACAAGAGGAGCTCCGTAACCCCAAGGTTGGACCCCGACCTCTCACGATAGAAGAATACCGGGAAAGGAGAAAGGGGCAGGCGCAACAGAAAACCACTCCGGAGGTACCGGAGTTACCACCGAGGAAACGAACGGGCAAGGAGGCGCGATTCCGGGCGGACATCGAAGAGACGCGACGTCGACTCCTTCTGGCTGTGGGTCGGGAGCAGCGAACAAGGGTGGAGCAAGAACTCCAACGGCTCTACAACGAGCGGAGACGATATCGCCAGGCAAAGAAGCTGGCCAGGTATAATCCAACGAACAAACATTAATGGTCCAGCTTAGTTTAAGAGAAGAATGTATTTGTTAGTTAGTAAGAAAAATAAATGTATAGGAAATGAATATTAAAATTGTCTAACAACCGACTATTTAATGGTGTTCAGGAGTGTACTCTTAGGAGTGTTACTGTGAAGTCCTCTCCTCCAACGACACATAGAGTCGAGGGAGAATCTTCACAGCTCCGCTCCTCTTAGCTGTGAGGAGCAAAGCAAGCGTCCGTACCACCTTCCATACTAACGCCTTTTAAATGTCTGCGTGATGGAGGTGTACTTGCAAGTGCCGGTTTTCCCTGTCCTGGTAGGACTTTGTCTTAGCTCATACTGTATTTTTCACTGTATCTTTCATTGTATTTTCATTGTATCATATTATTTTATTCATTGTATCTATGATTATGCATATTGTTTTCCTAGAATGAACTTGCATTAAGTTTGATAATAAATAAATAAATAAATAAAGATGTTCAAGAATGCCACACATGGTGGCAGTTGGTAATCAGACGACGACAATACCGGCCGAGTCGTGCGTACTCATAATTGAACTATTGAGTAATTGTATTTATGTTTAACACTGGGTTTCATCTATATGTATTATATTATACATGTATAATCAATTTCTTAAACTGCAAAATATATTCAAAGGACGTCATTCTGGCACTTCTGAAAATATCCAAATGGATATGCTGAAGATTATACCGGTTGAAGACTTCCAGCGCTGCTACTAACAGTGGGAACAACCTCTCCATCGGTGTGAGGCAGCCCAAAGTAACTACTTCCAAGGGGATAAAATTGATGTTTGAAAAAAATAAAAAATTAAATAAAGAATCAGTCTTAATACTCTTCTGAATAACCAACCATTTATGCCAAATACATGCATTCTTTTCACTCAAACCTGTGAGGGGCAAATGCAGCCATATCACAGACAATATTCACATGTTCATTCTTTTGTTTTTTGCCTGGAAGAAGGCAATCTTTGGCTAATAAAATTGCATTCTTCTAGACAAAAGCCAAAACAATGAACATATGGCCACAGACAATAATATGGATGCATTACCAGAGACAAATTTAAAGCCATCGTTTACTTATAGCATTATTTTTTGCTAATTTGATTAAAATAAATATTATAAAACATATGAAAATCACAATTTTACAGTTATTTCTAGAAAACGCGAGGTTAACTTACACGAATATTTATGGAAAGCGAGCGAAAGTCTGAATTTTATCATATTTCCTAACTTTTGTATGGACCCACATTGAAAAACATAATTTAGAGAAATATGATATATGGCCAAAAGTTGGGAAATGAATAAATAATGGGGGTTGAACATACCCCCTAGAATGCTTGATTTAGCCGCTACGAGCAAAAAACTGTTAAAAATTCAAATTCTGAAATTATATCATATTTCCAAACTTTTGTCTGCACACCTTTAAAACCTCAATTTAGGGAAAAAGGAAAAGGTAGGAAATGACAGTTGGTACGTTTGTACGGAAATTCAACATATATTTTATTTACAATATACATGTATTTCCCACAACCTCATAATTTAATTAAAAGCTAGAGTTTATTGAATCGTATCACCGTCTGTATGAGAGATGGTAAATGAAGCAAAAGCTTTTCTAAGGACTTTTACAATACAACTCTAGCCAATGTTAGATGCGTCGTGTGAATGCTATAAAAGTTGACTTTCGTGGCCACTCTGTTGACAACCGTTATGCTGTTCCTTAAAATCCAGATCTTTTAGCGAAATTTTATTGCTACTTAAATGTTGAAGTTCTTGGCACAGTTAAGAGCCTAAAATATATGTACAAATATGTTTATAGGGGATACGACTGTGCCTCATTACAGTTTCGAAGAGTTTGAGGTGGAGTTGAGGGCAAAGTTTATATAGATGAAATCGATAGCTTTTTGTCCGGTCACTATGTTGGTTCTACGGAAACTAATTGGCGCATGAATGAGTATCCAATGCATTACCAGTCACGTAATATATAATAGTTTGGCTTGAATGTCACTTGCCTCACCGGCAAAAGGTAGTCTTTAGGGAAGGAAATGTTCAGCAACCTCTTACAAATCACAGAAGAACAAAATTGACTGCATTCTATGAAATCAATCGAATTAGTTCTTCCGACTTTCTATATACAGAGACGCCGATACATTATATTTAGGTAGATAAAGAAAAGAAATGCAAAAACCTCAAAGAGGAAGTAGTAGAGCTATTGCTAGATTATTTTATGTTTTATGTTCAGTTGTTCCATTTGAGACTATTTTGCTTCATGTTCGAGGTCCCATCAGGATTTGGGTACTGTTGGGAACATTATTTACTGCACATTTTCAGCACATGCACGACGTATTGCATGAAATGATGGAGAGTGGCGTGAATATTTATTAGAAGTAAAAGAGTGTAAGTCCTCTCAGCGGTTAAGAGAGTTATTTGCCATATCCTATTTGTGGTATGAACGTTCCTACAAATGCTTTAGATTTGTGGAATGAATTGAAAATGTTCATCTGTGGAGACTTTTAAGAAATTCTTCAGAAAATGATTCATATAACCATGCTTTATTGGCTATTGAGGAAATTTTTGTCAGTAAACGATTCATTCGGTACTTCAACTAACCTTCTCGGAGGTAAGACTATTTCACTCTGTGGAGATTTTTGACGAATATTGCCAGCTACATCTCACGGTACACGTGTACCACTTATTGAGAATTGACTTGCTTCATGGTCCGAATTCTAAAAATTCCACAAAATAACTTTTACCCAAAACATGGGACCTGATGAGATTGAATTCCCAAATATGAAAACTGCTCTTTCATCGATGCAGAAATCTTTAACAAGTACACTTCTGTCTTTTTCCTTTCAAAAAATCAATTTCCCCTTATTCTGGCTTTTGCGATGACAATCAATAAATCCCATAAATCCCAAACGTTTCAAAAAGAAGGAATCTTACTCAAACTACCTATATTTTCTCACTGTTAATTGTAGGTTGTAGCCAGTACAGTGAGATCGATTGCGTGTCTATATGTATTTCTGGAACACAAGGCCAAGGTCATTTGGCAGAAGATGAAAGAATTCTTACAAAAAGTATTCTGTATGAGAAAATTTTAAAATCTTTTAAGATCCGCAACAGCACCCGGAAGGTTTTCGATAATTATAGATAGGGCCTTATTCAATGATGTACTTTGACGTGCAAAATTAGCTGAAATGATTGCTACTACAGTCTGAACTAAAGAACCTTTTTACTTACAATGCTACTGTATATATAGCGCTATGCGCGAGCTATTAGAAGGAGCGTAGCGAACGGTGGGGGTTGGCGAGCGTAGCGAGCAGGGGGCGTCCCCCTAGTTATTATAAATTGTTAACTTACTTACAGTCAAAACTCAACTTTTCCATTACACTTTCCATTCCATGTGCGCTTACATGGGTTTGCAAATCCAGAGTCGAAACAAATCAACGGGGGCGTAATTTTTAAGTTTAGCGCAGGTTTTTCAAATTTGAATATATTTCCAAAACAAATTCATCACCGCCCTTTTAATTTTTAACCGGGCTTGGGACCGGCTTTGGCAGAACTACGGAGATGGTTGGGCTTTGTTTACTGTTTTTTTCTTATGTCCTCGCTGTTCGTGATTACACTACTATATAATTTATATACCTCGCTATAATATGCACCTACATTCCCATATAATGAATGGCCTTAGTGAACGTTGGCCGAAATGTAATTTTTTCAGATTTTTTTTTGGCGATGAAAATGTATCGTGTACATAAGTATTTTATACTTCATTTATAATTGAAATTTACTTTAAATTACATACAAATCCCTTAACAAAATGTTTGTCGACTGTACTGGTGGTTTCTTGTAATCAAATTGTTTCTCGAGTAAACAATAACAAAAATGGTGGCTGCAAATGTAAATATTTGCGAAAAATCTCTCATATTTCTTAATATGGAACATTTTACATGTCTCATTTGGGCCTTCATTTCGCACCATTCCTCAACATTAAAGTGGAGAAATTGTACGCGCTAGTTTCTTTCCCGCGTAATTAATTAATTTTAAGAAGTTTAATTAATAAGTTTTACCAAAAGTGAGTCGTATTTTCTTTGTGAAAGTGTTGTTTATTATAATTATGTAAAGTGTGTGTAGTATAGTTCTCCAAACGTCTGTAAAATCATATATTGTCGGGGATACAAAATTTGACGTTTGTTTTTTAGCAAAATATGAATCAAATTTACTGATATTTCGTTTACTGTTTAATAAATATCCAAATACTGTTTATTTTTTGGGTTTTAATTGGTCCGTGCATTGTATAGTAATTTGAAAAATATGATAATTTAAATAATGTTTCGTAAATTTGCTTTTTATGTTTTTTTTCGTTTTGTAAATGTTAAAAACTAGACTGCTCTGCAGCTCTGGCAACCCTCAGCCTACTCGTCGTCCTGATGACGAGCCAATCAGGACGCAACAACTCACTGTGCAACGGGACCAAGAGTTTCTACCAGCACGCGTTGTTGCCACGCGCTTCTAGTTAGTTAGTCTTCCAATGTGCTGGGTCTACTTCAGTGCATCCTAAGAGAGCTCTCCAATCGATAATTAGACAATTTTGATAATAAAGTGAGCAAGATAATTTGATAATTTGAACATTTGGCAGATGGCAAGAAAACGGTTTCTCCTGCCAAGTCAGAGTACCAGGATCCGGTTAGTGATCATGAAGGTGAAGGAGCCAGTCATACCGACTTGCTGACTCTTCACGTGCCCCTTCAACCAGACGACTCACAACCAAACAAATCAATGCCATCCTCACCAGGGTCATTGTCTAACACTACAACCTACAAATTGACTACTCAAATGGCACGATATGAGCAGCTCATGATGATGCAAACAGAGTTAGACCAGATTCATAAGGACACTGCGCACCTTGACGTCATTGAGGGTAAGCTAACTCTTCTATCAGAACTTTGGTCAAGGTTTCTCTGGGATCATGACGCCAACTTTATTTAAGCACCCCTATATGGCTGATCGAGTATACGATAACGCAATTCGTATTCATTATTAAGTTAGCTGAAGGTTATACTCGATCAAATCTCACCTCCATGCTAGAGAAATTAAAAACAGCATGGATCAGCACAAAGCTATTTAACAGACCACTCACCATCTCCAGCAGGCAGTGCTGCCAGAAGTAAAACTTCCCACATGTTGCGGCAGCAACTAATGCTGACCGGTAAGGTGCATCGACCAGGTAAAATGCAGACAGTCACAATTAATAGATGTCATTGCTCGGTCAATTCACCTTACCGCTCACACCAAAATTGCAAGTAGGCAATTCGCACGATAGCGAATTGCTATAGTTGCGATTTTGGTTAAAAGGTCGTTACCGTGCGAATTGCTATGATTGCTATTTTGGATAAATATTTTTATGTATTTCAGCTTTTTAAATTGTATAAAAGACCGGGAATGTGCCCAATAAAGTTAGTTGCCCTTTAAGCGTCAACCCTAGAGTTTTCATTCCTTCCCTACAGAGAAATAGTGATACCTAGTTTCTCTTCCTAATCAAATAATAAGAACTAGCGATACCTAGTATCTTCTATTCATCCTCAACATTTTCTGGTGACCCCGACGTGATCACAGTGTGTGATCAGAAACGAAGACAGCAACCGAGAGGTACATCATCTACATCATCAATATCGATCAAGAGCTACAATCATCGATTGACGTAACATCGACTAGCTGGAGAAACTAATTCACGAAGTAGACATCATTACGGAAAGATGACCGCATTAGAGGCATTATCAACACAACAGGCTCAGCTAGGGAAATAAATTGAAAGGCTGGCAAAATCCTTCTTTTCGGAGGCCGCCGAGCGGAAAACACTCGCATATTTAAAGGACAAGCAAGCTAGCTTGTCCAAACTATGGCAAGCATATGAAGCACAGGACCAGTTAATTTTAAAAAATTATGCTGAGCATACGCATCATCAATACTTTACGTCGACGTATTTTAAAAAGGTGCAGTTGGTTTACGACGAAGTGTATACAGAAGTGACAGCCTTACTACAAGTCCATGATGACAGTTTAGCTGCATCTCAATTGACAGATCAAACTGCCTCAACATCAACGACTCACCATGAGGTGAGTTTACCCGCATCTACATTGCCGAAGGACCCCACGGCCTCGACATCAAGGACTCAAGAAGAAGACAAGCTGGATCTTCAAAAACTGAAACGAGAGCGTGAGCGACTGATCAAAATATTCACAACAATGATCGACAACTTGGATACGGTAGCTGGAATACAATCAGCACAATATTATAAACTCAAGGCTCAGACCGTTAGCCAATATTGGTCCGAGCTTGAGAAGGTTACTAAAGCTATTTGGGAAAGCAGTAATGAGGTTACTGAGGGATTTGAGATCCAAGAATTCATCCACCTCCAAGAAAAATATCATGGTGCTATTATCAGCCTCACTGACAAACAAGAGCAAACTGGCTGTCAGACAAATGAAATGGTTGTATCAGAGGTAGGAGCAATGATGAGACAATGGTGACTACTTGAAATGGCAGCAGTTCTCAGATCTGTTCGTGCAAATGGTCCACAGCAGACCAATAAGCAATGTGCAGAAGATGTTCTACTTAAAATCAAATTTAGAAGGAGAGGCAGAAAGACTCATTCGGCATATACCCGTTTCTAATGGAAACTATCCTTCTGCATGGGAAGTCCTGGTCAACAGATATGCTAACAAGCGACTATTGGTGAATGCCTTGTTAGAGAGACTAATGAACATACCAACAATATCAGTCGAAACGGCGTCATCCATTAAAAAACTTCATGACATTACTAGAGAATGCATCTTGGGGTTGAAAACCCAAGGACTGATGGTCTACAAGCATTGGGACCCGATATTATTATATCTGCTAATTAAGAAACTAGACAAAAATACCCACACTACCTATGAGCAGTCATTAGCCCAACCAAGAGAATTACAATCGTTAAGGGAATTTCTGGACTTCCTAGAACTTCGATTCCAAGCATTAGAAGCATTAGGACCCAGAACGACAACCCCAGATCGGAAATCTGCATCAGTGCATGCAGCAACAAAACGAACAGCATGTCCTTATTGCAACAAGGATCATGTTATTTATTATTGTGAGAACTTCATCAGACTTCCAAAACAAGGCAAACAGGCAGCGGTAAAAAAGTTGAATCTGTGCTTCAACTGTCTACGGCCCGGACACCAAATGAGCCAATGTTCCTCAGGAGGATGTCGGAAGTGTCAACAAAAACATAACACCCTCTTACATCAATCAGAGTTGAAGGACCAGCAAGGAGACGCCAAAAGTTCGTCAGTTACAACCCATTTGGGAGCTAGTTCATCCACGGAGAACACTAGTTACGTGTTTTTGGGAACAGCTACTGCATTCATTCTTAATGGTGCTGGTGAACGAGTAAAATGTCGAGTATTAATGGATTCCGGTTCTCAAGTCAGTTTTATCACCGAGAGCTTGAATCAAAGGCTTAAGTTAGCGAATATGCAAGATCATCTAGATGTAACAGGCATTGGTCAAACAAAAATGAAGGCTAACCAGAAGGTTTATGTTACACTCCTCTCCAGAACAACAAGTTCTAACCTCAACGTAGAACTGCATGTGATCAAAAACATAACCTCATATCAGCCACAACAGTATATCCATACGCAGGACTGGAATATCCCAACGAATATCGCATTGGCTGATCCAGAATTCAACAAGCCAAGTAAGGTTGATATCCTACTTGGAGCCGAATTGTATGGGGAATTGATGAGAAATGGACAAATAAGACTAGGAGAAAATTTGCCAGTACTCCAGAATACAAGCCTAGGTTGGGTAGTCCTGGGGAAGATGTCACGACCAACACCATTCTGTGGCATAACCAACGTTGAATTGGATCAACGTATACAACAATTCTGGAAGCTGGAAGACTGCACTGCAGAGAAATTGATTAGTCAAGCGGACCAAAAATGCGAGGTTTGGTTTCAAGCCACTACAATTAGAAATCCAAGCGGACGATACACCGTGAATCTACCGATGTTCACTGAAGCATCTTTGTTAGGTAACTCTCAAAACATGGCTTATCGACGGTTCATCAATATAGAAAAGAAGCTACAGAGCCAGCCAGAACTGTATCAGCAGTACAAGGATTTCTTAGAGGAGTATTTGCGACTTGGCCACATGCAAGAGATCAAGGCTACTGACCTACCAGCGGTACACTACTTTCTACTTCACCATTTTGTGCTGAAACCAAGCAGCACAACTACCAAACTACGAGTAGTTTTTGATGCCTCCGCTAAAACCACATCCAATATATCATTAAACGATTTAATGGTTGCCGGACCTCGGATTCAAGATGACTTGTTTGATATCATGCTGCGATTTAAGATGCACAAATATGTTTTCACAGCTGACATTGCGCAAATGTACCGCCAAATTTTAATGAATCCTGAAGATCAGAACTTACAGCTAATAATGTGGAGAAAAAATCCGGCAGACAAATTGAAATATTTTAAATTATGTACAGTTACTTATGGTACTAGAGCCGCACCATAGTTAGCTACGCGATGTCTCAAACAATTAGCTGAAGACGAAACAACTAATTACCCGGTTGGCGCAAGTAAAATTCAAGACTTCTACATGGATGATATAATTACTGGGGCCGACAGCCTTACAGAAATAAGGAAGATTCGAACAGAGCTAGACAAGCTAATGACTAAGGGTGGTTTCAAGCTACGTAAATGGTG
Source organism: Chrysops caecutiens (assembly GCA_963971475.1). NCBI lineage: Eukaryota > Metazoa > Arthropoda > Insecta > Diptera > Tabanidae > Chrysops > Chrysops caecutiens. Next base: position 44,677,692 of record OZ020567.1, on the reverse strand, counting down.
CGCTAATCATCCGGCTATTCTAGAAGGAGTTCCAGCATCAGAAATAGAACTACAAATAGACTTCACCAAGCACAATACTGAATGTATAAAGACATTAGGCTTAGCTTGGGAGCCGTTACGCGACTGTTTTAAGTACTCAATAGAATGGCCAATGAGAACAATCACCTCAAAACGAACAGTACTAGCTGATATATCTCAACTTTTCGATCCACTCGGGCTGGTGAATCCGGTGATTGTCATTGGCAAAATATTTATGCAACATTTATGGAGTTTGAGCCTCGATTGGGACGATGAATTACCTGAAGATTTGCAAACATCGTGGTTGGATTTTCGGGCGAACCTACGATTTTTGAATGAGCTAAAGATCGGAAGACACGTAATTATTTCAGAATCGCCAGCAACAATTGAACTTCATGCATTTGCTGATGCCAGCGAAAGAGCCTATGGGACTGCAGTTTATCTGCGCTCCACAGACAGCAATGGCAATATATTAGTGAAACTACTGTGCGCTAAATCTAGAGTTGCTCCGCGAAAAATAATCACAATACCGAGGTTAGAACTTTGTGCCGCCAAACTAGCTACACAGCTTGTGCAATGCGTTACCAAAAACATAGCGGCAAGGGTCACGAATGTAACCTACTGGTCGGACTCCACGATCGTATTAAGCTGGATACATGGGGATCCCGCTACATTAAAAACATTCAATGCGAATCGGGTGCAACGAATCCAAGAAGTTTCGTCGCCGTCACAATGGAAATACATAAAAACTAAGTTAAATCCAGCCGACCTAGTGTCAAGAGGTGCCACGCCACAGCAGCTTACAGCATCAGAACTATGGTTTTGTGGACCATCATTCCTAAAGACGCCAATGTCAGAATGGCCCGACCTTAAATTCGAAGCAATTCGAGATGTAACCGAGTAAAAGAATACCAGAGCTGCATTAAACTGCTCAAACAATGATTTGCCAGACGACTTCCTCACCAAGATAAGGCACGAAAATTCGTTCTGGAAACTACAACGCATAGTGGCATACTTATTGCGCAGCATCAACATCATGAAGAAGAGGTATTCTAAAGACGTAGCTGCAGGACATCTTCAAGTGAGGGAACTCAATGAGGCACTTGACGTGATAGTAAGGTGGATACAAGGTGACAAATTTCAAGAAGAAATCAAAGACTTACGGACAAAGGGTGTAGTCAAAAACTCCAGCCGCCTTGCTACTCTCACACCATTCCTCGACAACCGTGGTCTTTTGCGAGTTGGCGGAAGATTAGAATCAGCAGCCATCTCATACAGTGCCAAACATCCACTACTTCTTCCGGGCGATCACATTTTATCAAAATTGTTATTAAATGACCTTCATGTCCGACACCTACATGCAGGTCCTCAAGCACTCATGGCCATTGTTCGCCAACAATTCTGGGTTATTCAAGCGAGGGCTATAATACGCACAGTGGTCAATAACTGTGTGCATTGCGCACGCGCTAAGCCCCATCCAGCCAGCAGGTTATTGCCCGGTCGACCATTTGTCACGACAGGAGTGGACTTTTGTGGACCCATCTGGACTCATTATAGGTTACGTTTCAAAAGGCCACACAAATCTTATGTCGCGGTGTTTTGCTGTTTTGTCATAAGGGCCGTACATTTAGAAGTCGTATCCGACCTCACATCTGAAGCATTTCTAGGCGCTCTCCAGAGATTTGTGGCTCGACGTGGATTATGCAAGGACATCTATTGTGACAATGCGACTAATTTTGTTGGTGCAAAAAATAAATTAGAAGAAGTCTACGCAATGCTCAACAAGCAACCAGAAAAGGAGAAAATACTGAACGAGTGCGCCAAGGATAAAATACAATTTCATTTCAGTCCACCTCGATCTCCGCACTTTGGAGGACTTTGGGAAGCTGCCGTGAAATCATTTAAGGAACTTTTGTACAAAACTGTAGCCCCTGCTTCGCTCACCTTTGAAGAGCTGACAATCGTCACCGCAGAAATTGAAGCCATATTAAATTCTAGGCCGTTAACACCCATGTCAAGTAATCCCAACGACTTAACCGCATTGACTCCTGGCCATTTTTTAATTGGCGAACCACTGGTAGCAGTACCTGACTCAAGTGAAACAGCCAAAATGTCGTCATTATCACGCTGGAAATTGGTAACTAGTTTGACCAATGAATTTTGGAGGCGGTGGAAAACGGAATATCTTGCTGAACTACAGCAGAAGGTAAAGTGGACTAAGGGAAGCCCTAATGTCAAAATTGTGAAGCTGCACCCAGGACAGGACGACAAGGTGCGAGTAGTGGATGTAAGAACAGCCACTGGAACATTTACAAGGGCAGTTCAGAATCTGAGCCGTCTCCCAATCGAAGAGGAATACACAACGCCGACCTCGGCAGATGAATCCACCACGTCCAAGAAACGACAAGACGACCCCGAGGACAAAACCAGTAAAAGAAGATGCACCGCTCGCGGAGCCTTGACCTCGCTATTATTACTGTGTTTAATGCTGCCGTCGTCAACAATAGCGACTCACAGTGATCAATTTATTACCGTGGAACCATTTTCGAATCAGGCCGGAATCTACTTTGAAAATCTAGGACATGCACAGTTAACCTCGCATGACTGGAAATGGGTTATCTATTACAACATGACTTCATATTGGACTATGTTGAGAATCATTGAAAAAGGCGTAAATAAGCTAGAAATCTTAGAGTGATTGTCGCAGAAACAGTCCTATCTCGCTGGCATTGTCGCTCAACATCAACACATGCTTCAAGGGATGCATGATGTCAACAACATTTTATTATCTCACCACGAGATAAGACAACGCAAAAGATCAAAACGAGGACTTATAAATGGTGTGGGAATGGTTGCCAGGAAGCTTTTTGGGGTACTAGACGAAGACTATGCAGCTGAAGTGAAGGACACCATCGACAAGGTCCAAGCAAATGAAAATCATTTGTTAGGATTACTGAAAAACCAAACTTCAGTCATAGAAGCCACAGCGTCTGTGTTCAAAAAATCGGAAGAAGAGCGACTCAAGCAATCCAAGGCCATCCAAAGGATGTTTGAAGAACACATGATTCAGATTGCGAACCTGAACCACGAACTAAAGGAACAAGCTTTTACACAGACATTCTTAGCATTAAGCGCCTTCACGTCACTTATTTCTTCCGAATATCAGCAAATTCAAACGGCGTTGTTAGAAACTATCACTGACGTCCATCACGGCAAATTGAATCCACGAATCATCTCCGGAGAAAAACTTGTCAAGGAATTAACAGCCATTAAGGAGCATTTACCGTCGGCACTATTTGTACCAACCTCTGATATTGCTGCAATTTATCGTCTAATGACAGTCAAGTGTGATATTAACAGAGACTACACGATGTTTGTCGTAACCGTACCACTAGCCTCGCTGCAAGAATTCGAAATATTCAAGCTTGTGCCCTTTCCAATTATAGTAAACGAGACATTCATCGCAATCAAGCCAGGTTCGGAACTGTTGTTGGTCAACCTTCAAAGAGATGCCTTTTACCAGCTAACAATTTTGGAATTCGCGCATTGTATGGAGTTGCATCCAGATAATTTCTTATGTTCACAAAATCATCCAGTATACAACCAAAATGCAGATATTATATGTGTGAAGCTCAAATAATGAATCGTCAACAACTATCAGACAAATGCTCCTTAGAGATAACCACCCCATCAAGAACATGGATAAAACGGAGCCACCCTAATCAGTGGTTATACTCACTGAATGGAACTGCACTCTACAATATTGTCTGTGGAAGATTCACGGTCCAGAAAACATTGAACCTCACCGGTCTGGCCCACCTTGGAAAAGGATGCACCCTTACAGACATATCACGATAGCAGCCAATAACCGATTGGAAAATCGAACCAACGCAACATTTCATCCGATGATCAATTTACCGAACGAAGTTTCAATATCAGAAGACTTTCCCAAGGCTCAACCAACTGCAGTCAACATTTTATATGGAAAGAATTGACGAAAATCCAAGAACGACTATTGAACATACGTGAACATCAACAACTACCAATCAACCTTCAGGCGCATGATATCCACCAGTTTGGCATTGGTTACACATCCTTAGGAGTTGTTATTATTCTAGGCGCATCCGTCATTTATTTGTACAACCGCATAAGACAGTTTAAGTGGCAGCCTTCGAGTTCTTCACCAGTAGGAGCTTCTACAATCAGTCCACAACCAGGCTCATCTTCTATCTTCAATATTGAACTTAACAGGTTCAAGGGGGGCGAGGCTGTTGCGGCAGCAACTAATGCTCACCGGTAAGGTGCATCGACCAGGTAAAATGCAGACAGTCACAATTAATAGATGTCATTGCTCGGTCAATTCACCTTACCGCTCACACCAAAATTGCAAGTAGGCAATTTGCACGATAGCGAATTGCTATAGTTGCGATTTTGGTTAAAAGGTCGTTACCGTGCGAATTGCTATGATTGCTATTTTGGATAAATATTTTTATGTATTTCAGCTTTTTAAATTGTATAAAAGACCGGGAATGTGCCCAATAAAGTTAGTTGCCCTTTAAGCGTCAACCCTAGAGTTTTCATTCCTTCCCTACAGAGAACTAGTGATACCTAGTTTCTCTTCCTAATCAAATAATAAGAACTAGCGATACCTAGTATCTTCTATTCATCCTCAACACCACATTTTCGGGCGACTCATCACTATGGCCTACATTTCGGGATCTTTTCACATCGATGGTTATAGATCGACCCGACCTTAGGCCTGTTAATAAGCTTCACTATCTTAAAACGCATCTGAAAGGGTTACCAGTACAACCACTAATGAACATCAGCATGGTAGACATTTCATTCGACCCAGCATGGAAATTATTCATAGAAAGGTATAATGACGACGAGAAGATGATCTTCTCTCACATCTCCAATATCGCTAAAATCAGCGTAACCTCCTCAAAGTCTCCAGACCAACTCGACAACCTAGTGGCAACGGTCAAAAAAAACCTAGACGCATTGCGGTCATTCAATGTTGGTATGGACTGCTCGAACTACATCCTTAGCTACTTGATCTTAGAAAAATTAGATTCCTCACTACGCGAAGCATGGGAGATCAAAAGAAGGAGTTCCAAACAGGCTACGACGGTCAATTCTCTGCTTAACTTTATTGAAACTTGAGCTCGAGCTCTGGAAGCCGCAGAGCCAGCAACTCAAAAAAAACCCGCCTTGGACTACCAGAAACTGCACTCACCAACGATCTCACCAGACGTCTCACCAGAACTCTCACCAGACTTTTCAGCACACCCCAAGGAAGGCAGATTATCCTTGTGATTATTGCAGAGCCACACTATTTAGTAGAATGCCCACTATTCAAGGACCTATCAGAAGAGTATAGGTACAAAGTCATATTAAATGCAAGACTCTGTTTAAACTGTTTTGGTTATCACTCGATTAAAGTATGCAAGACACGAAAAACCTGCGCTGAGTCTGGTGAAAGGCACCATACAATGATCCATGAACCAAGGCCAACTCCTCAAGAGAGAAGAGGTACATCAGCTCAGTCTCCTGCAGCTCAACCAGTCAACTCATCCCAGCCAATTCAGCCATCAACTTCTCGTCAATGACGCTCATTTATTCCATGTTGTTCAACAATTCGAACCAAGCAGGCAACTCATCTGCATCACTTGAAGCCAGACAATTTATCTGAAGATTCTCCAGATTGTTCAAGAATAACTAAGTAAACTCAAAGTAAGCCAGACGACTCAGCAATGTCAGTTGGAGAGCTGTTAGAACATATCCAGCTAGATGCGCAATCTCCAGATGCTTCAAAAGAAGAGCTTAAGATTCAGAGTTGGCAGACAACCCACGCTCACGATCAGCAATGACAACTCCAGAAGCCTCCTCAACATTCAACACGTGTGCGACCAACTCATCGTCAACTCAAGCACCAACAGTTGTTTTGTTGGCCACTGCAAAGTCTGTATTAATCACGGACTACTCAACAATACCAGAACGACTCTTAATAGAGTCAGGCTCTGAGCTAACATTAATCTCATACACTGTTGAGCGCAGACTCCTTTGTCCGTGCTTTGATGGAACGAGCTAGTGTGTATCATCACTAACTAATCCTCTCAGACTCCTTTCAGGGATAAAATTGAAGGCTAAATCGAGGTGTTACACCAAGACTTATTATAATGTGTGCAAGGGTCTTAGACCGATACACAAGAGGAAGATGGAAATTAATAGGTTGAATTCTGATCAACAACTGAACTATTTATTGAAATTTGTTCGGTTAATATAGATGAAAAATGCTTACCTGGGCAAATTGGCCCCTTGGATAATATTTTGTTTGTACGCAATTCGCCGCAGGTAAGTAGTAACTAGAGTAGGTACGTACTTCATCGTCGAAATAGTTGAATTGTAATAATAAGCAAAATTGACTCAGCTATTTCGACGATGAATGAAAGCATGCTCGGTTCATTTTTTCTGGTGGACGCTGACGAGGCTTGGTCGATGGCACCTGTAGTAAGCTGATCCGATTGGTCAAGGTGTGATGACGAAGGTAAGTGTGGTACACTTCGGTGAAATATTTTTAGTCAGTGAGGAACAGTGAGGTAAGAGATTAGTGAACATCCTCCACGGCGTTGAATGGGTTCATTCAACTAAGGTTTACGGTGAAAGGTTCGGTGGGTACTTCATTGCCTTGGCTGTCTGGAACATCCTCAGCAGTTGTGCCGGATGGTGGTTGTGATGTCCGGTATGCGCGATAAGTCCTTGTTGCCATCCAGAATACCCCAATGATGGTTATCATTAAGACGGACAGGGTTCCATAGGCCAAAATTTGATGATGATTAGAGTGTCTCTGTATTAAGACTGGGATTTGGCCGTCCATTTTTGAAAGCTTGCGCTTGACTGTTTCTAATTCCTGGACATGTGGGGCGAAGTGATATTGATAACGCAATACTGATGTCATGTTGAGCGGATCAATGATGTCAGTCAAGTCGTAGGCCGGAACGTAGGAAGCGTGCCTGACTGTGGAGTAGCCCTTGTGCCCGCGAATCGTGATGAGAGGCTGCTTACTGACGCAATTACTATCAATCTTTAAGATACCCGTCTGTTGGAGAGTCAGCTGTGACATGTCATCTTCGCGGGAAATGTAGATTGTGGTTTTGTCTGGCAAGGAGAAGATCCACTGGTTTGGTGTGTGAAGTTGAGTCCAACTAGAGTGTGCGTCTACTCCCATTAACTGGCAATCAGGGTGTGGAGTTAACTGATTGAGCAGGCTGATTTCACAGGCAGAGACGGATGATCCAGTCTTGTAAAGCGGGTGATGTTGATTGCATAAATATCTTCCACTCATCGTAGTGCAGACTCGGAGCTGACCTTCAGTTAGAGGATAATAGTGGTCCCGATGTAAATTGACCATCAAATAGGCCTAGTGGCCACGAAGCTACCGTTAAGGTGGACTGGAGCTGGAACAATTCGGAAGTGATCAAATTCGTCGACGGAGTTTAAAGGAACTCTGAGTTTAAAGATGAAATGTTTGTCCGTCACTCTTCCTTCAAGTGTGATCAAATTGTAAAAATGGAGTATGTCGTTCTGATTAAGAGGCAATCGTAAGCTTGAGGGTAGATTGGCCCGAATGGTGCTTAGAACGGTCCTTAGCTGCTCTGGAGATAAGAGATGTCTGCTGACTCTTCCTCGATGTACATTGACTAAGGCGTCTAAAATGAGACCTTGCGGCCGTTGAAAGTTAGTGGCGAGCAGTGTAGCTTGTAGTGACAGCAGGATCAAGGATCTGGATCGAGCTTCTTGCGGCGCATCATTATGTATTGCGTTTATCTGTGAGGACAGATCATTCAAATGAGACTCAACTCTCTGGAATTCTACGTCGATGGCCTGATGGTTTCTTTTCATAACGTTGATGGTGGCATCTAGAATGGAGGTGTGATAACGTAGCAGCTTTGCTAAATGTCCTTCGTTGTCATTTATGGAATCGATGGTTATGGACATTTTTTCAGCGTATTTGGAATCGAGAACACCAAACATGAAGTTTGCTGCGTTGCCAACGACGTTGAGCAGTCCTCGTTTTGCTCGACCTGAAGGAGGACTCCTTAATAGCTGATACAGTTAATTTGCTTGGCTATTTTATTATGAGATTCTGGATTGGGCATGGTAGACGACACACTAAACGTTTTTAGTAGTTCAAACTCCCTCCAAAATCACTGCCTGTCATAATATGTTATGATGTGCCATTCACTGGTAATGATGTTTGCTCTGCCTAAGTTTTCGAAGTAGACACCTGGGTTTGTCATGAAGGGAATTATCTTCGCCCGAAATGCCGTGGCTGTAGAAACGATGAAACATATTAGCAACACGGTAATAAGAGCGGAGCGAGCATGTTTAACTGCCGTGGGGCCTTGGTCCACTGATGGTTGATGCATTGTTCTCTTTTTCGGTTGCTCCAAAGATGGTTCCATTTCGCTGAGGTCTTCAGTCTCGATAAGAAGTGACGCTAATCGGTGTATTGGCCGACGTAAAATGTTGTTTGCAGTTTGAGCATCTACAAATCTGACGAGTCCAAATTCACAGCTTTCGTGGCGAAGCAGCAAAGGACAGCGATGTAAGCCTTTTGTAGCTGTTTACCACGGATCTTGTAGTGGACGAAACCTGGGCCGGAAAAATCGACTCCGGAGTTGATGAATGGTCGTGCAGCTTGAACACGGTCTGGTGGCAAATTTCCCGTTAGTAGTGTCAATAGTGTGGGTTTGACTTTGGCACAACGAACGCAGTGTTGCGCGACGGCGCGAGCTCAATTCTTGCCGAGGATTATTGTTGAATCAGTTCAAAGGAAGATTTGATTATTATTCAACCATAGATCTGTTTGTTTTTGATGCGTTGTTTGCGTTGGGTTGCCAGTTTAGCAGCGCAGAACTCGAGCCGAGGTAATGTGATTTACTTAATTGGTGCAACCTTAGACTTGGCACTTAGCAATCGTACGATGACAACGCTGTCTTGACCCATGGAACGGATGTAAGCGGCAGCACCATATGCCTTCTCTGAGGCATCAGCGAAGATATGCAACTGTATCTGGGATGTGATTTTGTGAGCAAATATGATTTAGCGCACTTAAGCTATCTCTAAAGTTGTTCCACTTTGTGTGCAATTCCTGTGGGAGTGCAGCATCCCAATCAAGTTTTAACTCTCACAATTCCTGCAAAAACTATTAAGCTGTTATGACCACTGGCGCCAGTATGCCTAGTGGGTCGAAGTTGTGTGTAATATCCGATGATGCAGTTTGCTTCGTGACCCTTTGCGCAGGAATTAAGGTGCTCCGAATGGCGAAAGAATCGGATGTGGGTTGCCAATTCGACTGGTTACTGAAGTCTAGCTCAATTGCTTGGTCTTCTGCTGGTATTTCCTTGAGTAGGTGCGGATGATTTGCGCACCATTGACGGCGTTTAATGCCTGCAGTTTTAAGGACGACATCAATTCAGTTTGCTTTAGTAGGCAGGTGGGCAAGTGATCTGGGCCAGATAAGACATCATCCGCAAAAAAGTCATTTTTGAGGCATTGCGCGGGAAGTAGATACTGGTCCTTCACATTGTCGGACAACATATATAACGTGCGTGTGGCGAGATACGAAGCTGGAGCGGTGCCATAAGTGACAGTGCAAAGCTGGTAGCACTTCAAAGGTTTGTTAGCATCATCTCTCCACCATATGAGCTGGTATTTTTGATCAACTTGGATTTGTCGGTACATTCTCTCGATGTCCACAGTGAAAACGTATCGGGGAAGACGGAAGCGCAGTGGGATTGTGGAGATGTCGCCCTGAATTGCTGGCCCGACTGCCAAGACATTATTCAGTGACAGGTTGCTAGTTGTTTTGGCGGAGCCATCGAAGACTACCCGTAGTTTTCTAGTCGTCCTTTCGGGTCTGAGGACACAATGATGTGGAAGAAAGTAATATGGTTCTTCCACCATGGTGAAACAGATTTCCCTCATGTAGCCCAAATCTATGTACTCCTTCATGAACGCGTTACATTGCTGCCTTATAGTTTGGTTCCCGGCCAATCTGCTTTCCAAGGAGTGGAAGCGTCACAATGCCGTGTCACTGGATTCGCCCAATCCATGTGGATCGCACCGGAACGGAAGTCGAACGACGAAATGGCCGTTGTTGTCCCTTTTCGTAGTTTGGATGAAAAATTCTTCACACTTTTTTTCAGCAACCGTATAATTGTTTGAGACTTGTTCGGTTTCTTCAACCTGCTAAAATTTTTGAATATGGGTGTCCAAGGCTTCGTCCTCGCTGCATATTCCACAATGTGCCAGATTGGTAGGTGAACGGTGTGTGGTGATTCTGCTTGATATGGTCCAGCCGAAAACCGTGTTCTGAAGTGTGGGTAGTTGTTCTCCCTATTTGATTTGCCCAACGGAAGGAATCGAATAGATTAGTTCGGCTCCAATCAGAATGTCGATGGGACCAGGATGATGAAATTCTGAATCGGCCAACCTTATTTTACCACGAATAGGCCAGGATGTCTTCTCGATGCGTTGCGAGAGTTGCGGTGCTATGATCTTTGATAAGACGTGAACATCTATGCTCGTACTGTAGTCGTTTATGTTGGAGTGTATTTGGATACTGGCTCTTGAACGGGTGTTCTGTGCGACAGCCTAGATCCCTCCAATCGTAACAACATGTCTGGTTTTTTGGAGACCCAGCCTTTTTAGAAGCCTTTCCGATATGAAGTTTAGCTGAGAACCAAAGTCTAACAAGGCTCTAGCCTGAATTTATTTTGCCCAGCTATCCGTGGCCTTGATGAGGACCGTGCTTATTAACGTATATGCACCGAAAATTGATTGTGTGCTGAAACTGAGCGATGCAACTTCCTTAGAACTTGAATCTGGGTGCGCCTTTGTTTCCTCATTTCTCGCTTCTTGCGGGTGCTTGGATGAGATTTGACCCTTTAAATTATTGCCTTCCAGATGAAGCAAAGTATTGTGTTTATTGGAGCACTTCTTGCAGTTACCAGAGGGACATTTATAGGGGCGATCTCCCTTCTTAAGACACTTTACGCAGCGACCTGCGCGTTGTATGAGTTGAAGGCGCTTATCAGGGCTGAAGTTTAGGAAAGTAGGGCAGGAAGACAGTAGATGATCTCACTGGCAGGCGAAACAAGACAGCTTGGATGTTACTGCGGTTAATGCCCTTTGAGATCTTCCTTACCCGAAGCTATTGTCGATGGCGGTGCTTCTGGCGTTCTTATTAGGCATGAATTCTAAGGATTGAAAGCTCATTTCCAGGAACGTGAGAAAGTGCTTCATAGATTGTAGGTTTCTGGGATGTTCTAGGCCCTGCTCGTAAAGCGTGTGTGAGGCACCATCTAATTTTTTGATGAGGATGTCGAGCAATAAAGGATCCCAGTTTTTAATGTCGATTTTGAGATTCACCAGGCTTAGCAAGCACTCCCGAGTTGTGTCATGAAGCGATTTGATGGCCATAGCTGATTCGGTGTGGATGACAGGTTGATTTAACAGTTTGTCAATGAGGGCTGCTACCACTAGTCTGTCATTGTCGTATCTGTCCTTGAGCAGGTTCCAAGCAGACAGATAATTTTTGTCGGAGATTGTTAGGTGGCTAATACATCGCTTGCCTCACCAGTTAAACTCGTTTTGAGGTAGAACAGGTTGTGGAACTGCTTCCAACAAAGATAATTGGCTTCAAATTTTGGCGATGTGATGGTTGGCAGTTTAACTTTTGGCGAAACATCACTTGTGACTGGGTGTGTGGACGGTGTAGAATTTTGGTGCCAGTCTATTATTGTAGACTCTACTTCATCGGACAGCAATACATACGCTTCTTGATCAAATCCAGCAGCAATGGGGTCGTCTGTTACCCCCACATGGTATCATGCAGGGCCTCCAGGTTTGCCCAAAGGCGTCTAATGTAACGGCACTTTACTTCGTACATGACCGCGTATTATTGAGGGGGAAGGTTTTGGACTGAGTCCAAGGCGTGCCTTAACGAGACGATTGCAGCGTCCAATCTCCGTAGCGTGACCTGAAGTGGAGAACGTCCGGCGATAGATGGCTTGACATCTTCAGGCTTGTGACTGCTTGATGCATGCTCCATGGATTGAGTGCTTGTTTGACCGCTTAAGCGCTGTTTGACGTCCTCGATAAACCACTTGTACAGCTCCTCTATGTTGGCAAACTATTGTTTCTGGAAATATGGATGACTGGTTTCGAGATCATATTTAGCCCGAACACCGTAGTCTACAGATTGGAACGTCCCCCAGAATTCCGTTATGGCCTTGGACTTGTTGACGAGGTATTCGTTGTCATTGCGTGTCGGAGAATCCTTCTTGTAGTTCCTTATATGCGTCTCGATTTCTTCGCTTGGCTTGGCGAAGCAAGTGCGTTGAAATCAGTGAACAGTTCGCAGTGGGGAAGCTCTTATAGATGAAAAATGCTTACCTGGGCAAATTGGCCCCTTGGATAAAATTTTGTTGTTACGCAACTTGCCACAGTTAAGTAGTAACTAGAGTAGGTACTTACTTCATCGTCGAAATAGTTGAATTTTAATAATAAGCAAAATAGACTCAGCTATTTCGGCGATGAATGAAAGCATGCTCGGTTCATATTTTTTTGGAAGACGCTGACGAGGCTTGGTCAATGGCACCTGTAGTAAGCTGATCCGATTGGTCAAGGTGTGATGACGAAGGTAAGTGTGGTACACTTCGGTGAAATATTTTAAGTCAGCGAGGAACAGTGAGGTAAGAGATTTGTGAACAAACACCATAAAACCAATTTCTAAGCTATTTGCTTCTTGCTTTCTTGTTAAAATTTCTGATAAATATCTTGAAAACATCTACAAAATACAGTGTACATTTGTGAATATTTTTGCAGTGATTTAATATTTTCAAATGTGTATTCTGTGAATATCAAAGACATAGTTCTCAAGATAATCAAACTGAAATTGCGCATCATTCTTTTGTGGTTTATTTTGTATTTTCATCTATAAATCACTAACTAAGAAAATTCAACACTCAATTAGTCACATGTGAATTTTCATTTTTGTTTAAATGACATTGCGTAAACAAAAGAATATTTGTGAATCTCGCAAAAAAGTTCACTGAACCGACGTAACCTGTTGTACCGCTATAAACTGTAACAGCCGCCTCAACAGCTATATACGTTATTCCAATCGTTACCGGAAAGAGCAGGATTTTGTTTTTTCTTTGTGATCCTCGCATGTTGACTCCGCCTACCTAAATCTGTGTATTGCTGGCTACCAAACTTCACTAGTTTGGTCAACGGTACAAGAGTGACATCACTACAGGGTGCTTCTGACCATGATCAACTTCTCATTCATCCAATTTGAAACATTTTGGGTCACATAACCGTCGTCTGCAGCCACAATAAACGAGGACTTGCCAGGCTTGAAGTTATTTTTAAACTGATTTAAATCTTTTTTAAACGTTTTTCATATTTACTTCAATATTAGTTTTTAGGTTATACTTATTTTTTTTTTTATATAGCTAATTGATTTGTACAATGTGTTTGCTGTGTGTACTTCAATATTAATTTATATGTTATTCGTGTTGTTTATAGCTAATTTAATTTGAATTGTACACTGTGTTTGCTGTCGGATCAGAAGCTCTCTTTACTCGCAATATCATTGGTTTGTGCAGCCGCAACCTGCAAGGATAGGAATTCTGAAAGGCTCCTTTCTTGCCAGGATTTTGGTGGTGGATGCTTCCACCCAAAATGTGTGGGTCTGAAGGGTTCTTTAGCCGACAAGATCGAAGCAGCTGATACCGGTGTCAATTGGTATTGCTCACGATGCCGCAAATTTACGTTGAGTACCCTTTTTACCCGTCTTTTGAAAATAGACTCGGACCTGCGTTTTGTTGTCCACAATACTGTCCACAATACACTCCTCCCTCCTGTCAGAAATTGATACCCTGAAGAGTTTTGAAACCCCCTTCCGCGAATTTCTGCGTGACCTTCCTAAGATTCCCCCATGTCTCTATCATTACCCACAGTATCAACCAGGAAAACCAGATCCAACAAATCTTCCTCTTCATTGCCGCAGAGTCCTTCCCTTATAACCTACTCCCCCTTACCCCATGAACATGAGTGTAAATAGACCGTCCCAGCCCGTCGTATTGGCCTCATCGCCAATTGACCGCCACATCACACCCAACATTTCCCTACCCAATATATCACTAAACAATGATATTGCGCCCCAAACGCAACCCTCCCTTGCTCCCACATTGATACCCTCCACCAAATGTTGCCTCTCCATCCGTTCTCACTTCTTCTGATCCACCGTCATTCACAACTGATATCGTTCCTACTATTTCCCTCGACTGTCCCGCCAATGACATTTGACCCAAGCCACCCAACACTCCGTTAGCTTCCTCTAGGCTGTCCCCTTGTACGCTGAGCACTGTTCCCAAGACGAGGTCGGTCTGCGTGACTGAACTTGTGCCGTCTACCTCAACGGATGACATTCTTGATCACATCTCAAACGTGATTGGGCTGAACGTGATTGAAAGTAAAACTAAGGTCGTCAAACTCTCCGAGGGTAGATGCTCATCCTTCAAGATCATCGTCCACCCCTCTCCCTTCGACATCATTCTTTGTAAGCCGAATTGGGCCACTACGGTGTTTACCAAAGAGTTCGTTCCCAGGGCTCCCACCACTGCCTCCTCTGGGAAATATGTTCAAGCTATTCCCGCTTCTTCTGCCTCACAAAAAAGCTCCATACCGTCTCCATCTACTATCAAAACGTGAGAGGTCTCAGAACCAAGACTCACTCATCCTTCCTCTCCTCCCATTCCTTACCCCATGATGTCATCTCCTTGACGGAAACTTAGCTCTCTTCCAATATTAACAAGCTCGAGGTCCTTGACCACGGCTACACTATCTTCCGCCATGACCGCTGCCAAGGTGACCCCAATCGTAGGGGCGGCGGAGAACTAATCGCAGTTCGCTCTTCCCTCAATGCTTCCCTTATGCCTAATCCTTCTGTTATCTGTAAGCATCCACTTCCCCTCCTATAACCTTATACTTATGACATGCTACATTCTCCCCACTTCTGAAGCTGGCATGTTTCTTAGCCTTTCCGCTGCACTTGATTCAGTGGTAAACACCATATCTGATAAAGATCATTTGATGCTCTTAGGGGACTTTAATCTCCCTCACATCGTTTGGTCTTGTCACTCTGATTCTAACTGTATTACTACCTCTAACCCTACCTCGACTGCTGAAGTCACGTTTGTAGATTCTATCACCTTTTATTCCCTATCTCAGCTCAATTAAATATTTCAAAAACTAGAACCAGCGCTCGCTCGACCTTGTGTTATCCAACGATCCAACTAACGTGCATATTTTTCCTAGTCCTAGTGCTCTCTGTAACGTTGATCCTCATCACCCTCTCCTCTCTATCTGTATCTCTCTTTCTACTCACTGCTCTGCCACTTCTCGCCTCCTGCCTCCGAGATATCACTTCCGCAGAACTAATAACGATCTTCTGCTGTCTTGCCTTAGTGAATCCCTTTTTGACTGGCAACTTGCGGAATACTTCACCCTTGTTATCACCTCTAATATCTACAACGCTCTGCGTCATTCCATCTGCTTTACGACTCCATTGTCTTCACCTCCCCCTCCTGACCACTCCCCAATTGGTACTCTTCAAACCTCAGGCCCTGAGGAAAAGACGTAACTCCATCTGGAAAAAATATCTTATCTCAGGCTCCCAAGAAGATTACGACAAATTCACTGTGTGTTGAAAATATAAATTTCTTTATTTGCGCACTATGTTTAAAATACAATATTTATTTTAATGTTGAGGTGAGGATGACTCAGCTGCCTCTTGTGTGTTTATGTTACCGACTGACAGACAACAAAAAGACCGTATTTTATCGTTCGATCTTGGTCCACGATGTTACTGCAGATGATAATGCAGAATTCGATATAATGTAAATGCCAGAGCTGCCATGGATACATAAAAACAAAATAATTAAAATTCAACACTGTGTCTTACAATGATTTTGTCTCCCAAGATTTTGACTTCGACTGCAAGGCATATCTCTCTACTGTCAAAAGCAATATCATCTCCAATCCCCGTCTTTTATTCTCCTTTGCCAATTCCAAATGGAAACGCAGAGGGGATAATTACCCCCAGTCAAATTCTTTCCTCGGTACGTAGGGTGATGTTCCCCAAGTAATTGCAAACCTTTTCGCAAAATTCTTCTCATCCACCTGCGTGGATGGTGCGTTTGTGCCAGATGTTAACTAGTTTTCCTCGCTGAACCATGCCCACACCTCCACACCTTCCTCCGCTCCTGATCTTCATATATCTGAGACTGATGTCCTCTCAGTGCTCCTGCGTCTAAAGCAAGATTTATCCCCTGGCCCAGATGGAATTCATCCTGCTATACTTAAAGGATGCGAGACTTTTCTTGCTGGGCCGTTGTCGGGTGTTTTCAATATCTCCGTCCAGTCAGGTATATTTCCTGACTGTTGGAAAGCAGGATTCCTTGTTCCGGTCTACAAGAAGGGACCTAAGCACGAGGTTCCAAACTAAAGGCCTATTGCTAAGCTCTCTGCTATACCCAAAATCTTTGAGAGAATTCTCGTTAATAAACTGTACCCGTTCCTTGCATCAACTATATCTCCTCACCAGCATGGCTTCTTAAAAGGTAGGTCAACCACTACCAACCTGGTTCAATTTGTCTCTTCTTCCGTAAATGGTCTTGAGCGTGGCGAAGTCACGTATCCGGTAAAGGATTTTGTGTCTAGAGCATTTGATGCCCAATCCGCATCCACACACCCTACTTATTCATTATTATCTTTTTCATATTTTAACTTTAAGGTTTTAGTTTTCTTTAAGTATTTTAAAACGCGTTTGGCGTGTTTCCAATGGGTTTCATTAAAATTATTATTGAATTGACTTAGGTAACAAACTGCATATAAAATATCTGGTCTGGTGAGCATTGATAAATATAACAAACTACCTATCAATTTCTGGTAAGGATACTGAGAAGAACAATTATCGACTTTCTCAAGTTTCAGATTCATTTCCATAGGTGTATTAACAGTGTTACAATTTGTCATGTTAAATTTATTCAACAGCTGTTCAACGAATTGCTCTTGGCCTACAAAAATTACGTTGTTTTCTTTCCTTACCGTCATTCCCAGACAGTGTTTGATTTCTCCCAAATCCTTTATTTAAAATTTTAATTTTAACTTATTCTTTAAGCTCTCAGTTTCTTTTTACGATTTGAAAAAATAAAAAAATCATCTACGAACAAAGCTTTATATATAGTTATCCCATCATACTGCTTGATGAACAAACACGGTTGATTTGACTTTGGTTATTTTGACTTTATATATCCTAAGCTCCGCAAATGGTCATCTACTCGCCGGTACCACTCTCTAGCTGACTGTTATAAGCCATAGATTGCCCTCTTAAGTTTTAATACTTTGTTTTCTTTATTAAGGCACAAAAAATTATCAGGTAAACACATGTAAACAGTCTCACTTAAATAACCGTTCAAAAAAGCTGTGGTAACATCGAGGTGATGAATGTCCAAGTTATGTTTGACGCTCAATGCAAACAAGAGTCTCAGTGTCGACTAGCGTAGCACTGGAGAAAAGGTTTCTTAATAGTCTTTTCCTTCCTTCTGTGTGAAGCCTTTTGCCACCAAGCGAGCACGATATCTCACTTTTTCATCATTATCCAACTTCTTTTTTTATACCCACTTTCATTTTACCACTGTTGCATGATCAGGTTTATTCACTATCTCCCATGCATTATTTTCTTCAAACGATTCAAATTCTTCTTCCATGGCTTAACACCATTCTCCTGATTCTGGTCCATTTATTGCTTCTTCGTATGTTATCTGGTCGGCATATAGATTCTGGTCTCCATCTGTTTCGACACACATATTGCTGTAGCCAAATCTGTCAGGCTTTTTTCTTTCTCTTACTGCCCCTTCCGGTTAAATCACCTGAGTAATATTCTTCAACTCGCTCATGGATAATCTGTCGGAGAACTCATCTGAAGAACTGTTTACATCATTTTCCTCTTGCACATAGGTACTGTCAGCATTGTCTATCACTATATTTATGGATTGCTCGGAGTAAGAAATGTCACAGTCTTCGTTTATATGATTTGTTGATGTCTCTTGACCTTCCCTTATAACAACTTGCGACTTTTCTGGATCACCTCTAGGCTCCATGATGGTGACATCTCGGCTTGTGATCTCTTTGTTTGATGATGTCGTTGACTTTGACTTATAACAACTTGCGTCTTTTCTGGATCACCACTAGGCTCCATGATGGTAACATCTCTGCTTGTGATCACTTTGTTTGTTGCAGGATTATAAAGTCGATAACCCTTTACATTGTCTGCGTATCCAACTAGGTAATGTTTTATAGCCTTTTTGCCGCACTTCAACCGTTTCTCTTTGGGTACGTGAGTCATCACTATGCTGCCAAGTATGTGACTGTGGTACGGTTTGCGGCCAGTCCATAGTTCATAAGGTGTTTTCTGATTCAATCCCGAGGTTAAAGTTCTGCTCTTCAAATACACCGCTGTGTGCACTGCTTCTGCCCAGAATTTCTTCTCCAATTCACCATCATAAAGAAGACATCTAGCTCTCTCCACTATAGTTCGGTTGAACCTTTCACTCACTCCGTTCTGTTCAGGTCTTTAGGGGTTAGTTCGCTGATGAACAATTCCACATTGCTTCAAAAAATTTTTCATTTCATTTGAACAAAATTCTGTGCCATTATCTGTCCTTAAAGTCTTGATCTTGGAATTTGTCTGTTTTTCAACCGCATTCTTGAACTCCTTAAAGTATGCAAACACCTCAATTTTGGTTTTCATGAAGTAAACAAATGACATCCTGCTGTAGTCATCCACAAAAAGTAAGAAGTATCGGGACAATCCAATGGACTTTGTTTCCATCGGGCCACACACATCATTATGCACCACACCTAGGACTCTTTCGCTTCTATTACTACTGCATGGTAAAGGTAGTTTTGCCTGCTTGCCTTCACAGCACACTCTACAGTTGAACCTGCTGATTTCAGCTATACTGTCATAGACTATACTGTCTACAGCGCCATCCTTCATAAGATTCAAGTCTTTGCTATTAACGTGGTCGAGTCTCCTATGCCAGATAATATCTGAAGTTGCTGTAGATGCTAACAAATATCCTGATCTTGTCTTCAATTTGTAGACCCCATTTGTTAATTCTGCAATGCCAATCAACACATTCTGTTGTTTTCTGATGTAACAATGCTTCTCATTGAAACTTACTTTGTTACTATTTTGTATCAGCCGACTGACAGACAACAGATTTGTCGTGAGATCTGGAACACATAACACGTCTTTGACAACAATATTGTATTGCGAATTGCCAACAACTGTCATAATTTGTGTATCTCCAGAACATAACACAGGCATAGTTATTCTGTTCGCAACTGTTATCTTCTTAGTTGTTAGGTTACAGGACGCATTGTTTATATTATCTTGGCTGATAATCATGTGTGTTATGGCCCCGGAATCGACATACCATTCATGTTTGGCGAAACTGACATTTTGAAAAACTGCACTGAATGAATTTACGGTTTTTCCGTTTAATAATGGGCACTGATTTTTGAAATGTCCGGTTTGTTTACATTTGTAGCACATGATAACTGTGACTGGTCGATTCGATTTTTCTGCAGGTTTCCCAACTCTATCGCACTTTTTCCCCTGCCAACCTTTTGCTATTAAAAATGCACTTTCTGGTTCATTAGTACCAACACTGTCACTCATATCCATCAACTTTGTTTTTATGACGTCAGCAGAAATTACGATGCCCGAATGTTCGATCGCCATTATCTTTGGTGAGAATTTTTCAAGAAGTCCTGCCAGCAACACTGATCCGACCCATTCTTCGTTAATGTCGAAGCCGGTTCCTCTTAATTTTTGCGCCGTATCGATAAGCTGTGTTACGTATGTCGTCATTGACTCACAATTTTCCAGACGTATGGAAATCAGGTTCCTCAACAAACTTATTCTGCGTGTGAATCCCGAGTCATCAAATAGCGATTTTCGCTTCTTCCACATACTCTGCACTGTCTTCTCGGACTTTATGTGAACTTATAGAGTTGAATCATTTGTCATTACTAATTTCGCTCTTGCTTTCTGTTCATCCATTCTTGCTTTTTGTTCATCCACGCTACCTGTCTTGCCGTCATTTCCGTCGCTCTTGTGGTCGCCTTGCTTATTTATATCAACGCCTTCCATAATTAAGAAATTTTCCACTGCGAACGCCTATTCGTCGTAATTTTCTCGTCCCTTCAGTTTTGGGACATTTTGAACGTAATTTCCAGCTATTTCACTAATTAATAACACTTGCTTTTAAAGAAATAGTCTGTCTGGGCCCATAACCTATTCAAATAGATGATGACTTGCAACTGACACGTTGTCTTTATTGTCTGCACTTTTAACATTCTTACATTGGTTACATTTGTATAATTGGTATAATCATTCTTACATTGGTTACATTGGTATAATTGGTATAATTCGAAAGTGTATCATTTAAATATCAATTTTAACTCGGGCACCGAGGATGTTGGGATTTTT